>JANRGV010000008.1:16572700-16600604 GCA_024734035.1 Alethe castanea
GACATGAGCAGAGAGTTCAATTAAAGTCTTTGTTGTTTCTAAATGTAATGAGAGTTTCAGTGCATTTCTTGTATTTTTAAAGAAAATTTAAATATCACTTCAAGGAGCTAGATAGATAGATGGAGATAGATGGGCACAGAGCTGTCAGAATTAAAAATGAGCAACAGGAAGAAATTTCGTTTGCATAAATTTTCTCAGAGAGAAATTAGGAAGACGAGTAAGGGACAGAGCAGAAGAGAAGTGTAAGATCATAATGAGACAAAAATTGTGGCACACAGAAGGGGTCATGAAGAGCCCTAAAACTGAAAATAAAAGAAGGAGGGAGGAGAGGAGGGCAGAAGCAGCTGGATGGAAAATCAGAGCTCAGGGAAAAAATAAAGAAAATACTGCATTAGAAAAAATACTCTATCAATTCTTACAGGTTTCCTCAAACTGTTCATGCCCTCCCTCTATTTTATTTTCTCTTTGCAGCCTGTAGCATGAGTCTCATAAAACTTCACTAATATTATAATGCAATACCTGGGCACCAATCTCTCTTGTTTATGTGTCCATTAGTTCAAAGCCACAGACAGGCAGTTTATTGGGTATGAAAAATGTCACCTATGGCACCCTCATTTGCATCTGAAAATTGATTTTTGTCACACTGGGATTTTAGGACAACCTTTTTTGGCAGCCAACATTGCCACAAAGCATAATAAAAATAATTATGTGACCACAAAAGCAGGTGAGGTTCACTGTAAGTTTTAAGTCTCGAGGGAATTGCAGTTGGCAAGGCATTATTGATGAGCTTGTGATCCTTCTTGATGATTAAATATTGACACCTAAACTTTAAACATTACTTAAGATTGCCAGCAAAGTGGATAAGAACATAATGGGATTGATAATGTTTACTCAAACATTCCAGCATGATAGCTGAATATTAGTGATGCTACTTGAACAGTTGAGCTATTAATTAAGATTTTTTTTTAGGTTGTTAATTACTGGAATATTTTTTTAAGGAAGTGTTGGTAAACATCTTTTGAGACTCAGTTAAAACATGTCACCAGCTTAGCAATTTTGCATCTTCTAAGTCAATTCATGAATTCATTTTCTACTTTCTGATGTGTTTGGCTCTTGGAGTTTGTCAAGTTTTTGTCTCTCACTGATGTGATGGCTAACGTACATGGGAAGCTGTCATTTTCCATTGTGATACTGAAAAATCCTATTAATTATCAGTGTTAAGTTGTTCAAACACTTTCATTAGTTATTTGGCAAAACAATTCCCCAGGGTGAGATATATTTATATAACAAATTCCTCTAAAGCTGAATCAACCTTAAATGGATTATGCAAACTTGTTTTCTTTCTTGTAGATAAATTGTTTTACAGCAGTGTTCATTATGAGAAAGTCCTTTGCCCACTGTAGTACTTAATCAGCACAGAATAATCTACAGCTTCAGTTTCAATGGTAAAAAGGCACCATTCTTTAATATGAATCCAGCTTTTAATCTTAGCCCAGGATGCTGGTTTCCTTTTTTTTGTGCCTGATTTAAGCAAAGGCAAAGAGTGGTGATTTATAAGCTCATACTCCTTAAAGCAAGTTTCTGTATGCAGTTATGAAGGGAACAGCATGCTGTTGAAAATGGATGAGCATGATCTCACTGAGATGTGTGCTGCAGAAAGGATGGAGACAAAAAAGCTCTTCTTTGGCATTTAAGAAATGTGTGACTTTTTATACAAACATAGCACGCAGTGGAGAAATTTGGGATTATTGAAGCGTTTGGTTTTGTTAAAATACAAGCTGATACCTTTGTTTTCTGAACAGGTTTATATTTAGTGTTTGAACAGTTCATTAATAGCCCCTTGGCATCTGACTGCACTCTGAGAGGTGCCCAGAGTGTGACACCACTCCTGGCTGGTTCTGTGGAGCTCCTTTGCTGGGATTTATGAGAGAGAGCATTAAACAGTAACCAAGGACTGCACACCCATATTTCACACTCACTCAGGGCTGTCTCTGCCAGCAGAAGGATCTGAACTTAATCATGGGTTACTCAAAGTCCACTCCAAACTAAGCCTGTTTTAAATCATGGGTGGCACAAATATTTTGCTCTGTAGTCAGGCTGCAGCTGCCAGGAACTGGCTGTCATTTGGGACCCACTGACATTTGTTCCTAGCAAAGATGCCAGCCTGAAAAGTACCTAGGGAAAGCCTAGGAGCACCAGGAAAGTTATTCAGAGACTTTACCTAATTAGCAGTGGGATATGGTTCTGTCAGCTATCACCAGTGTCACTAAAAATCAGACCAAACACTTTTATATTTGCTTGTGGCATCAGAATTCAGAAAAAAACCTCAGAGATATTTTCTTCTTTGCAAATGATTTTTACTGCCCGTGCACTTTGGGTTTAAATTTTTATTGGGGAAAAAACTTCCTGTTATTTTCTGACTTTTTCTTCACTGTTTTAGCACTATTTCCTCCTTCAGGGTTTGTTAGGCTCAGTCTATGGACTCTGGCTATACTTTGAATGTGGGATTTATAGTTGGTAGAATCAGACTGGATCACAGTCTGGGTGTGCTCAGTAACATTGTTTGACCATATTTGGTTCTCTTCTACTGAAAGGACCAGTCTCTGCTGGTAAAACTCTATATTTAGTTTCAAACCAATGATTTCATTTTTATAAATTGCTGCATCCAATAGAGAGGAAAAATCATTACTATCGGTGCAGAAACACTTAGGCAAATACAAGTGTTCTTTTACAAAGTTAAAAGCAAAAATGTGTGAGTTTCCAATTCCCTCATACTGATAGAATCAGCAGAAAAATGACTCTGTTGAATTTTGTATAATGTACAGTGAAATACCAATGAATACTTTTTTCAATCTTATTGAATGATACCAGGCTGTTACCATCAATATGAACAAAACTACTTGCTTCTATTTCTTTGCTTGCTCAAAACCCTAAAATAAGAAAAATAATAGTTTACTTGAGCTCCCTTGAATTTTCTGACCTACCCACCTATGTTTTAATCTAGAAAAGTACTATTCCCTGGCAAGTACTAATCAACAGAAGTATTTCCATTGCATGGGTTCATTCTCCACAGCCTGACTATTCCAAACCTCATTCCATCTTTTTAAATTTTTTTTTGGTTTTGTAATTTATACCATTACTCCTCCAAGTGGCACAGGCATCACTTCCCATCAAGTCATTCAGATCACAGAGATAACCTTTCTGTTTTCATCTTGTGCTCTAAATGTAATAAATCAAATCCTTGCCAAAAGCAAGTTCTGAATTTCATATCATGAAATTTGCATTTCATGCTTTGTTGCTTATTCACAGAAGCCATCCAATCTGAAAAGACAAATAATGCCACATGACTTGTGTAACTAATACAGACAAATGTTTCCAAGCAACTGCCTGAGCAATCTGAAGATCAAAAATTACTCATCTGAAAAACTTGCGTAAAATGGTAGATAATGTATTTGTTCACAGATTTCAGGGTCTACTAATGGACAGTTTGTAAACTGAAACAGGACCAAAAATGTATCAAATTAGGAATGCTGCAATTTATTAACTTGTCTCTATTAGATAGCTCCAGCAAAATAAAGCTATTTTAGGCTAAGAAAGTCATACTGTGCCTCACTGCTCTGTGCAAAGATCAGGCAAGAGCAGCCAGACCCTCAAGCACAGCACTGAAGGTTTGCTTCTGGAGCTGGGATACCAAAGGGAATGGTGTGAAGGAAGTTGAATAGTCCAGAGTTGAATTAATTTCCTGATGTTCCTTGGAAATTCTGCCCTTTCTAGCAGCAGCATGCCTGCCTGTTCTGGTACACACGGTGGTCTCTGCTCAGGTTTGGAGGTGTGAATTTGGCATGTGCAATGAGAACTGAAGAATCCACCTCAAAATTCCGGAAGACATTTCAATACAGTCCACTCGAGGTTCTTCTGGGGCTGGTTGCATGATGGATAATTATGAGGGGTAGAGAAACATTCCTGATTTAGCTCAAGCTGTGAGAACCCAGGTTTTCAGTTCTAGAATTGTCCTGTTTGAATTCCAACGTGTCAGTAGAGGCAGCAGACATCACAGGTTTGGCTTTAATGACTTCAGTTACTTTGGGAGCAAGAAAATGCATATAGATGAAAATAGAACTTATCTGATAGAACTGAAGAAATATGAAATATGAGCAGAAAGGTAAAGTGGAAATAAAGGGGTGGATAATCTCTTTTGGTCAGAGCCCAGGCTTTTGAATGCATTTGAATGTATAATTTCTTCCTCAGAAACACTGGATTAGAAACCAAGGTCTGAGCAGGGCTTTCAGATGTGTGGAGTGCTGAAATAACAGCATCCACTGGAAGGTCTGTGGGAGCAATTATTAGAACAACACAGAAGCTGTGTCTCCTCTGTCCCCTGTGAATGCTATGGCTGTCCCTGCTCAGTCACTGGAGTTAACAAGGAGCACTGGTGTGCTCCAGCCCTGCTCTGACAGCTTTGAGAGCATCATTTTCTTTTAATAATCTTGGATTCTTCTTCCCACTGCTCAGAAACACAGAGTGGGAAGCCCATGGCCAATGCCACAAAAACAAGTAGCACTGGAGTTGCCAGGCAAATGTCATTCAGGGAATAAGTCTGGATCTGTCTTCTCTTGGCCAGGAAACTGTAATAAAACCTGTTTACTTGGTGTTTGTGTAGGTGGGGACTGTTCTCATACCATGGGGATGCTCAGTTTAAGGTCAGCAGGTGTGAGCTAAGGAATATAAATATTTCTGTGCTCCTCTGGCTGCAGGTTGTTAGGGCAAGATGCTCAGATTCAAACATATGAATTGGAGTGATTCACAGTTGGGAACTCTCATGTCACATTTCATGTACTGTAAAGTGTACTTGGCTTTAGTTTCAGTGGTTATAGTCCAGAAAAAACATCTTCAAACCACTGTAAACTATGACTCCTGCCATTTTAGGCTCTTCTCCCTGAAGAATGTGGCAATTAATATTGTTAGCAGCTTGATGTTACAGCTCATGAATCATTGATCTGTTCCAGTACAGCAATTAATTTGCCTCTGATTCCTGACAGGTACACTCTTTGAATTTCCTGAAGCAGACTTAATTGCCAGCATGTGATTAAAGAGAAATGTGAGAATCCACAACGATGTCCAAGCCTGTGTCTGGGTCTCCATCTTGCATGTTTCACTTTTCTTGTGGGAATATTCTGCAAAAAAACCCTGTGCTTTGATTTCCCACCCCAAAACAGATACAGCAAAACCAAAACAATGTTGCTGTTTCCAGCCAGCATATTTTATAAATTCTGCAGAAATTAAAAGTCAAATTTGAGTGAATGACTGGGCTTTTTAAAAATATTTTGGAATTAATACTTTTTAAAACTTGGTTTATTGTATGTGAATTTTTAGACACCTTTCACCTAAGTCAGAACTTGCACTGGGTGCTCTTTTCTTTAGTAACACTATGTGGGTCTTCAAGACTGTCCAGGCTAATGAAAGGTTTAGAACTAAGAGGCACTGTCCTGTGAATTTAATTTGGTCATGGTGGTGGGAACAAATAACACAGGGCATGTTTAGGTCTTGTATTCTCACCTTTGAAAAACGCAGCCAAAGTGCAGCACGAAGCCCAGCAGCACTCAGGGGATAATGAAGAGCTGTCCAGCAGGCACCACAGCACTGCCTCTTTATTGTGCCACACAACAGAGTTAAGCTGCTGCTGTCGGGCAGTTACTGCCTGCTAATTTGTGTTGAGGAGTAAAACTACAGCCCAAATTGTGAAGTGGATTAATACATTATGATTTCAACTTTTTGGAGTCAGTTAATGCCTGTTAATTAATTTGTTCCGAGTAGCTGCACCAAGAAGTGAAGTGGATTAATGCACTAACATTTCTTCTTTCAACCAAATTCGAAATCCAGCCTGGTGACTGAGGAGCTTTGCTGAAGCCTGGATCTAAGTGGGCATTTTGTCTTCATCACAGACCATGGCTTCATTTGTCAGCCTGGCAGCTCCTGCACGGGAAAGCTCAGGAATGCAGCTCTGGAGAGCACCCTGCATGCACAGGCAGGTCTGATAGAATATACCCAGATTTTCTATTGTGATCTAAACATAATGCAGCCCTGCTCTGCAGTCTTGGGCTAAATTATTTTTGCTAGGAGTCAGCAGAGCAGGAAAGGAGAAAGGAAGTTGTGAAGGCACTAGACTGCAATATTACAGATGCAAGAGAGTACCAGTTCTAATGGAAATTATTGGAAGTTCCTCCCAGTTAAACTCACCTTGATTGCTCAAACTAGAAACAGACTTCTCACACTCTTAAAAAATGTGTTCTCTTGTTGTTCTGTTGATTTGTTGTTTTGTTGATTTGATGTTTTGTTGTTGTGGGGGTGTGTGTGTTTTGGTTTTTTTTCTTGTTTTTCAGCATGAAGTAAGTGGAAATTTATCCATAACAGGGTCTCCTCTATGTGATTAATGCTGTGCAAAGAGCAGGGTTCATCTGGAGGTGCCCAGCTGCACAGGCCAAGTGACCAAAATGTACAGGGGAAGAAATGTGTCTCATGTGTCCATTCAAACAGGGGCCTGGGACTGCAGCTGCTCAATCATTTACCAGCACACATGGCTTTAACATACACTATTTTTGCTTCAGGGTATCATGGAATTGCTTTTGTGCAGCACTGTTATATATGCAGTGAATTCCATAGTGTTTAAGCCCAGACTAAGGATATAAAATGTGTTAGTTTTCTGCACACAATTACAGCTGGCTGCCCCGCAGCAAGACATAGAAAGCTGGTTTACCAAGGTAAAACAACTTCTGCTATGAATAATATTTATTTTACATAAGAAATAAACTTTATTAGAAATTGTCCTCATATTCCAGGCGGGAAACATGGAACTGATTGTTCATGGCTGCTTGTGTTATTCCACATTTGGGGTTTTCATTTGTGTGCTGCAGATCTGAAGATTTTGAGGATTCCCGTGGGTTATTGCCCCACCAAAAACTCTTCTTTAACCCATTTATCATGCCCTAGAACTGAGATTCATGTTCTATGTGTTCTTTCTCCTTTTTGAGTGTTAAAAGGACTCTTGAATTTTGAGTTCCCCCAATACAAGCGGAGAAATTAGTCCACTCAGTGGGATATTGAGAGCAGGAATATTGAGAGTAAAAAGCTAAGGCCTTGTGTCCATGCTGTGAAATGTATTTTCCATGTGGCTTTGGTTATTTCTCAAAAGAATCAGATTTTTGAAAGATTTTATTTGCTTCAGATCGCCACTGTGTTTCTATTTTCAGTAACAATTTGGTATCTAACCCTAAAGCATATGATTTTGTTAAATGAAAGAAAAACCAAACCAAAACCCTCTATTTTTAATGTAGATTTTTATTACAGGACACTTTTCTTAAGGTTTTTATGCCTAGGCCATGACATCAAAAACCGCTTTCCCTATTTCAATTATATTTATTTGAGGTGCTGAAGGTTTTGGGATCTTTAGGAATTTTTCATTTCTCCTGGTATGCTGTAAAAGCAGTCTGGTTCTGTTTGCTTTGCTACAAGTGTAAGCACAGCAGGGATGGAGAAAAGGGTATTTTTACCCGTGGTAAGTGATGTGTTGCTAATGTATCCTGGTGAAGACAGAGGAATAAGGTCAGCCATTGTCTTTCTCCTCAAGCCTGTATTTCAGTGCTGTTTGACAGATGAGGCTGTCAGAGCATATTTGGTTGTTTGTGTATAGGGGACACCTCATTATATTTAATGAGCAGTGCTGAACCAATATGAGACTTCCAGTAAGAGGGGGTGATTCACATATGCTTCAGAATGAGAATAACATTCTCTACATGGTGACAAAAAAGGGCTTGAAATGTTAATTTAAAAGAAGAGTTCATAATTCTCAGCGCAGGTAACTCCCATGGCTAAAGCAAAGTTAATGGTACTTTGTTTTCATCTTAGAAAAACTTCTCCCTGTCACAAAACAAGGCAGGTGTGTAAATAAATGAAACTTATATTTCAATAGAAACAGGACTTTTCCATCACAAAATATACTGCAGAAGTTCAGGGTAATAATTGAATGAATTATTTCACAAAGTGAAAAAATCAGACATGCCTCCACCTTAGTTTTGTTACCTATGTACAAAAAACACTCTAGAATATATTAACATTTAAATGGCTCTGATTTACGTGTGACCAAATGGTTTGAACAAGAATAACTTTTTTCACCTTTGTTCTTGATCCTCTAAAGATACCAGGAGCCTCCATCCTATAAAAACACCTCTGGGCCAGGCAGATGGAGGGCCCAGGAGCAAAGCTGAGGCTGAGGTCACCAAGTGTCTCTGCAGCCAATGGATATATCAGAAATTGGGCAGTGAGAGGCTCTGCCTCTCCACTTACAGAACAATTATAGGAACAGAAACACCCAGCATAATTAAATCAAGTTTCACCAGCAATTTCCATTACCCAGATGTTGTAACTCACCATGCATCACCAGCTTGGAAGTTTTTTTTCCTCTGAAATACCCAATTCCCCTTAGCCAGCTGTATTTTAGCTGGGTTTGCTCTTCCAAAGTTAGCAAAGTGATTTTTAGGGTGACATTTATGGGGATTGAGGACAGACTACTTTTGAGCAGATGTTTGTGTGAATACCATTGACCTTTACATTTCTTAAATTTATTCATTAAGTTCATTAGTTGTTTAAGCAGTTGTTCATTAACTTACAGTAAAGTTCTAGCACATTTCTTAGATTTTTTTATATTGCTACCAATATGAGAAAATATTTTTCTGGTTTAGGCATGTATTTTAGGAATAATTAACTTCAATACTGCTGATGATAACAATATTCTGATGGTAGAAATAACATGAATAAAGTTATTAAGTATTACAGCATGATTTAAAATCTCAACAGGGAATTATATAAAAATTATTTCTTAAGTTCACCTGCAGAATTCTAGTTTTTCAGCATTTTTGTGAAGTTATTTTTTATAGGAAGACCAATATACCTCAGATTACCACACCCCATTCCCTATATCAGATAGGGATGCTTGCAACATGCATCCAAATAATTTTATTTTTTGTATTTAGTTGCATCCAAATAATTTTATTTTTTGTATTTAATACTGACCATATTTTATACCATCAACCTTATTATATAAGACCAACTAAATGACAGGAAACTCAAGCACTTTTCTTGTCACCATAGTGGGTTACAGATTGCTACTCCAGTTGTGTTTCCAACCCTTCTTGTGAGAAATTGATACCAGAATTCAGCCACCCTCTTCCCCTGACAAATTCTAATGAAATTTCCTTTGCCAAGAGTAATGGTTTGTGCTGCTGTAGAGTGAGTGACCAGGCCATTCATTCAAATATTCACTGCAAGAAGGCCTGGGAAAAAAAGAAAACAAAACAAAGAGGAGAGCTCTTGAAGGATGTAGGGAAATTGCAACTTGCATGGCGTTGTAGTTTGGGCAGACTGGCATCTCTCAATTCAAGTTTTGCCAGAATGCTGGGAGAATGAGGAGGTTGTGTTTGGTGCTTTTTTATTGGGAACAGGAAATTAAACTTTATTGCCAGTGAATCAGCTGAACTATGGCTGAGCTGATTCCATGTCTAGAAGGGAAAAATAAGGAAGTCAAAAAAAGGGTGTAAAAGTTGGTTATGAAATGATGGCAGTGAAATAATAGTTGGATTCTGATCATAATCCACTGTCCATGAAAAGTAGATCTCACTGATCATAACTACAGTGATCACAGATATGAAATTGTGGTTAAGCAGTAAAAATAACAAACCTGATAAGATTTCTCTCTTATCATTTTTGTTTAGAAAAACCCACCAAAACCAATCAAAAATATTGAATTTTTTGTTTTGGTGCACTTTTTTTTAAAGTAGGCACATATTAATAATAATATTATACATATATATTGAATTTTGCCTATGGGTGGGTGTTTGTGGACAGACACTTTTATGTTCCTGTATTTCATACAAGGCAGCACCTGTGGGAGAAGCAGATGTCTGCCTGATATTTTAAGAAAGTTTGAAGCAAAATTACCAACTCTACCTGGACTCATATCCCTTGTGAGTTGCTTCTCCAAGAATTTAAATAGGTGAATCCAGTAAAAATTATTATATATACAATATATCCATCTATGAATGAGTGTTATCAGTGCTTTAACTGCTGAGTCAGGTGTTAAGTGCACATTTAATGTCAGATTCCTTGGCTTCTGCTTTTACACTGGGTGAAGATCAAACCTGCAGCTGCAGCTACTTGGAATTAAGCAAAATGTTTTTCCTTTTCCCCTGTTCTTTAAAAATGGGGAAATCATTATGATAACCACAAACAGCAGCAGTGAATTATTCAATGTGTTGGTGGAGTACTGTTGACCTTTTCTTCTTCTCTGCTTACCTGCATTCCCTAGTGGTGCTTTTGGCCACTCATTTAATCAGTCATTGCTGTTAGACACTAGGGGATGATAAGAAAGAAATCATCATGAAGAAATCATTATTTAGAAAAACACAGTGAGATTTGAATATGAAACACACTCAGAGAAATACTTACATTTCTGTGCCTAATCTGCAGAACTTCCTTCTCCATGAAACAGAATGATTGTGTTAGAGACAAAAGACAATAATTCTATTTTTTTTTTGTTTTGTTCTGAAGTTCTGCTCAGAAATCTGGCCTTAAAAGCCTTAAGTCTTACCACCCTACTGCTTCCCTTTAGAATTTCACTTCTTTATATTAATGACTCACTGAATATAATTTTGGTTTTTCTTCCATTTGGGAATGTTTGGGAAATAACAAGGATAACCTGTCATGGGAAAGGAATGAGTTAATTGTTTATGGGCCTATGGCTACCAAAATTGTGAGACCTAGATGTTGAACAATCTAGAAATTGTTTTTCTTACTCAAACTAGCACAGAAAGAAATGTGACACGTTCAAGGTCATGTTGGATGGGTCTCTAAGGAAAGTGATCTGGTGGAAGCTGTCCCTGCTTATTGCAGGTGGGACCAGATGGCTTTTAAAGGTCCCTTCCAACACAAACCTTCCCATGACACAAAGATAAGCAAATCTGAATATCTTGTTCATTTGCAAAGACCTGGGAGCTCTGCCCTGCATCTCCCTGAGTTGAAGGAAAACCACAGCAGGAGGAGCAGGACTGAGAGGGGGGATCAGATAAATGTTATTTATCTGATCTAAAGAACTGAGCTAAAGAACTGGGATTTCCTTGGGGACAGCCTGGGGTCAACTGCTGCTCCTCAGGATCATCTCAGGCACATGTCAGCCCATCTGTGTTTACATTGTAAGTGATTTTGGAAGCTTTACTGCTCTGTGCATTTGCCTTTGGACAGGATTCAGCTCCTTTCATTTGACACTTCAACTGTTTTTATCTTGAACTTTCTCATGAATTTTTATTAAGGAAAATTCTCTTGGGGAGAGGAGTTGAAAGACAAAAATGGGGACCCGAGTGGCCTTGAGACTGAAAGATTAGAGAGAAATGGCAAAGCCTTTGGGAGAGCTGGGAACTCTACCAGAGGGAGCCTCGAGAATTTATGAAAATTGGCAACATTGTGAGAAGGGATTCTCTGTGTGTTGACTTTATCACGACTAAAGCAAACAGGTGAAATCTTGAGTTTCCCTTGCTCCTGCTTTTTGTCAGATTTGAGGAATGATGCTAAAGGCAGGAGAGGTAGAGCAGAGTTTTGTGGTGAGGCATTGCCACAGATGGAGCAGCCTGTGGAGAACTTGGCTGGTGGATCCAGGTTGTGCCACCAAGAAAACTCATTCAGCTTTGAAGTTTTATAAAAATACAGCTTAGGGCTGTAGCTTTCATTCTGTAATGAAGAATCAGTTAAAAAAAAAATCAACATAGATTCCAGAACTGACTGAAAACTTAGGACTTTGGAGTTTTTGCATTAGGAGAGCAAAGTGTTTGTAGGATATAGCTGCCTTATTGGAATCAGATATTTAATTCAACTAGTGATGTTTTAATAAAACTGTCATGACAACCTGAACAAAAAGTAGTGATTAAAATATTTTTTTCAGTTCCACATTTCTCAGTATGCTGCAAATCTGAACTTTTTTTGTTATTGTTAGGGTTTTGGTTGGTTTGGTTTGGTTCATTTGTTTGTGGGTGTTTGCTTGTTTTGTGGGGTTTTTTGTTGTTTTTTCTCTTCCTAAAAAGGGCTTGGATCAAGGGAGAGCTTTGGGAGATGGGGAGAGGCCTTTTTTTGCCCTTGTTAGTAATTGTGCTTGGAGAAGAGAGCTGCAGAGACTGAAGGAGGAAGCAAAGGAAGGAGAGTGGTCTCTGGGAAGCTGCAGCTCCTGCAGGGAGAGAACTGAGCAGATCAGAGCAGAAGGGAAGAGAAAGCAGAGGTGTGGAGGGCAGAGTTTTCCAGGGGCCAGAGGCCACTGTGGAGAGTTCACTGTAGCTCATAAAGTGCTGAACTGCCTGAAGCTCAGATAGAATGAAACGCTCCAGAAAAAGCAGCAGAAAAAGAGGTCTTGTGTGTAAACCACTTTTATTTTTGTTCTTTCTGAGAGAATAGCATGAAGCTTTCTCTCACAAACACAAAACACCCAACACCAACAACCTACTAGCTCATATTTTAAGTTACACCTGGACTTTGTTGTCTAATTTGAAGTTACAAGCTTTTGATGTTTATTGAGAGTTCATTACCTGTAGAATGTGTTTGCAAATTCACTATGTTCTGTTTGGTTGAAAGCCTGGGCTGAGAAGTGACTGAGTATGGATGATGTCTAACATCATCTATATCTTTAGAGATATCATCATATGTATCTTTAGAGAAAATTCTCAAAAGACATATGAAATGTGGCTTTTTACTGGTCTTGTGTCGAGGTAAACCAGACTTTTCTAAAACCTTAAGATTTAAGCATGATTCAGTTTAGGATTATAGACACCTGCACAAGTTTATAACTTGTTTACATGAGTACAAAATGAATATGGGCTGTCTACTGCCACTGAAATAAGTGCAGTAACCTGAAAGATTAAATAGGTGCTTTGATATGTTATCACTAATTGCTGGAAAATATATGATACTAAACTTATAATCTAGTGGTTTGTGGTAATTTTGCCTAAAGGTGCAGGGAAAGGGAATAACAACTGAATATCTGGAAGTTTTATTAATATGTCTTTTTCTTTTTTTAGGAAATCTTAAAATTAGAAGGCAGCCTTGGAATTCCAAGACAAAGAAGGGCTATTTTGACAACTCCAATATTAATTCCTGAAAATCAAAGACCTCCATTCCCCAGATTAGTTGGCAAGGTAAGTCAACAAAACTGGATCAAATTTTGATATTAAATAATTGATCTGCTACTCTTTTAGTTTTGCAGTGCCTATCACATTTGTAATAATATTCCTGATGTCTTCCTACCCTCTACATCCCATGTAGGAGTATCTGGCAGGCTCTTCTTCAAAGGCCCTGAGAAACCTGTCCTCAACTTATATTTATACTATAGGAGCTGCAAACGATCAGCACCTTGAAATATTTGGAACTGTCATAATTTTTTACAATATTTAATGTTGGGTTTTTTTCAGTATATCTCTAATTTAGGTATTCAGATAATTAATTTGACTGGAGTATATTGCAAACAGAAAGAGAGATGATGCATGTGTCAGGGGAGACAAACATTTTAGAGATATTTAAAATAATGGAATGACATATTCTAGGTCAACTGTAGCAATTTGCAACTGAATGCTGAACAAAGCATAAATAAAAAGGTTTGGAGCCTCAGACATACTGGTTGTAGGTAAGAAATTCAGACAAAACTGATACTGAGAAGAAAAGCAGTTATTTCAGGTCTTTTTGACTTGTCACAGATCTTCATAAGATAGTCTGTGAGGTCTTGTTAACTACAGTGAATGTCTGTACTAACTCAGAGTACTGGTTCCTGTGTCAGCTCCTGCACAAACTGGAGAAAAAGTTGTTCATCTCCCTCCCTTAAATTTAGATATTTATCATCAACTTTCCATAGCTTCATGAATTTCAGAAAATTCACTTAGTTGCCCACTTCTGTAAGGTGCGAGGAACGTGTTTATCTCCTCTTCCAAAATATTTTGGGTCTCATCTTCAGAAGCCTTGCAGGGCACCACCTGGACTGGTGGATCACAACCTGATGCATCTGTGCTGAGCTTTGTTTTATCCTGAACCTCAGCTTTGCCATCTCTGCTCTGCTGTAATCCCTGCAGAAGGAATTTCAGATTAGCTGTGCTTTCTATGGTGTTTTGGGGAAGCAGCAAAACATCCAGAGAATGAGTAATTTGCATTTTATAACAGAATTTCAAATGTGAGAAGGAATGTGAAGCTTTCCTGCCTGCATGAAATGGGTGACAGTGATAATTTCAGGCATGACTTGTTCTGTGTGTTACCACCACGTGATCCTGTCTGGATGTTCACATGGAAGTCAGGTTTCCAGTGTGTTATTTCCCCTTTCTTTCTTACTTTCCCTTCCCTTCCCCTGCTTCAGCAAATTACCAGTGTGGTTTATTAATGTGTCCTGACTTCCTCCTGCTTTCCACCCCATGCTGTGTTGGCTGGAACTGCACAAGGTTCTTTGGAATTGATTGCAGCAGCCAACAGGTGAAATGCTGATTAGCACTTAGTGGGGAGCCGGGCAGATTGTGTGGAAAGAAGAGCAGGGGGAGAACAATTTATTGAGTTTTATTTCACAGTTAGGAAACAATACCATAAGGGGAAAAAAAGGCATTTGAGAGGACTCTCTTCATGAAGTTTTGTTATATATATATCTATCAGGAAGGAGATACTGCACTGCACAAGTGAAAACAGTGTTTTGTTCAAATTAATTACAGAAATCCCAATTAGTATTTAGCTTAACAAGGAAGTACACGTGTCGAGTCTGTTCTCTGTTATTGGCTCTCCAGTGTCCCCACTCAGGAATTGGAATACTGCCTTGCCATTTCCACACCCTTCACTAGGGTAGCTCTTAATTAAATAACCATCCTGGACATGCTGTGTTTGTAGGTGGAGAAGTCTCACCTTTTAGCAGGATTTAAGATTTTGCATATCATGCTTCGTGCCTGAGGGAGAACACCGAGATGAAAACATTTTAATACAACCTTGGTAATGTGGGCCTTTGTGACCAGATGGCCCAGGCTACAACTCTTGACTGTTATTGATGTGTTTTGTTTAATCTTGCTGATAGGGCACTGGGATATGATATTGAATTTTTAGTCTCTCTCCATATGTTGCTTTTCCAGTTTATTTGTCCACATGAAGTCAAATGAAGTACAAAACAGTGGGATGCAGGATTATTTTGCACTTCCACTGGCAGGTAATTCTCCACTACCCCATGGAAATGTTTTCTAAGACTAGATAGAGTGGTGGCTCTGTGCATCTACCAACCAATCTTTTGACACCCTTAAGTGATGATGGTGTTTTTTGAAGTTTAATCCTCACACTAATGCAGACCCCAAAGAGGTCGAAGGGAATTGTGGAGATGCTTATCAAGTCCCACCTCTTTTTCCACATATCAGGAGAGAAGGAGACCTGCAAAGTGAGACTGCATTTATCCAGGCTCAGAGGATTTGCTCTTTGTGTTATTGACAGGAAAATGGTGAATCAAGGATTCTATTCCTCAGTTTAAAGGAATTGTCCTGCATAAGAATGAATATTGCAATTGTTGGCGTGTAAAATCTAGAAGCCATGAGTGGCCTGGTGAAAATTGGCAGGACATTTTATGCTCAGTGAAGGGCAGAACACAGAGAGAGGTACACAGGAGTCTTTGCAGGAAATTACTGAATAAATCAAAACCAAAACTTTATTTTTTCCCCTAAGAATATTTTTGTTGTTGTTACTTGTCTGTTTTGTCTTTTGGAAGGTGGGTGGGGGTGGATCAGCTATTTTTGATCAAAAACCTTCTATACTTCCTGCCTCTGATCTGGCTATTTGCTGCAGTTACATAGCAGGACTGACCCCAGTAAAAGCTCAAGACTAGAAGTGGTCCAGGCTTGCAAACAGGATAAAAATCTTTAAGATCTATGAGGAAGTGTTTTTTTTCCTCCTCTGAGATGTGAATTTAAAGCAAATATGAAATGCATCTTGTCTGTTAAAGCAGCAGTAGAAAAACACTTGAAGAGGGGAGGAAGCTGAAGAAAACTGGATGTAAAAAGCTTCTGGAAGCTGCTATTTTTGAATGGCTATCTTAGTGCAACTATTTATATATGATAAATTACATGCTTTGCAGAAGAGAATTATCATGGACTAAAAAAGCAGCTGTAAAAAATGTCAAACTTCAGGCAAAAAATTGAAGTGTCAAAAGAGATGGTCATGACCTCTCAGCCTGGGAAGAGAAGGTTTATAGGTTAGAGGAAGATGATATGAGAAAGCTGAATTAAGAAAATTTTTGGTACCACTGGAAAATTAAGCAAAAAGTGAGAGGGAGTCTAAAGAGATCTGGAGGAGGAAAGGACCTGGCAAGGAAGGGTGTCCAAGCCTGGAAGATAATGGGGTGTGCTCACAGAGAAGGGAATGATGTGCAGGAACCTCAAAACCCATCCAACACCACGAGAGAGGTCTGTGTGACTGCTTGTCAGCTGCTTAGTTGGGAAAGCTCTGGATCCCGATTATTGACCTGAATCTTTGCTTCAATTACTAAAAATGGTGTGGAAGCAAGAGAATGTGTTCCTCATGATGGAACTAGAAATGGGGTCTACAGGAAAAATCTACTGGATTTTTAAAATTAATTTTTTAATATCCAATTGCTTGTTTTCTAATCCTCACCACATCAAATGCAATGGTTGTGCTGTGCCAGGAAACAGGAAATGGTCATCAGCAAGAATTTTGATTTGTCCATGTTTTGGTGACAGCTGAAGAAATGGGTGAGGAACTTTTTCAGAGAGAAGATGGAATTACAGAGACACAAGGAATTCTGATTCCTTGAATAAGTCTGATGGTGTGTATGGAGAGCATTCTGCTAAAGTGTGTCTACAATTCCATGTGGGAAAGGCATATCCAGAGATGAGGATATAGAAACAAGAAACAAACAAGGTAGAAAAGTGTACAAGTGGAAAAAGTTGTTATTTATGAATAGCACTTAGGCAATAAATAAAGATCTTTGAAATCCATCAAGAAACAAAGATTGGGTTTAGAGAAAAAAATCAAGTTATGGTCTAGGATTGGGCAGGAATATATATGAGCTCAATTTGCTCGGCCTAGCAAAAACATTTTCTGTAAATCCAAATGATTTAAATGGAAGGGATACACTGGTGTAATAACTAATGGATATAAATTTTGGCATAAGATTAAAGAAAAGTTTCTGGTACCCAGAGAAGAGGAATTAATTTCCAACTGCAGTACTGAGGAGGGAACACAAAATTTGATAAATATGAGATCACAGTTGCACAATACAGCTGCTTCTGATCCTGACAGAGCAGACATCTCTAGTTTTCCTGCTGCTCTGGTGTTTCTGAAAATGTGTAAACCCTGCTGAGCCAGGCCTGAATGGGTGGCTGCAGGTGTCAGAGTTTAACATCTGATTAAATCATGGCTTGCATGGAGGATTGGCACACTCCTGACCTTCAGGGAAAAATACCAACCTACCTCAGCAATGAAAGTAATGAAAGGAGCAGCACTCCATTAAATTAAAGAGCTTTCATTGCAAGTACATGAATTATTAAGCTACAACATATTAATTCTCATTAAACGATATGTATTTGATGTTCTAACAAACCATTAAGTGAAAACAGCACTTCAGATTTTGTCTCTTTTTCTGAGAGGTGTCTCTTCAACCCTCCGTGCTTTTAGGAAAACTGACATTCACATCAACAATTTCAACAGAACGCATTTGTTTTCTTTCAGCTAATAGAATTTTATTATAAAAATTTGTTAAAATACACCTGTTTACTTTAGATTTTCAGAATAATCACACATGAGTCACAAATGCCTTGGAAAACTGGCAAACAACAATTTACCATTATTTTTCAGTGTTTGGTGTTGCTAATAAGAATAAAAGAATTTTAAACATTTGGGGAATACTTTCTAATCTAGTTACTATGGTTACAAGTTTGTTGGAGATAAAGCAGTTATATGGCAATGATGGAATCGAATTTTCTGAACAATATTGATAATATCCAGTACCTAATTTCCTGCTTCATAATAAATCACGTTAATGACCTGAAGGAAGGCAGCAAACAGAAGAGATTTTCTGCTCTAAAGCTGTTCAGCAAAGTATGCTGCAGTTTAACTGCCACACTGTTTATGTTAACTTTGATTTCAGAAGTTGATAATTTTAAACTGTGTTGCAAATTAAGGTAAAGGTGAGAAAAAAGTCTGTCTCTGCCAGTAAATTGCCTATGGAAAGCAACTAAGATGAAATAAAACCCTGGCAAGTCATTTTTCACTGGCACACTAACTTAATTGTAGACCCAAATTTAAAAGGTTTGGATTATTTTCAGACATAACAGCTATTTCATTTAATGGATAGGGATGGAGAATAAGAATTACCATTCCCTAACCCCATTCCCTGTGGCTTTCTTGAAACCAGACTGGGTTTTTTTTGTTAACTTCCATCTTTACAGTCTGCCAAAATGATCCTATATCCCGAGCTGACTGGTGGGAAGCTGTTGTTATCCACCTTGACTTTCTGTCTTGTTTTAATTCAGTTGTTTGGAATAACCACTCAACTTGTCCAGTTTCTAGAATCTATTTTCTTGTTGAATTTATAGTTTTGAGCAAAAACTTGGTCTTTGCATTCTTAGTAGGGCCAAATTTTAGACTTAACAAGATGTAGAACCTAATTCTGTAATCTTGGATTGGTAGAAGAGGATATTTGGATCCAGGATTTCTGTTTGCTTAGTCCCTTTAACTTGTAAAGTTTCTTCCTACAAATCTACTTAGAGTAACACTTTATCTTAAGTAGGATGAGAGATGCAACAGACTTATCCAGCTTTATTTAGCAGAGTGCTGTGTTCATATGTTACCAGTAAAATCATCAAAACTGCATCATATCAAAGTCAGGGGAGAGAACACAACCACAGAGCCTCCTTTAAATCAATTAATATATTTATTTGATAGCTGTGAACTGATTCATACTGCTTCAAACCTGATTGTTTTCCTGTTCCATTTCAAATAATTCCTCTGGTTTCTTGTTATACAGTCAGTTGCTAGCAAGTTTATAATACAATATAAAGCAATATCCAAATGAATGACATTTTAGGAACAAAATTAACTTATCCCTGCCAATTTGCAAACTAGATAGTGTCATACTGTCAACCTTGGTGCTTTCATTAATGAAAGACTTCAATAAAGGCATTTTGCAGACTGGTCTGGTGACAAATTTGATATTACCAGCTGTGGCTTGTTAGAATAGTATTAAGTAAAGATGGTTGGCAGAGCATTTCCAGAAGGAAAAATTATATATATTATATATTTCTCATCTGTAAGGTGGAATAAATAGCTGTCACTCAGAGAACAACAATCATTTTCTTCCTCCTCTCTAACTGCTGATTGTCTTCAATGGTTAATTGAAGAGAATTTTAACCTTTTTTTTTGCCCTTGTTTTTAGCATATATGGATGATTGCCTTTTTTTCTTTTTTCCCCTTTTTTTTTTTTTCTCCTTGTATTTTAGGGTGATGTATAGCAACAGATCAATAGGGTGAATAAAGGAGTATGATGCTATTATCCATAATTACAGCTGTGTTTTAGTTCAGAAAACATTTTCCCTTCTCATTTCCAAAACATCTGGTGCTTTTTTCCAGCTGCCCTATAAAGGCACCTTTTTTTAACCTTTCTGGTTTATCATCTTTATCACGTACTGTGCAACCCTGGTGGCTGAATTCAGAAATGGAATATGTGAGGTATGGTCTATAGGGCAGAATCATGGGAAGTTGAGGTTGGAAAAGGTTTCTGGAATGCCTAATTTCTAAGTTAATGTCATTCTTCTCTATTGACCTGTTTTTCTGTCAGGGTCAAATATATAAAAATGTAAATTATTTAATTGCAATCAATGTTTCACTGTTGACCTAAAATTTTCAATTACAAAAATCCCACATATTAAGCAATTTCCTTTTGCTCATGTTTGAAAAAGAAGAGTTTAGTTTGACCACTCTACTTTCTCTAGAATGACTCACAAAGAGAAAAATCTCTTTCTGCCACTGAAACTTTTCTTAAACAAAGGCAAATTAAGAATTCAGAGAACCGTGCTTTTTGGGATTAACCTGCTTTCCAAAGTTCTGTATTTAACTTTCTGAGAGTGTAGATTTTTGGTTTGGCCACAATATTCCTCAAATTTTCTCGGGCTGTTTATGAAGTCATGGTGATTATTGGAATTTACACATTTGGGGTTTAAACACAGGTTCATGCCCTCCATGCTTTATATATATATATACATAATATACACATATATATATATGTACATTCCAAAGATGCACAACAATAAATGACTACAGGCTTGTGCAATATATGCAGATATTCATGAACTCTTTTCTTGGTCATGCTGCTGACTTTGTGGGTGTTTTTCTCCCACGTTAATCTATAAATTGCTTCTGTGAATTCTTCTCACTGTCAATAGAAAGTCTGCTTTTCTCTCCACAAATGTCCATTGCATTGCTGCTCTTCCATACTTTATTTCCCTGCCATGTTTCCACCTGTGTCATATTCCTGAAGAACAGGTGGATAATATGGGATAAATATTGATACAAATTCTGTTTAAGAATTGTAGTGACTGTTAAAATATTTTCACATTTTTCTGGGGCATTATTTTGGAAATATTCTTTACCTTGAGCTGCAGTTTAAGCTGAGTCTTTTGAACTTGTGCTCATCCCTCAGCACTGCCATGGAGTCTTGTAAGCACACCCTAAAACATTTCACTTTCCTGTATCCCTGCCTGACCCTAAGCATGTTGAAGCTGACTGAAATTCTCCCATCAAAGTGGGAAATGAATTTTGATAAAGCCAACCCTCCTGGGACATTGCAGTGGGAAAAAAGGACCCTTGAAGGAAGTGTGAGTTAAACTGATCATGTACATATCAAGTTGCTCTTTATTCAATAGGCTTTTAGGGAAAACTTTTAAAGTGTACTTGGAAAATAGGATTTTCATCAAGGTTCAAACAGCTTCAGAAGTTTTTCTTTTCATTTCTACAAAGCATGGATGAAACTATTAAGCTTACATTTTCAATTGAGCTTGAGAATGGATTTGATAATAGGAATCTGTTCAACAATGAAGTCCAGAAATTGAAAGTAGTAGTGATCCCTATAATCCAATAACATGTGTCTTAATATATTTTTTACTTATTGGAATTGAAAAAAAAAAAAAAAAAAAGCAGCAGTGTAAATGTAGCTGAGCTTGGCTACAACTTGAATTCAGGGACTCTATTAATTTAACAGAATTCATGTTCAAGCCTGATTTACAATCTATTACAAGTGGTTCATGATAATAGAAGTGATGAAAGCTGGTTTGCTACAAAAAATAGTTCCCTGCAACAAACCCAGATGATTGAGCACTTGGAGCACAATGACCCTAAATAATCCCCTCAACACCACTGGGGTTATTTTCTGCCTTCTGATATTTCAAATTTTCAATATTTCAAGAGGGAGCAAGTCCTGGAGCTGCAGTTGACCTGATCAGGCAATGAATATACATGTGAAAAATGGAAATTCTTCCTTCCTTTCTGTCTCTGCAGGTGCCAATAGATCTTTTCACTCTGCATTGTTCCAATTTTTGTGGAACTTTTAGGAACTTTGTATGTTGCATGTTTTTTTAATCAAATTTGGTCAAAACTAGCTAAAAGGCTTAAGCTGGATCAGCTAAATGTTCACTTTTTCAGGAGATCAGACTAAAGAATCAGATATCTAGCAAAACAGCCTTTCCTCAACAGATCCTTTTCTGCTTGACAAAGAAGTCCTTAAATGTTCCTGAAGAAGGTATTATAGGGTTGGAATAATGGTTAAATCAGACACATGGAATGAGTAATGTCTGCAGTGAGCACTTGCTAATTATGGAAAAGATAAACTGTAAGGATCTGTATGAATTTCATGCAACAAAATGGGCAATGCAGAGCATCCTGAAAGTGTATAAATAGGAGAACATAACGAATCACCTTCATCCAGTATTACTGCACTGTTGGCAAACCTGAATTTGATAAGGGTCACTGGAACACGGAAATTAACTTGAATTAATATAATTTTTTTTTTCAAACTCCTATCTAACTCTTTATCTCCCATCTAACTCCTATATAACTAATCTCCTATCTAAACTCCTATACTATCATTACTGCATTAAGTAATTTTCTCGTGAGAATCCTAATTGTTAATAAATCATATTCTTTTGTTCTTAAAAAAAAAAAAAAACCGATGCAATAATGATACAATAATGCTTTGGAGAAAAAAAAAAACAAACAAACAAATGTGCAATTATCTGTTAATGAGAAATCTTAAAAACCATGTATTGTTTCCTTTGGGGCATGATTGATGAAGGATGTTCTTTGTAAGTATTAGAAAGTTACTTTTGTGAGTAGAAAATTGATTGTATTCATTCCCCCAAGATTCCACAAAGATTGGTGATTCCAAACTCTTCATCTAAGGAGATACAGATGTGGTTCAAAGTCACCTGCTGTGAGCTCAGGACATCTTGCTGCCGTTTGTACCCACCAGTTCCTTTTCTCATGTTCTAGAAAACAAGCTTTGACCACGTTTTTCACGTTGAAACCCCTATCCTGAGCAGCCTTTTAATTCTGGGAACAAATGAAGCACATGTTCCCTGATAATAACTGATGTGTATGCATAGCTGCTTATAATTTATAGCAGATGGAGACAGGTACAATCCAGTCCAGTGCAGCAGAGCCAAGAACAAAAAATAAATTCTTCTTCACATGCTTTTCAAAAGAGCTACTTTCTCAAATTCTTATTGGACATCAGAGTTAATTAGATTTTTAGAATTAGATGGAAATTTTCCAATCAGCTTTTAAAATCAAAGACTAGAGGCACAATACAGCTCAGTTGTCATTTTTTGTCCTTGATTCTCTCAAGGAGGGACTCCCTGTTGCTTGTGTAATGAACCATGTGGACCCTTATGCAATAGCTTTCAAAGTAAGAAATTATTATATTGAAGAGAGAGAGAAATTATCTCATTGCACATAATTTAGGAACAGTGTCTGCCATTGGTTTCAGTCATTAATTTACAGTCAGGGGATTTTGAGTTTCACAGATCTGGGTGACAATCAAATACCTGGCAAACAGTTCATACAAACAATTTTGCTTCTATTGGAGGCTCAAAAAAACCAAAACAGGATTTTTCAAAATCTCCAATCTCCCTTTAAAAAGTCAAAGTCCTGTCAAAGTGGAAAACTATAAATTATCAGTAAATATTTCAATTATTTTAGAAAGAAGGGAGGCTGTGCCACACTACAGATCTGTGGAGGGACAGGAGTATGAAGGAGCATCTCAAAATGAAGCGTCAAAAGAAATCAATTCAGAGCAAAAGAGAAAAAAAATACTATAAAATAGGAAGGAGCAAGTTTGGATAGAGTTCTAACTGGGAATTAACCCCTGACTGTGACACATAACTACTCCTGCACCTTGGCTTCACTTGCTCTGCAAGGTGGGGCTCACATTTTTTTAATTCTATTATTTTTAAAAAGCTCCCTAAGAAGCCTTGAAAAACATTAGGAACTAGAGCCCAGTGAATCCCATTGCTGCAGCAGGCAATCAGTCCAAGGCAAGATGCAGCATTCACTGAAATAGATAAACTTTGGAACGATCATGAAGTGAACACAGATCATCTTAAGGCAAATCATATTTCCTAAGTGTATTAAGACCTGTGGAGAAGCTGAAGGTGTAGATAAATCTGATCAATAAACCATACTTGGGTTTCTTTACTGAGAGGAAATGCTTCCTTTGGCTAAAAATGATTGAAACATCAGTGTGGAAACAGATTTCCACAGGGAAGGTTTTACCAATAGATACTTTCAAGGATTTATACAGTGATTTGTGTTGTTTAATACAACAGAAATTATCTGGAAAAGGAGACATTGTAGTGACAGAGTTTGCAGATCATCCAAAATGAGTCATGAGACTGACAAGTAATAGAAAGATTAGAGTGTTGCAGAGCGATTTAACAGCACTGAAGGTTAGAACTGGTTGATAATTTTTTGTCAAGCATTGTGATTTTCTGTGTGCTGTCACAAGATGTAGAGGCCAAAAGGGAAGGGTGTCCTTCCTGCTGTGCCTGAGGGTTTCTGATATATCTATATATCTGTATATCACTGCAGGGAGAATCCAGGGTCAGATGTATCCAGGAATGACCTCCAGCCATTCCTGTGTAATTTTTGGTTCATCCTTGAATTATTTGTACTGCTCTTTGTAAAGGAAACACACTGCAGAAACCGTTCAGGGTGGCTGCACAAGCAGTTATTTGCAGTTCTGTAGTTCCACAAACCATAGCCTAGTTTAAGCTCTTACTCTTCTAAATACAATTTCTATCATACAAATGCATCTGGAAAGCAGAGAGAAGGGGTGAGGAACATCTGACTCATTATTTGTCTTCAAACATTGCTTCATTATTTATAGAGTTGTTCTGCATTTCAAAAGCATGTAGGCAATGGTAGAAACAAAAAACAATTTCTGAAAGCAGTGAGATTTAAGTCACCAAGGCCCACATTTTCAGGGGAATTTAGGTGTCTCATTTCCTTCATCTCGATGGTGTGTGTAATCTGCAGTTAAAATGGAATTAAAGTTATTTCTTCTGGCATTTCTGATGATTTGTGTATCTCCAGTTCTCCTGTAGTGTGAAAGGAGATATTATAATATCTACTACTGGATTTAGTTCGGTTCCTTGCTGCTGTGCCCCCCAGGATGCTGGGCTGACACATCCCTTGTTTGTCCTGAGCTGTTCAACGTGCAGGAGTTGTCCTGGAGTTTGGGGTCATTTGAACTTTGTGTTTTTAACTGGGTGGTTTCAGGCTTCCTCTCCAAGACGCTGCAGAAGGACTAAATTTTCTAATATAAATTTCTCCATTATTTATTTTTCTGTAGGTTTAGTTTAATGCTGATATACTGTGCTGTCAATTGAAAATTCCCAAGATAGGTCAAAGTGACAGATGTGGAGAAGCAGTCCTAATTGATGAGAGATCTGTTTTCTTGCCCATTGATTTCTCTGGCTGAAATTGAAATGAATGATTTGCAGTTGAAATGACTTGACTATTCTTTCTAAAGATCAATTTCAAAGCCATCTCTGGTGTTCATATTCCCGTATTTTCTATAGCTGGGAAATCCTGGGGCTGTTTTAAGGTCTTTCTGTATTCTAAACACATTAAGTGTAACCATAGAAACATACATATTAAGGTGATTTTAATTATTAATAAACTTGGTAGACGTTGCTAAATTATTTTTATACCTCCACAATGGGTTGTTGACTAATTTACATTTTAAAAAAACATTTAACACCATTAAATATTTTTTTTACTTCTATTTGAGAATTGTGATCATACGCCTGCAGCCTTAACTTCTGGTAAAAATTAAACAACAATACCTGATCCTGGGGAAATGAACTTGCTTCATTAATCTAAAAGGTTCTTTTTGTCTCATTAATTATTGCTGCAGTTGTACCTGCATTTCCCTTAAATTAGAAGAGAAAAATACATTATTTTAAGTTTATTGCTTAATTCTTTGTGAGGATGGGTGCACTCTTGTGCCTTCATCTTTATAGGTGGCAGCATATTATTTGATGATCTCCATATATTTCTATTTTCATATGAGACTCACTAATATTTTAGAGAAGTCTAGTCCTTTTTACCTGAAAATAAGTAGTAAATTTGTAGTAAAACAGGTTCAGTAGTACATGTAATATGCTATTTGTTATCTTTGGATGTTTTAGTCATAACTGCAGTTAAACATAGGGAGACAGCAATTAATTACATCAGCAAGAGCTGTTAATGCTTTCATTTGTTCTGAATGGTGGAACTACAATTATGATCTGAGCCTGTATGAACTGGTGAGAATGGATTGGACTGCTTGTTAACACTGAGCTGAAGCAATGTCTATGAAAACCAGGTGTGTTTTGGATTCACACCGATGTAATTGCAGTCAAATATGGCCATGGGTGATTATAGATTATCACTTAATAATGCCACTATGTGTAAAGAGTGGTTAGCATGAAGTGTGAGCAGCCATGGAGTGAAATCCTGCTTTGTTTTCTGGGGGAGCCTTCTCTTTTCCCTTCATCAGCAGTGTGCCAATGCCTGGTTAGGGCTGGAAATCCAAGGCTCCAGTGTTGGCTGGGGCTGTTCCAGAGCTAAAGCCAAGGCCCAGAAGAGCTGTGGCTCCAATCCTGGTGCACAATCCAGCTGGATCCTCCTCTGCACACTAAAGTGGAGCAGGGACTGGTTGGATATTTATATTTTGCCAGTTTTAAATGGCACTGGAGAGCTGTGTTTCTGTTTGACTCCAGTTTTAATTCTATCATTATAGGATAGATGACATGTTTGTTAAGCACCATGGGATAAAGCCCTGGGAACACTGAATTAAGGGAGACACCACTCCAAGGATGCTCTGGCACCAGGATCACTCTTGGGGTGAATCCACCTCCCAGAGCCTGTTCCAGAGCACTGATCAATGGGATTTTTTCACTTTGAGTCCAATATGTCCCTTAGAATAGCAGGACTGGATTATGTCAGGTTCATTCCCATTAAACAGCACTGAACTGTTCTTTTAAAGTCAGGTTAAAGTAGTTTAAGCTTGTTCTGGTAGATGGAACAGAACCTCCTTGGCTCCTCAGCTCATTTAAATCAAAATCTCATTGTTACAAAAGAGGGAATTTCTTCTTAACATTTAGAATACCTTATAAAAATATCCCCCTTTTTCTTTTTTGCTCTGGTTTATTCAGTGTGAATTTTACTTCTTGAATGTCTTTCTCTATACTTTATTTTGCTTCAATCTCAGCTAAAGTATTAAAATGGTTTTTTTCCACACTATTAGCTACATTTACATTCTGCAAGATAAAGAATGCCATAGCCATTATCCACCAATCCTATGTATGTAACACTTTAGTAATTTAACAGCTCAAACTTTCACAAAATCTTACTATTAGCTTTAAATAGTATTTTTTGACTTTGAACAGTGTTATGGCAAAGCAATTGTATGTGACTGGAAAGCATCTAATTTTATCAGAGTTAGAAAAGATAAAACTGCTAGAGGTAGTGGAAAAATATCTTATATTTAGCCACAAGTGGATTTAAAAGCACAGAATTTTTTTTTGTTTTAATAATATAATAATTGTAATTAAGATTTAAGTAATGATAAATGACAAATTCAGAGGCTGATACTAACTTGAAAGTTTATGAAATGCAGTGTTAAAAAAAAAAGAAAAGAATCCATTATTTCTATTGCCTAAAATTTTTTCTTGGCCTCAAGCTACTATTGGGCAAAATCAAACCTTGTGTGGATTTACCCTCCTGTTCCTTCCTTTAAAAGGTAAATTTTAAATTAATTCCAGAGCAGAATTTCTGTTCTTTGTATATTATACAAATTCTTGAATGTTAATATTTTAATTGTTAATGGTTGGTGATGAAAACCTAACAATACTTTTGTTGCATTCATGGATTGCAATAAGGATTTTTTTTTCCCCTGCAGTCTTAGATGTCATGAAATATTGTTTTTTAAGGTACAGTTGTTATGAAAAGACATAAGTTTGACATTGATGGACTAGGTTCCACAGGACATTGGAAAATGCAACTTCATAAGGGATAAAAACAGAGATAAGTGAACAAGATGGGTTTTTTTGAAACTGCATTCAAAATTTTTATTTATTTACCTATTTATTTATTTATTTATTTATTTATTTTGCTGGTGATGTGTATGACAACAGTACCACATTTTAGGCAGCTTAGAAAGTTATTTTCTAAAAAGAATGCAGTACAGATTGTTATGCTAATAGTTTCAGTCTAGAGCTTCCTGTAAAGGTCATCTTAGACTTTGGAAAAGTTTTATATTTTA
>JANRGV010000008.1:16600704-16620589 GCA_024734035.1 Alethe castanea
TGATGTGTATGACAACAGTACCACATTTTAGGCAGCTTAGAAAGTTATTTTTGCAGTACAGATTGTTATGCTAGTAGTTTCAGTCTAGAGCTTCCTGTAAAGGTCATCTTAGACTTTGGAAAAGTTTTGTATTTTAAAAGAGCATTTATATTTTAAGCCCATATTTAATAATTATTGGTTAAAACATCCAAAGCTTGTTGTGTGTAATCTTTATAGAACCTGTGTACTGAAGCTTTAACTAGCTTACATTCCTAGCTTTAATTTTCTTTTTTTTTGGTTGGAATCTTTCACAAAAGTGAGCAATGTTGGTTGTGCGAATCATTGCTCCACATTATTACACTGTAGTTTTTTGCTCAGTGAAAGTTGAGGAAAAGATCTGTATTTATCAATGCACTTTGAAAACTGGGAAAATATTTTGAAGAATATTTTTGTGTTGCCTGACTTGAAGGCATTTTTTTTTTATGATGGTCAATAAGACATTGGTTTGGCTGAATTCTGGAATAAAGCTTCTCAAAAGAGATTACTTCAAACTTTAAACACAGTGTAATTGATCACTCAACATTCTGTGGATTATTTGTTATTTATTTTCAGAGATACCAATAAATCTTACTTATACTCTTAAAATAATCTGTTTGAGCTCAAAGCGAGCAGCTGTGCAGTTCTTTCCAATACCCTTGTAATCCCCTCAACGTTCCAGATTATTTCTGCAGGAGATTTTTGTGGAGTTTTCTATTCTAAATGAGAAGTTAGATTAAATCATGTTGACATTTGTTTGCCAGCAGAGAAAATCAGTGGCAACAAGTTCACTTGAGATAACACTTGCTAAGGACTGTGAGAGTTCTCACTAGGTAGAAAGGGTAAAATATTTCCTGTTCCAAATTTGGCCTTCTCCAAATTTCTCCAGGTATAGATGCCAATCTTTGCACATAAATACAAATGTTTAGGCAGAAATATTGATACAAATATCTGAGTCAATAGGAGATGAGACTAAAACAAAGACACCCTCACTTGGAACAACGACAGCTTTTGGCTTGCTGAGTCACAAAATGTAGATGCTCTCTGCATTTGAATTTTATGGCTCAGCTTCCAGATTTTTGAGGAAGGAAATTATAAAATTTGCATGAATTATCACACTAACCTAGAGCAGCTATTTTCTGCATAAATTCAGGTTGGGTAATTGGTGTTTTTGCAAAATTGAATTAAGTAGTTTTGCAAGTCCAGAATTAGGTATCCAGAGTTATCTTGATGTGAGTAAACAGGAATAATTTCTTACTGTCTGCAGTTTAATTGGAGAGAGCCCTTATAAGGCACAAACCGGGGCAGACCTGTGCACAGTGGATACACAAAGTAAATATTTTGGGGGGAGCAGTGACAAAATCATCCTGATCTCATCACCTACCAGCACTCTGTGATCACACTTGGTTCATTCCTGTGTTTTTAGAAATGTAGCAGGGGTTCAAACAAAAAGTTCCCTCCAAAGACCTCCTGTGGTTTAGTTGAGTACCTGGGAAGGAGCAGATGTTCTGTGCTTTGGGTCTCTCCAAACCCCTGGAATTACTGTGTGTTTAACAAGTTGTGTCTTAGAGTACACTCATATTCAAATTACCATTTTTAAATAAAACTGCCATAGAACAAATGGCAAAACCTGAAGTGAAAATATCAGCATCAGAGATCCACCCTTCTTTTTCTTCCACTCAAGTAATGATTCCACTTTATGAACTGAGTGCTTGGCTTTGCTAAAACCAAGCAGGAGTCACTCTGTAAATGCTTCATTTGTTGTTTTTTAGATCTCTTTTCAGTGTTAGTATGTTTAGGATTTTTACTAATACAGTAGACTAATATAATATTATTAAAACTGTCTGGTTTTTGATTAAAAACAAACATTAATGTTAACATTTAGTAAATATAGACTGCTTTTATTTCAAATTGGAAGCAGTCAAATTTATCAAGGTGTAATTAAAACTTTATTTTGAGAAACATTATTGGAGACTTCTGCTATGTAGACTATGTTAGATCTTCAAACACAGTCACTCATGGAATTGCTAACAAAAGGTTTTTCAAGCATGTAGGTAAAATTTTTGATCAGGTTTGTGTTAACATTGATAATTTAAGGGCCAATATGACAAAAACACAAATTATATTTACCATTCATAACTTCAAGTTACATTTCTGCCTGCAATTTTTAAGGAGTTGTGACTACTCACAGCTGTTTTGAATTGACCTCTGACGGTTTGAGATGAAAAGTGAGGTAGAGCCACCAATAAAAATTGAAATTACTGTAGAGAACCAAAATTAAAATCTTAATTAAAAATTTTTAAAAAGCATAAAGTTGCTAATGGAAGTATTCAGTGCTTCATCATACTGAAATGTTTAAAAGTTTTAAATATCCCAGATAACTGTCAAACACAGCTGCCATCTGCCCTTGGCAGAAGCACCAGCATCTGCTGAGGTGTAGACCTGTGACCTCTAGATAAGTTTCTATACACAGAAAAATATTTATCTTCCTCCTATGACCTTCCATGAACAAGACATGAGCCATGGATTTGTTTCCTAGGGAACTAGTGACTGAGGAAAATCTATAATTAGATCTGTGGGTTGTTTTCTACAAGTGGGAATTGGGTGCTAAGGAGGTTTTTAAAGTATCCAGAAGTATTAGACAGACTTCATGTAATCGAACCAAATTTAGAAAAAAAAATACTCTTCATTATGATATTCCTTTTTTAATATCTTAAATTATAAAAATTAAGTACTTTTGATAGGGTACTTATTCCTCTAAGTTCATTTTAATTGCAAAATATTTTCACATTCAAGACTCCTCAGGTTGCTAGCTAGAGCAAAAATAAAATTAGGCAAAATCTTCCAAGAAATTTCTTCAGCTTCAACTGAGTCTTAATTTTCAAGAGCATTTTAGGTGCATCATTCTCATCAGCTGCATTTTCTCACTTTACTACTCCTGTTCAGTTCCTCAGGTTGTCTCTGTAACTTCAGTGTTTTATTCTGCAATTCCAATTACTCTGCCCAGCTGCAGGGTCCCACTTAATGCAGATCTTGGTTCCTCTCCTTGCTGCATGCACGGATCTAAAGATAACACTTGTAGCTGAGTGCCAGGGGCATTAAATGTAGGGAGAGGAAGGATCCAGGGTTTTGTGCTCCTCAGAGGATCCAGGGCAGAGCTCTCCAGACCTCATCAGCAGATGATTCCTGCTCACATGCTGCCCTCACTCCCAGCCCAGGACCACACCAGTGCCTTGAGCTTGTCTGGGTGCTGCACAAGAGGCCCTCAGAAATAAATTAAGACTTTGATCTTATTCAGAATAATCAGCCCTGTGAAATACCTGGGAAGGGATGCTGTAAGTTGGGTCTGTTCTCTTTTTTTCTCCCATTTCTTCCAGATTTGGCTACACCTGTGGTGATTACACATCGTGTATTCTGTCCTAATTCCTGAGTAGCTGCAATTCCAAATCATCAAATGTGGCAATGTTGTCCCTTAATTTCTGCCTTTTTAGATCTGTGAAAAGCTTTCAGTAAAGCTCCTCTATAAATACAAATAATCCCCTGGTTTGTTTGTTTTTAAGGGGATCTTTTGAGTTCTGCTTTTAATATTGTCAATCACAGTCAGGTTTTTCCTAACAGACCACAGCTTTGGAACTGCTCCCTGTCTGGCTGTCACTCAGCAGAGAGTGGTGCTCCAGTTCCTTCAAGTGACAGGGTTTGCAAGCCACTTAAGTAGCAAATAAAATATAGTGCTTAAATGGTTCCTGAAAGGCCAGGCCAGCCAGTGGAACAGCCAGGCCTCCTATGAAAAGGAACATTTCTCAGTCCTGTCCCTCTGAGTTCACCAAAACCTGAGTTTGTGAACTCTGTGCTGTCAGTAGGGAGGTGGTGCTGTGTACAGAATCCTGAGTCTGCAGATTTATTTGTGAAATAGACTTCTAGGAACAGGGAAAGGGAAAATTGTTAGTAATGAATCTTCTTGCTCTTTATAAATTAGGAGTAAAAGGAAGCTGAGGAATTACCTGCTACGAAAGCTAATGCACATCTTGATGTGTTTATTGAATTACTTTGCTTCGATCTCTGAGCAAATGCTCACTGTTAGCTATTTATATTGGTTAAATCCTCAAATTTAAATCCCTGCAACTGCTGGAAAGGGTTCTTCAGGGAGAATTCTTGCATTTGTGTGCAACTATGATAATGAACCTGGGGCTGAAGGGATCCACCAGTGCCCAGGGCTCCCACATACATAAATTCATTTTGCTTCACTTGAGCACCTGTGCATCACACTACAGAGTTGATCTGAATTTTGTAAACATTTACGCATAATTATGATAAAAAAACCATTACGTTGGGAAGATATTTTTGGTTGAATATCAAATACCCTGTTTGTTTTGATTATTCTCAAAAGACCTGGAAAACGGAGCCCTGATGATGAAACAACTTCACTGGTTTTTGATATATTGTGTCATTTTCATTCATTCAGATACTTTGTTGAAATATTTGCCTATGGAATTTATAAACCTTGTCAAATTTCAGATTTCCAGTTGTTTCTACTTAGTAAAACATTGTGTTTGCACTGATGTAACAAAAGAATAGCTGGTACAGTGCATTTTACAGGAAGTGCCCCAGTCCAAAAAAATCCTTCAGTGTTTCACCTGCTTTTTGAGCAGTGTAAGTTCTATTTCCTTCGTGTACATAAAGTCCTCAATGTGGTGCTTGATCAGAGCATTCACAGTTTTGTCTGAATGCCTCCAGGCGAGGAGCATTGGTACCATTTGCAGCCCCTAATCAGTCTTGCAAAAATACATGCAAAATATGCTGAAGCCATGTGTTTTAATTCTCCCAACCTTGTTCCTAAATCTGACACTTCCTGAAACGTTTTGCATGACAAAGCTAAGAGTTAAAATGCTAAAAAGGATCCTCTTGAGAATATCAGTGCATGTTTTTTCATTTTTGTAGTTCATTTAATATCCATGCCTGATTTGTTTAATTCCCATGTTCCTTCTCTGGAAGTTGGTATAAAAGTTTTTATGTTCAAGGTATTAGCATACCCAGAACTGAATATTTCAGAAATTTTATACAGATATTAAAACACTTCAGTTTACAGAGGCACTATTACAATAATACACATGTTCCCTTTTGTTTCTGTAATTCATAAGTCTTAAGAGAACAAGTGTAAAAGAATGTGACTAAGAAGTAATTGCTAGTCTTGTAATTTTTGCCCAGTGCCATTGAGGTTTAAATGTGTAAGAATAAATAACAAATAATCCACAGAAGTAAATACAGATCACAAACTTTGTTAAAGGATTAATTACCTTGTATTTAAAATTTTAAGTAATCTCTTTGATTGAGAAGCATTCTGCAATAATCCAAATCTGTATCTTAATGTGCAAAATTCAGATATTTTGTAGTCATGTATTTCACTCAGGATCTGAAACAGCAAATAGGTCCTTAAAGTTTAAAATAACTGAATTACGGCTTTCTTTGCTGGATTAAATCCAGTCTATGTACATCTCTTTTCTCTGGGAGATCTGTAGATGTGGGTTGTTGTTTGGACTGTCAATAGAACCAAGCAAAATGTTAGGAGCTGATGGCATAGGAAGAATGTCTGAGGTACTAAATGTAGTTTTTCCCAGCTCGGCTTCCCCCAGAACCCAAACACTTCAGCTCAGCTTTGTGTTCCCTTGCCCTGGCTGTCACAGAGGTTGGGTCTGTGTTGTACATTCCCATTGCTGGTGACATTTCCCTTTCCATCCCGTGCCTGTGGATTCTGGAGGGCCCCTCCAGCTGCAAGCACAGATATCAGGATTTTTTTTTTTTTTGGCTGGTTTCAGGTTTTCAGGAAAGCTGTTGGAGATGTGGAGATGGACACAGCTTTGAAAACCCTGCCTCTTCCATAGACTGGAGGTTGAAAATTGGTTTGGAAATGGTTTGAAATTTAGGACTGTGATATCCCCTGTGTTCTTGCCTTCCACAAACATCCTTAATTGCTGAAGTTTTGTTTTGCTCTTTACTTGAATTTCTCAAATATTTTTCATTCTTATTTCCATTAACTTGCTTTGGATGTTTTGGATAACTTGATAATATCCTGAAAGGACACCTGCCCAAATGTGCTTTGACTGATAACAGAGTGGAGTTAATAGCCCATTATGTGAACGAGATAAAGTGGTGTCTGAGAAATATCCTGTGCTGGGTTTATCTCTAATTATCACCAGTAAGGGAGCAGTCAGAGAAACTTCATAATTCCTGTTGCCATTATGGGAATGAATCCCCTGGATTTCCTGGCCTGTCACCTGCACATGGAGTGGAGAAAGTTCTAATCACAGAGAAAGCCAAGGTCAGGTTTGGCCAATATCTGCCTTCATCAAAGAGCACAATTCATCTCCCATGCTCAGCCACTTTATCTGACTTTTCATTAAAGAAGCTAGAGGTATTAATTTTTTGATAATAAATTATTAAACTCAGCAAATTATATAAATTCCTTTCTAGCTACGGGTTTTGTATGTTTAGCTTACTGTAATGAAGCAGTTTCTGTTGGTTAATGCTTTTGAATAGCGATGGGAATATTTTGCATTTGTTTTGGTTGAGAGAGTATTTGAGTCAGCTTGGAGCAGATGGAGCCTGTGACTGTAAAGAGTAATTTTCAGTATGGCAGGACAGGAAGTGTCTGTTTATTTATACAATATCTAAACAGTGGGCCTAAACCATTGTTTTGCTCTTGTTGAGCACAGTGATTTGAGGAAAAAATAGTTCACCTTTAAATATTCCATGAATAAATTTGCTTCATAAGATGCTAGGGGGAGCAGGAAACACCAGAACCAAACAACCCTACAAAAAATAAAATAAAATAAAATTTAAAAAAAAATCACAAGGGAGACAATGTAATGTTATATTCTGAAATGAAGAGAACTGGGGCATGAACTAAATGTTCCTGTCTATGGGTGGGATTTCTTTTCTAATTAAAAAGTGAAACTACTATGACACATCTATAATTCGCCTGGCATCCACAAGTGATAAATTAGGGGAGTGGTTGAGGCAAACACTTTTAAAGAATAAAACTGGTAGCTGAGGATGATCTGTTTAGGACAGATTTGCTGGCACTGCAGAGCTGTGGATCCTCTCTCTCGGGGCAGCGTGTGGTTTTTGTACTTCTGTTTCTCCTCTTCTCTTGGGAGCACTCTGATTTCCTTTTGCAATGCACCCGTAACAACAATGAGTTTAGCTGCGAGGGATGCACCATGGCAGCTGAGAAGCAGCACTGGGGAAATCCGTCCTGGCCATGGTTCAGCAGGAAGCAGCTCCTGTCAGCCCCGTGGTGCTGTTTGCTCACAAGGGTCTGTCAGGATCACAGAGCCTTTCTCTGGGGTGCCGTGGGTGCTGTGCCTGTGGGGTGGAGCACTTCAATTCCCAATTATTCTCTGGAGCACCCTTGAGATGGAAAGTGGGTGATGGCTGGGTGTCCATGCAGTGCTGTCCTTGTGTCCTGGGTGAGGGACAGCCTCCAACAGCCCAGGCTGTTGTGGGATGCTCAGCTGCTGTCTATTCTGAGCCAACTGCCCACAGAAAGTCCCCTCTGACCTGTGACATCACAACAAGGGAGAATGAAACAGGTAGAAATTGGGATGCTGGATAAAATATTCCTGTCTTATCCATATTCCCAGTGGCTGGGTGGTGGGGTCCTGTGCTGCCTTATTTCCTAAGAATGCAGAGCCTTTATGGGCAATATATAGCCGCTGCCATATGGTGCAGACTTTTTCAGTATTAGAACCTGCACTGAAGTTCCTGAAGCTGTGAAAAAATTATGGAAATATCTGTCTCTGCCTGGGCTTCAGGCTGCAGTGACTGTGGGATTTCATTTATGTATTTTAGAAAAGTAAAAATGAAATCCCGAAGTAAACATTGTGGCAGAAATAGTCTGGCCTTGTTTTATCTCCGCCAGGATATTGGGAAAACATTGTTTGCAACTGCATTGTGAGCTAGGGAAATTTCCTGTGAACAACGCTGTGTTTATGCCAGTGCTCCAAACCTCAGCCTTGCCAGAGGAGATGTCAGACAATCCTCCCGTTTTCTTCCTTGCTCTTGCTGAAGCACCAAACCATATGGTAAATTAAGCCCGATTTTTATTAAACTTTTCATTGTACTGAGCTCCGTGTGAACTGGGAAATGCACTTTCTTTGAACTATGCAGCCATTATATAAGCATCTTAATTAGGAGATGGTAATGTTCTCCCTGACATTCCTGGGAGTTCGCGGCTCCCTCTTGTGGCTAATTAAGCGTTTTAACGAACCTTCTGAAAATGACTTTTGTGAGCAGCCCACAGCTCCTGGGCAAACTCTGCCCTGGTGCTCCAGCAGCTCAGTGCTGGCTCTGGGTCACAGCTTCAGTTTGCAGCACCTGGAGGCACGGACAGGTGAATTGATAAAAGGAAAAGTTCTGCAAAGGTTTGCACCGTGAATGTGACGGCTCCCTGAGGTCTTCAAAGAGCTGAGAGAGCTCAGCCAGTCATTCAGGAAACCTCTGCTCCTCCCAGACAGGAGATGGTGAAGAAGGGTTTGCAGCTGGAGTGGGGATGGGATGTGGGATGTGCCAGCTCCAAGGGGCACTGACCTTTCAGGCACCACATTGGGATGTCTCACCATCAAATCCAAAGTGTGGATCTTCACCAGATTCGATGATGAGAAGAAATTTTCCCACTGGTTGGGTTTGCAGAGACCACTGTTACTACTACCACTACTACTACTACTACTATTATCATTATTATTGTTACTACTCCATTCTTGATTTTCTATCTAGTATGGTGAAAAAATTCCATATAAATATCTGGATTTTTTTTTTTTTTTTTTACAAATTCCCTTTCAGAAGAGTCCCTTCCCAATATTTTTCTTTCTTATTGTGAGTTGTTACAACTGGGCCATGGTGTTTATACTATGTCTTAAATGTATCATAAACAGGTAAGGCCTGGTGGAAATGGCTGTAGTATAAATATCTCAGAGTTAGACTTTTGTGCTGGCCTGGGCTGATTTCAGGCCTTTCAAAGCACTGTTCTTATATGGGAAGGTGCACTTGCCTCATCTCAGTCTCAGACATCAGGGCAGAAAAGGATCAATCCATCTTTTCCCTAGAAAAATGAACAATGGTCATGACATTGCAAAATCACAAGCATAGCTTTCTGTTAAAGAAAGCATGTATCTTTAGGCTTGACATAAAAATACCAGAATTGGTCCTAAAACGACCTGAACAGCAGGTAACTTTTCAGTAGGAGCCATTAAGATCAAGGTTCACCACCAAACCAGAAGTCTCAAAGTGACTTTGCCCTTTTGTCACCTGCAGTATTGTCTGCTTCTCTGTTTTGGCATGAGTCACTCAAAAATACACAGGAAAGAAACTTTGGCCATTAGAGTTTCTGAGTGTGGGAAAGAGGGAGAAAAAACGAGGTGAAACAGGTTTTTACTTTGAAATGTCTCCCTTCCCCAAAGGGGAAGCATAACTTTATCTGTGAAAATGCTGATTTCCTATTTCATAACTCGTGGCAATTTTTTCTCAATTAAAATAAAGGAATAATTATTATGGAGTTAAGTCAAAATCTCCCTGCCCAGTAATCTGCAAACCAGCGTTTTCTCAACCCACAGCAATAGGGCAGCAAACATTTATTTCCTCAGGGATATTATTAAACACTCTGCATATTTATTATCTCAAAGTTGGAGAAGGTCCAGATTTCTAAGGCCACTTTCTCCCTTCCTTTTCCTGAACTGTAATTCAGACCAGAATATAAATTTTTGACTCAATGTTTCTGTGGAAATCAGCGATATGAAATTGCTAGAAACAAAAGAACACCGAACAGCAGAGGGAAGAAATGGTTTGGCAAGACTGTCAGCCTTAAAGGGCAAGGTTAATTTATAATCCCTCACATTCTGATGTACAAATACAAATTTGCAAAGTGTGTATCTTATAACTGACGTTGTGTGGGTCTGCAGGTTGGTAAATCTAATGTGAGGCTGCCATGAAATCAGATTTTTAGAGATTTTGTTCTCATGGGAAAATAAGGTGAGAGTAACAAGGAGTTGCCATACACACATGGGTACATGTGTGTATATACACAAATAGAAATTTGGGAAGTGGACTAATTCCAACCGTGTCATTCAGGAGTATTCTGGGTAGGACATTCTGATATTTTCATGCAGAGATTTTTCACTTGATTTAAAATCCTGGAAAATGATGAGTTTGAAAGAGAATTGGGGGGAAAAAACCCAACCTGAAAGTAGTGTGTAATGACTTCACAATGACTTATAAAATATTGTGTGATGGCTCTCTGGTATGCTAAGGGCTGTTGTGAAGTAAGAGTGCTTCTTGGCAATCAAGAGAATATTCTTTTTTTTATGAGTTTGTAGCTGTTCTATCAATTTAACTAAAAAGAAGAAATAGCATTAAATGAAATGTCAAATTCTAGACATAGAGTGAATTCAGTGATAGAATAACAGAAACTTAAAGTAGTGAAATTGAAGACACTAAAGATAAGATAGGAACCGGCCAAGAGCATGAGCAGCTTTCCCAGGGTTTAACACAAAAATTGCACAGTGTCTTGTGAATGATTGAAATCATATTTTATAGTTGCATTTTACTGGCAGGGAACAGAGCTCAGCATTAGCTAAAAGACTGAAATGACTTATGTGGTTTTAGGATGAATTTAAAAGATTTTACAACGTGGCCCATCACTTGTTTCCTACCATGCAGGTCATCAGAAGTGAAGGGACTGAGGGAGTGAAATTTCGGCTCTCTGGGAAGGGAGTAGATCAAGACCCAAAAGGAATTTTTAGGATCAATGAGATGAGCGGGGAAGTCTCAGTGACCCGAACCCTCGATCGAGAAGCAATTGCCAATTACGAGGTGAGTGCTCAGAGCAGTAACATCTCTGCCTCTGTGCTGATTGTGTGTGTTTTGTATTTGCTCCTGAAACATCTGCAGTTAAATTGAACACTCAATTGCAGCCACTGTCCTATGAAATTTCAAGAGGATCTGCTGGAAATGGTAAATGTGTTTTCCATTGAAATTTTTCCGATCCAAACTTTTCTGCTTTCTGCGTGGAATATCTGTCATTTATCTTCAGTGGAAATGCTGTCTGAACATTGTTCTTGCATTTGATTTCTGAATAGAAAATTCTGTTTGGACAAAGGAAGGTTTTTGGGGAAGTTATCACTATGGTACTACACAATTATACATTTTTATTGTCAAATGGTCAATGAAAAGTACTATGGAAGATTTTAATAATGGGTGTCTTTAATAGAGGTAAAGAAGATTCTGATGATACGAAATAGTTACATATGAAATGTACATCATCTACAAGTTCTTACTAAAGATTCCTTTCCTTGTAAACAAAAATATTTCTCTCCACTGAGTACCCAACAAATGATCTCTGAAATTTGCAGAACCACTGCCCCATAACACCCCAAAATACATAAAATTACCAGAGGACCTGTCAATTCCTGTTTTCCATCCAGCTCTGGGCATGTGCACTCCCTTGACTTGTCCCTGGCCACGCTGATCCAGAGGAGCAGCAGAATTCCAAGTGCTCAGTGGTTGGTGCACGTTGCCTTTTGTGTCCCACCACAGGGATAACCTCCCACCCTTGGGCCCCTGTGGGACACAGGCTTGGGGACAGTCCTGGCTGCCCCCCCTGACCCCTCAGTTTCATCTCCTGCAGTGTAATAATCAACACTTGTACCTCCAGTGCTGTTTCCTTCCTCCTCTGGGAGAGTTTCCCAGTTTGATGATGGGTCCTACTGCTCAAACAGCACTGCTAAAATTTACCATATGCTGGTTTTCAACACTTAAACATCTCCTTCGTATCTAGGTCTGCAGTGAAATGTGTGTTAAGCACTTGCACAGGATTTATGGGAGTTGCTGACGTCCTTCTTGCAAGAAAAACATTGCAGTTTCTCTTTTTAACGCTGTTCCTTGTCTTCATTTGCCAGCTGTTTCTTATTTTATCAGTGGCTTTCCACCTTAATGAGCTGAGTATAAACTTTAGATATTTTTTCTCCTGGAAAATCATAGTAGACTTTTCAACTTAATGTAGCAAACCACAAATAGCCCTCATATCTGATCTGGCAAAAGACACACTTAAATTAAGACAAACTCATTTCCCTAGAGGAGGCTTTTTGAAGCAAGGCAAGTTTTGCAGAAGAGATGTCACATAGCAGGGGATCCAGAGCAGTGTAAATGCACAGCCTGAGAGGCTGTGGTGCTTCCTGAGCTGTTATCCAGCACTCTGCTCAGCAGCTCACCCCCATCCTGCTGCAAAAAATGGGGCTGGAATGTTCTGAAGGAGAAACCTCAACTTGATTACTCTGTCTCAAATCCAGCCCATTATTTTCCAATAAAGATGTGTCATGGTGTCAGGAAGACAACAGGATTTTCTCCCTGATCTCCTTGGTTCACTGGAAGGTGAATAACCTGAAATACCCTTTAATTTCTCTCAAAAAAAAGTGTTTTCTGGTTTTGTTTGAGCTTCTCCCTGCCTAGAACTGTGGTTCTGAAAGGGAAAATTCAAAGCAAAATGCCAACAAGAAGAAATCATTGTGGAAAAAGTACAAGTTTCTTTGCAAACTATCAGAATATCAAGTTTGTATTCAGAGGTGGGGGAAGGATGAAAAGATAAAACCTATTTGAATCCTACAGCATACAGCTACATCTATTGAAAAATGTCAATAGGGCACAAAACAGAGCTTTGGTGATCACAGTATTTCACGGAACTTTGCCGATTTTACCACCTCAGAATGTTTTAAATTTGCTAAGAATATCTAATCTGTTAAAATAATTGTTGTTTTTTTACACTTAACGTTTGAAAATCGTGTTTTTGCTGCCCTCTTTCTCCTGGAGGGATACTGAAAAACTTGTAGTTTTTCTCTGGATTCATAACAAGAGAACATGGTTAGATAACAGAGTATCAAACTTTACACAGACAACTTTGTTCATTGTTTGTGTTAATCACTTCTTTCCACAGTTCAAGTATTTTATTTCTAGTAAAAGTTGGAATCTATTTTAAAATAGACAGAAAACATCTGTCTGAGTGTCAGAGCCTGCCAGTCTTCTCAGTGGAAGATGTGTGGAAGTTGTATTTTCAGATGAGTTTAAAGTTTGGTTTTTAACAAAGGAACACAAACTGGCAAGAGCAATATAAGGCAGCTCGTATTAATGACACCACCCTCACCCTCTGAAATAAACTTATTAATCCACTTGGTTTATGAGTTTATTTCTTATGAAACTTTGTGGTTTGTGTTCTTAAAGTCTAAAGAATGTCAGTCAGCTTCAGTTTTAAGTGAAAGCTGCTTGTGGATAAGAGTGGGAGGATTCAGGGATGATATTATGCCCAGCAAAGACAGTGCTAGGAAATTGTGTAGCAGCTCCTTTTTCCTCCTCAAAAGTTTGTTAAAGAGCATCCTGATAGGAATTCTGCAGGTCAGAGTACACTGGTGCATTTACATGGAATGGCTTTGTTAAAGAGCATCCTGATAGGAATTCTGCAGGTCAGAGTACACTGGCGCATTTACATGGAATGGTTTTACTTTGGGGCTTGCTGGAGCTTGTTGACAAAACTGCTAAATGATGCTCTGAAGAGGGGGCTTAGGCAGGCTCTGGGCACGTTGTGGAATTGCTTCTGGGCTGGTGAGATAAGAGCTAGCCTAGAGCCCCTATTTACTGGGAGTAAAAGGGGTTGCATTGTACAAATATGCTCTCAAGTATATTTGGTTCTCTCTCGAGATTTGAATAAATCAGACTAAGTCAGAAATTTCAGACAATGGCAAATAGTTTATTTATTTGCTATTGGGAAGCGCAGATGTGGAAAAACAGATGAGGGAGATTGGTGGGGAGATTTAAGATGGATTTTCTAGCCCAAATCTGTGAGGCACATGCCATCCAAAACCTGCCCATAATTTATGCAATTCAGAATCCACTTCAGACTTCTGATTCCAGCAAAGCAGAAATACTAGTGACTTTTCAGCCCTTTCCTTGAGCAAAAAAAAAAACAAAAAAAAAAACCAAGTGCTTCTGTAAAGAGATGTGATAAAAGAGCAAGAGGATTCCAGTGAAGCTGGAAGGCCACTTGTGCTCAGTGTTGATAAAACCCCAATGAATTGGGAAACAAAGGGTCAAATAGACAGCCAGTGAAAATAGAAGTCTGAAAATCAGTGATTATGGAGTAATCTGCTATTTAAAACCCCTGGTTCATTTTCAAAACCTCACATTTACCTGGATAATGTATTTGTAGGCAGAATGCAAGAAAAAGCAGGAAGAGTTACAGAGGTTGATTGCCACTTCCAAGATGACAAAAATTTTCTATATTACAAGAACTCTATTGTGTTCTTTACTTCAAGTTAGGTGGTAGAAGAATTGGCAAAAATATTCAGTTTGTTTTTTTTTTTTACTGTTCATGCATGAGCTTTGGGGTTAGGTGGCAAAGTGCCACTGGGGTGTTCCAACTGGGACTCAAGCTTTTAAAGGGTGCTGCCATCGTTGAAAGGCAACAAATGTGTGTGGAAAAAAAAAAATCAGAAAGCAATCCTCTGCAAGCATGAAATGAAGCAGCTTGATAAAACTGCGTGCAAATTAGAGCTGTGACCAAATTTACCTAGGCAATTTGAACTGCTAATGAAGAGTTAGTTTTAATTATTTTTTAAGTAAAGAGCTTTATTTGCTTTAAAAAATGCTTAACAAGCAGAGGTGTGAAATCAGCCCTCAGCTTTTTTCATAATGGCAGATCACACTTCTGTGAAAGGATGCCTTGCAACTGGTAGTGACAGACTGAGATATTTAGAAAACTTATGTTAACAGGACCAAAAAGCAAACTGGGAGTGTGCAGTTCTATAAAGAATTGTTTCTATATGTTGGCTAACAAGTAGGCTGAGAGGAGGGTAAGGATTTCAAATCCCTCAGCAGCTCTCTGAACTGCCTCACCTGAACTTCATGGGGCTGAGTCAAATGTGGAGAGTGAGGCTGCAGCCCTAAGGGGCTCAATTTCCCTGTTTAATAAGGAACAAATAATGGAAATGCTTCACAATGATGAGGAAAACTAGCTTGCTCAGGTGCTGAGGAGCATTTTGTGGGGAAGATTTGTAAGTGCTTTAATGCATTTTTGCAGATAAGGGAAGTGTTACTATAGCAAAACCCAGGAAGTGAATGGCTGTAATTTATCGTGTGCAGGAGAAGGAATTTGTTGTCTGTGTAAGTCCATTTTAGTGCAGCCACATCCTTTTTGGAATGATTTATGATCCCCTGATACTGAATCTCTGCTGATGCTGGCTATGGACTGCACACAGAAACATGCTGCTCCTTCAAAAGGAAGATCACAAGTTTGCTTCTAAATCCAAGAATGGTCTAAAATGTATTTTAATCCTGGTTATCTGCACTGGCAGATTTGTCTGGAGTGTAACTGATCTGTTTTGAGCTGAAACCAGTTGATGGAGAATGTCAGACCCCAGTCATCTCCTACTAATATAAAAACAAAAAAAGAAGGCACTCAGTCTTTCATGGCAACAAGTTTGGTCTTGTAGAGATATAAATTCCAGTAAAATATGCTTATTTTAATTAAAGAATCATTAATACACAGAGCAAGCCTGTTAAAATACTGGTGATTTCAACTTGCATCTGTTGCACCAAAAAATCATAGAATAATGGCAGAGTTCAAAGTTTCAGGGAAGAATCCTTACTATTTTGCAAGGGGAAATGAAAGCAAATTTTACTGTTAAAAAAAAAGTTCTTGTGGAAGTATAAAATATAATTATTAATCAGATGGAGAATTATTTATATACATGAGCTGCAGTCAGATTAACTGAAATACAACTAAAAATTCTGACAGGAACAAAGATCTCTGTAGCTTGTGTTGCATGTTATGTGTAGGGAGTACAGGAAATGGATGTTTTTTTCTTTCATATTGCTGAGTTTACATGTATATTCATTAATGTGCTCACATTAATGGGGCTCCTGCTAAATTCAGAGAGGACTCTTCAAAACCTGGAGGCAGAAACAAACCCAGCTGAAGCAAAGGCCTGGATCCTTCAATGAAATCCATATGGGCAGACTCCTTAATTCTTGGGAAACTTCGTGGCATTGATTGTTTACCAGGGTCAAAACCAAGGTGATCACCAGAACTGTGGGCATAAATCAAATAGCTGAGCATATAAATTTTAAGTGGAGTCACATTTCTTAAAACTGTGGTTTAAAGAATTGCTTGCGCAGCTGGGATGGAAATGGGATTTCCAGCTACTGGAAATATTTCTCTCCCAAAGTTGGTTTATTGGATAAAGAGAAAACCTGACAAGAAGTGAAGCTAAAATTCATGTCATTCTTATGTATTTTGTCTCTGGGGAACAAAATATTCTATATGAGCTCTCTAATTTACCATACTTGTTCGTTTTTACTGGCAATAGTCTGTACAATAAATACTGTATGCAAATCAATGCCTCCTAATGTCATGAGATATCAGCAGGGAACTGTGATTCCTTTCTGAAAGCAGTAACATCCTCATTTCATTTCTGGGGAAAGCCTGCAAAAGTCAACAGTGGGTTTTGTTGGAGGGCATTTGCTTTATTCTGAGCTCTGACTGCTCGTGTGGCTTTGCCATCCCTGCTGTTCAACAGCACTGGTGTGTCATTTGTAGCAGGAATAGAGAGAAATTTTGTAAAAAGGAGAAATCAGCAAAGCTTGGTTTATAACCTATAACTGTCAAGGCAGTGGGCTTGGATTTCCATCCTAAAAATAACAGCCTCCAAACACCAGGAAAAATGAGTATTTTCTTATTGAGGAGTGGGAGAGTGGAAATGCAGAGCAGTAGGAGCTATGGGAAAATGTGAGCTTATTGAGACAATAATGAGTGACATAAAATTTGTTTGCATGGTGGTTTAGTTTTTGTAGGTTTTTTATCTGTTGTTTTGTTGGTCTGGATTATTTTAAATTATTTTCTAATAGAACACTCCCAGAAAGAATAATGATGTGTTCAGTAAAACACAAGGAGACTAATAACATTTTTTGTCATATTATGTTAATTGCTTATGAAACAACTTCTGTTATTATATATTAATTGCATTTCAAGGCATTTAAAAGTCATCATGATGCTTCTTTACTGCTTCTGTTATTATATATTAATTGCATTTTAAGGCATTTAAAAGTCATCATGATGTTTCTTTGCTGCTTAGCATGATTGGTTTGTTTGTTTCTTTTCCCTATTTGTATCATAATAACCCTCAAAATACATTGCTGAGGCCTCATTGTTCTGGGTGCAACAACAATACCCTGGAAGACACTTTGCCCTTTCCTCAGAATTTGTGTTTTCCTGCAGGAAAGGAAGGAATCATAGGAGTTCAGGGGAAAGATGGAAGCATCTCTTTTTTTCTGCTTGGTGTGGGTCAAACTACTTGGGTAGGAAATCTTTATCTGCTCATAAACCTTTCTTAAACTAGCCTGACACACAACCAACCACAGGTTAAATAGGAACTATTATTCTTGTCTTTATGAATGGCAAGGAGGATCTTTTTTCATCTCTTATTAAGTGTAAATTTTTGTTGGTTTGCTTTTCTGGAAAACTGCACAAGTTCTGAGTTTCCTGATCCGTTTCTAGAGAGTTCAGAAATGTTGCAGTGGGAATTTTGGCACAGAGTACCTGTCCCGTGACTCAAGACAAAGTCTTGAAGGTCTGGCCTTACTTGTTAACTTATTATTAAGTTTTTTGTCATCCATCAACAACCTTCAGAATGTAATACAGACATTTTTGAAGTTTGCCTGCTCAAACCTCCACATTTCTTGTTCCTCATAGCACAGCAAGGATTCTGACTTATTTAGACATTAATTCGAAAGTCAGAATCTTAATGTTCTAATTGCTGCAAAGACCTTGATTTCTATGTCCTGAACCTGGAAATGTGGGTCCATGACTATCTATAGCTCCTTTTCTAAACAAGACAGGTGAGGCCTGTGATAAGTTTATTTTTTATTTTTCTTATTTTTTTTTTTAAGAACTGACACAATGAATTAATTATATTTTTGTCAATAATTCCCTGCCTGCAGGAAGAGGAGCTGCTGCCTCCTTTCCGACCTCTGGTTCTTTATGGACCTGAATAAAACCATATTACCTGTCTTATCCTTCCCTGCCATCTTCTTTTCATTTTTCACCTTCTTGATCTTTTTCCTTTGCACTTTAACTTCATTCCACAACATTTTACTCCCCCTGTCTTTCTTGATGCTTTATGTCATTCATGTCCACTTTTCCTACACTCTCTGCATTTCCTTGCTCAGACACTGACCTGTTTTCTGCTCTTCATAAATCATGTTGCAAGGGGAACACACAACCATCATCTGAGCATAAATTTGTTTGGTTACTGTGTAGAACCTTTCCACTGTCTTTGCAAAAGCTGTGCAGCTTTATCCATTCTGATCAGCTGTGTCCATAAATAAATCCCTTTAGGAGCCTGTGTTCTGTAAACCTTTGCCTTCACGTTGCTTACTACAGGACTCTACCATGTCTGCAATTTTTGTGAAATAGCCCAGGTTGTAAATATTGATGCTAAGAAAATTTCAGTGGAAAATTGAACTTGGTTCCCATGATAGTGCCTTTCATTCTGTATATGCCCTCCATCAACTTATGGATATTAATTAGAGAAGTGTATGATTATCTGGAAATTGCTAGCATTTAGTTTATTCAAGTAATTGCAATACCTAGTTCTGTCAGCCCTGGAATTGTGCTCTGCTCAAAAGTGAGCATAGAACACCTGATACAATAGTTAGTTCTGTGGCTTCAGAACGGTGAGTTTAATGCTTGATCTCCGTAAAATTATTGTAAGATAATGGGTCATAATTTTAAGATGTATCTGCATATGTTTGGGGCTAAAGTACTAAACAGACTTTTAATTTCAATTGAGACATAAATTTTAATTAATACAATATTTATGCAAAATTTGTGAAAAGAATTTGTATAAAATTAAGAAATAGGGATGCTTCAAGCATTCAGTTTGTGGTCTCAGTGAGTTACTGTAACATTATTAGAGGGAATTAGGCTACAACTGAGAAAATTTAAATATCTTTGCACAGTTGAATGTGCAATCTCTTAGTATTTGTTCTTTTTTGCACAAAGCTTTAGGAGTCCTTATATAATGCAGTAGTTTCATAGGACCCCAAACACAGCCTGCTCATTGTTATATATTTTTAAAATGTCCCTGAGACACTTGGAGGAAAAATGACACTATGGACCGTGGGGTCTCCATTATTGAAATAATACAAAAATTACTGTGTGCTGGGAAAAGAAATTTAATAAGACAGAAGGCCAGGTTACCTTCCAAGTTTTTGACTGCTATATTTTAAGTCCACTGCAGGGAATCATCTGTATCCCTGCCCACGAGTGAGGCAGATGACCACCTGTGGGTGGGTGATAGTAACATTTCATATTTTGACCTGTGGAAATGAAATTAGAGCCCTTTGTGGGTTGTCTCTGCCACATCCCAGAATATGTCAGCTGTCCCTCTGTTACCACACTGCTGGCAATTAATGGAGCTCAGTGCCTTGGGGGCAGCCACAGCACCACTGGGACCTGCAGCTGCACAAACTCTGCAGGAGCAGAAATAAAACCCATTTTCCTGTGGCATCACAGGTGAACAGGTGTCTGCAAGAAATAAAAGGATTTTTTAATATAGTTCTGACTGATACATTTACCAAACCAGCAATAGGAGATTAACTTACATAGTTTTTCATTTTAAGAAAATATAGCTGCAGATCACTCTGCTGCACATGTGTGTGTTCAGGCTGCTTTTTTGCTGTTCTTTGACTAAATACCTCAAAATATTCCCAAAATACATGTCACTGCACAAACACAAATGTATGATTTCATAAACCCTAAGTGAATCCTTTAACC
>JANRGV010000008.1:16632671-16649357 GCA_024734035.1 Alethe castanea
TTAGTAAAAACCAGGTGATGTTTTCTGAATTAATTAGCAATTTAAGTGGGCTTCTACATTGCAAAGGCCACCCACATATTTGCATCAAAAATATACATACATATGTATATAGTTGTATAAGCATGTACATGTTTTAAAATGGAAATTAAATAAGAAATTGCAAACTTTTTTTTGTGGTCCTGTATCACATCAGCAAGGATAGCAAGGATTTTGATACACTCCATAACTTAAAATTAAACCCCTGCATGTGACAGGCTTAATGTTAAGGATTCCTAAAGTCTTAATTATGCACACTATTTCTTCTTTTCACTTCTTATCCCAAATCTGCTTTACAAGGTCACCAATTTAAGACAGAAACAGAATCAAAGTTTCATGAGAAAAGACTCTGGAATTGCTCTGCATCAAAAGTTTGTTTTGTTTTTTTTCTCTTAATATTTGCTCATGTCAACCCATTCTTGCTCAATTTCCTTCTACTGTTATCATTCTTCAGACCATTAATTTGTTCAAACTCCCATTAATTGAAGTCAGAGGATCACAGAAGATGTTGTGTCCAACAGTGCCAGTGGGTGTTTCTGATTTAAACAAAAAGTGTGGGACCTCCAGACCTTATTGGGGTCTCCAGTTAATCTTCTTGAATTACCAAGTCATCACTGGCTCACGAGGGCAGCAATTCTGCCCTAATTAATTAGAGGTAATGAGCTGAATAACTTTCCATTGGAAAAGGCTTTCATAAATGCTATTGCCTCAGGAGCAACCATGATATGGGAAATTGTGGTTGTTGAACTTCTAAATTTTGTTATAAAAGGAAAAATAGATTTAATAATCTGTATGAGGATGAATACCCTTGCAAAAATTTTAAAGGGATTCAATGGAACTGGAGAGGTGGCAGCCTTAATTCTCAACTGTTTTTGGCAATTTAATGCATTGTTTAAAAGATATGCATCTTCTGTGTCTTTTTAAGATTAATTGTATCTTCCTCATTTTTGTTGTTTATGACTACAGTTAACGTGCTGGCAAAGAATAATCTTATCAAAGCAGGAAATACAAAATAACCTGGAAATCTTAGGTCAGAAGACTTAGTCAGGAGACACTTTCCAGATGTCATGGATTTTTGTATTAAATTATTTACTGATATACACTTAGGAGAAATAATTTCCTTTTAACAAACTTTGCTTTAATGCCTTTTCCTCTAATGGTCATCTGGGTTATTTTGCATATTTTCTTTACCCATAAAGGGTAAAAGCTGGAGGGGAGAAGAGGTGTGAAGCTTTAAATTATTTGTCTTTAGGAGCAACATCATGGTCTTGTTGAACTAATTTTCTCCAGTGAGGAAAATATCACACACAGAGACACAGAAATGAGATGAACACACGTTTATGTCATGGGCATATATCAGCTCCATGTTAAGTCAGATAATGAGGACTCCAAGTTTCAGGCTCTAACTCAATGGGAATAAATATCTTTTACAATAAAGACTGAATTTAATTGGTACAATGCACATTTGAGTTGTTTTAGCACAATGCCAGCAGCTAAACGGGTGTTGCACAGCTTAAAATGCTTTAATCAGGGCACATGGCTGGTATTGTGGAACACTGAAGGAAACAATACCTCCCTCAGCCTGTTTCCCTGGCTGTCAATCTAGCAACATATTTATTTCACAAAGAAAAGCAGCACCTTTTCATAATATATATTTCAAATATAACTGAGTGCTGTTTCTTAGCAACAGGAGCTCAGGGGCTGGTGATCCTGAGATGAGCCACAGCACGAATGGGCTTGTGAACCCCAGGGCTGCCACTGGCAGGCAGCTCACAGAGGAAACAAAGGCTTTCTGATGGCTAATTTCTTCAATAATTCTTGTTTCTTTTACTTGGGAGAGTGAAGGACCACTCGTCCCATCCCTGAAAAATACTGGCAAAAAAAAAAAAAAATAACCCAACTTTTATGTCTCGTTGAATAGACTAAATCAACTTGAAGTGCACACAAAACCATGTGGGATAAATGTGACCTGACTATAAAACAGATGTGTTTTATGAATAGAACCTTGAGAAGTAATTACTCACAGCTTGTTTTAGAGAGACCTACTTTCCTTCACTCTGAAAAGAAAATGTGCTTATGTGTCATGTTGGAACAATAGCTTCAAGTGCTGCTGATACTAAAGAAATTTAAAGAAAGTTGAGCACTTTCTGACAAGGAGTTTTTCATAGACTTCTGTTTTTGCTCTGTGGCTAATAATGGAAAAGCAGTGTTGGGGGGAAAAAAAAGCACTAAAAAAGAGAAACAAGCCCAGTCTTATGGCTCTCCCCATGCAGAAATGTCCATCCTGGATCCAGATTTCACTATCTTTTTTTGATCTTGAAATGCTCCTCACTGTTTGAATCATCAGTGGAGTTCATTTCATATCAATATATACCAAGCCTACATAAAAGGCTTCAGGAAATTAAATATAAATCATACAAGGTTCTTTCCACAGGGATTTTTTTACAGAATAGAGGGATAAAAGAAATTATGTGAAATAGCTGTTTAGATCAATTGATTTTTGTGTGTCCAAAATGCCATGGGAGGGGTGATAAAAATCTCAAATTTGTACCTAGAGTACAAATGTGCCTGGTTCCAGTTACTGCTTGTTCCTGTGGCAAGACTATACAGGTAAAACACATCCTTGGCATATTCCTGTGTTTTCAATGGAGTTTAGATTAGCAAACAGTTTAGAAAAAGAATACAAAAGGAAAAAGGGAGACTTTTCTTGACTTTTCTGAGCTTTGGATTATAGTCCCAACATGTGACTCTTAGCTGAGAGATGAACCCATGGATGGTTAATATTAAGAGATATGAATGTGGTTGCTAAGTTTGAATTTCATTCCCTCAATTCATGTCAAAATCTTTAAGATACAGAAAACCAGTTTTTGAACAGAAAATTATTTAATGTCTTTCACGTCAACCAAAAGGGAGAAGTAAGCAGAATCAGGCAGTGATTTGCTCCTTTACTGTCCAATTACTTGTGGCTGGATAGACCATCAGCTTTGCTCGAGCTGAATTTGCTGAGCACAAATATATGCTTTAAAAATTCAACTAGTTCATTTAAAATACTATCTATTAATATTTTGTAAATAATAGCTCTTCATTAATTGGACAATAAGACTTGATATGGTGGTTAATGCAAGATAACAGGATCCATTTGTAATTAAATAACCCCAGTGAAGTGAGAGCACTAAACAATCAAAGGGTCAACTACCAAATGTTAACAAGTGGTGCATTACACATTATAGCTATTACAGCATAATTACCATTCAGTGATACATTTATAATGTTATAAGTGTATTCACCAAAGGCATTCTTTATTGAAAACTCACAGAATTAACGGAGACAGGGAATGTCTGTTGTATATTCTTGCTTTAAAAAATAAAAATCCTTCTTTTTCCTTTTTTTCTTCTGTTGCATGTACTAAACTTGTGCTCATGTTTCCCCGATGTATTTCATTGCAAGATGCAAAGTGCTGTCTAATGTGAGTTTTGTTTATTTGTGCAAAGCCTGTAAGTGCGAAGGGCAGCGCCATGAAATATTAAGAGCCTTGCCATCTGTTTGTGAGGAGATGTGAGGTGTGGCTGTAGTCAAGGCTGAGTGCTCTGGAGTAGGAGGGAAGTTTTATATTTACATTCCATATGGTGCAAGCAAAATATGGCAAACAGAGCATTTTCAGATGGCGCCCACAAGGTAAAATCCTGGCTGTCCTGCAGTCCAAGCCAGACTCTGTTCTGCTTTCAGTGATGGAATTGTCAGCTTGTAGTCTCAGATATTAATTTCTCTCAGTTTTTGGACAGACTTACAACGTTTCCATTTTAGCTACCATTATCACCTTCAACAAATCCTCTGAATTTGCAAAATCCCATCGATAGGTCAGAAATTCACCAAGATTGTCAGAGGAAAAAAAGAGCAGAAGTGACAAGAGATGACTCAGAAACTTTCACTGGGCACAGTGGCCAGAATATGGTGAAGAGTCCTTGGTTTATTTCTACAAATGCAACATGAATGAAACCATGCCATTTTTATTAATGAACTGGAGAACAATGCCACTTTGTGTTTTACTGTTTCAACACAAAGGGAAGAGAAAGCACAGAAAGAATGAGAACACCACCAGAATGATCATAACTTGGGGAAGGCTCTGAGTGGGGACTTCTTGTGTTGCTATCTTCCCACCTTTAATTATTGTTTTGCTTCCATGATGCCAAATCAGTGAATCCCACAGGATTTTTCTGGTTGATCATGAGATTTTGACTGTTGTGCTAACTTTGACTCTAAAGCTGTGGTAGAGTGATGTGACCTCCAAGTTCTCCTCAGCTCTCTCAGTAACTGATCACCTCTATGGCTGTTCCTCTTACTGCCTTCAGAGCTTCCTGCAGGGATGAAGAAACACCTGAGTGCGGATCTATCAAGATCCAGGAAAATCTATCCATGAGTTTTTCGCAGGACTTAATTGACAGAATCAAAACTTTATCATTCACTCTTCCCAGCTTAATTAATGGCACAGCGTCCAGCCAGTGCAGCATAAATTGATTCTAAGAGGTTAATCCAACGTTAGGCCCAGAGTTTGTATCTTAATTTGAAATAAAAATACTGTTATGCCTTATTGTAGCCACAAGAGTATTTTTAAATTCAGATTTTGTGCATATTGGAGCAAGGCCTGTCTCTAACCATGTAGTTTAGTTTACAAGCTCCTCAGTTCAGTAAGGATCCTGATTTATTCCCACTATTATCATAATAGAAATTATAAGAGCAATAAGGTGAAATAATGTGAAAATAAGGAGCAGAAGTTTTAGTTAGCAGTCTTTAAAAATGATGTCTTTCACATTTTTAAATTCTGTGCTGACAGTTTACCGAAGGATTGAGGGCAATTTACATTTCAAACCTTAGTTTACAAAATTGGTTTGGCTCATTAGAAACTTATAGTTGGGTTTTACAAATTTGTCCCTTCTCCCTGCCTATTCCTCCCTCTGTCCTATTCATTTTTAATCTCTGCACATATGCATGGCACTTTTGTGCCAATAGCAGAGAAAACTGCTCTTAAACTCCTCATTACATCTGTATCTTGACACAATCTTATCCTGCAACCTGTGGAAGAGATTGCAGTGGTTTTAGACTTATTTGTCAGTGTCCATTACCAAGCAACCTACAAGACTGCAGCTGCAGACAAATCAAATTTATACCCACTTCATTTTCCAACAGCATAATTGAGAATTCCATTTAATCTCAGTGTATTTGGCACTGACTTTTACATCTTCCTGAAGCTTCCATTCTCATCAAAGATTTACATGGTGTGTTACCTGCTTTTCCTCTCACTTTTTTTTTTTGTCAGCTAATGGCTATTCATAATGCACATTTTATATGAAAAATTGTTCCATTATTATCCTTTTCTCCTGGACAGTTTGAAAAACAGGAAGGCAAAATGAACATTAAAAGCCTGAATTCCGACTTGCCCGGAGATAAAGCTCAGTGTTTAGATTCTTCTGTGGGCTGCTTTCATTCCAGCTTGTACAGGGAGGCATAAATTAAACCCTCTCTGCATAACAGCCCATTTTCAATTCAGGTTTCATCTTCATGAAGGACAAACAGCTTTATGTGTGAGGTTTCCTGCAGAGCTGCTGTTCAGACAGGATGCAAGCATTCCACACCACAGGCTCACCTCATCCTAAGGGGAAGCAAGGCCAGCAACAGGCACCATCCACACTGAGCTGATGCTGGAGGTGCAGCTGGTGATGAGTTGCACGGGGCTTTGAGGGCAGGTGGGACAGTGGATTTCACCTGAGGTGCCTCTTTAGCTCTCAGTTTGGAGTGGGAGGGAGCTTTAGAAATGAATTCTCCAGTCTCTTCTGACGGTGTTTTGGTTCAGATTGTGCAATGGGCTCGGAGGTGATGACCTGAACTCATCTGAATGAAGCAAACTGCAAGCCATGCCCAGGAGCTCACCTTTCATCCTCGAGCTCTTCATCAGAGGGGAGCAGGAGCAGAGTGCAGGGGTCAGGTCCCCCTCTCTGGATCTCCTGTGTGCCCATCCACCTCTCTGTGCTGCTTGAATCCTAACACCATGGATCACACCTCTGGGAATCATTGTTCTCTTATTAAAGATGCATTCTAGCTGGCAAGCATGGATTCCTTTCATATTGTTGAAGGGTTCCATAAAATGCATTAAAATTCCCTTAGGTCTGCAAAACTGTGCGTGAAGTTTTTCTACAATTATGCAAAAACTGCTAAGGTGATGACCATCTGTGCAGTAATTCAGCCTTTTCAAAAGTATTAAATAGAGCATTCATCTCTTCTGAGTTTCAGAATCAGCTTGTTTTCAAGAGAGAGATTTTTCTTGTGGTATTAAAAGGGTCATACTTTATCCAAAGCAGAAAGTAAACACTTAATGTATTGCTGTTTATGTTCTTTTTATGTGTGTGTGTGAATATTTGTGTTGCTCTCCCTAATAGGAAGTCAAGAAAGTTGTTTGGGCATATAGGTTTCCTGTCAAATATAAAAGACAAGTGATCATCAGAAAATAAGGCAAAACAGAGTATAAAAATGAACAAGCAGTAAAATACGGGGTTTTGTTAGTCAGAAACCTTGCAATGCATGAAAATCATTTCACTGAATGTCTGAGTCCTCCTTTCTTTCCACTTTCCCATTTTTCATTTTGTTGCTAGATTGATCTACAGTAACTCAGGTACTGGATGGAAGTTAGGGACTGAGAGGTTATAAAAGAAAGCTTTCAGGATTTATTTTATTTGACAATATGATGAGCTTCTGCACTTGCTGTTGAAAACAGTGTGTAACAGTTGGGATTCTCCAGGTGTCAGTAGCTCTGTCAGCAGTAGGATTGTTTCTGATGGCAATGTGATTTGCCAATCCTGAAATGAGGGTGATGGAGCATAAAACACGTCCCAGATCACCTCTGGCCTTTGCTGCTGTGCTCCACACTGGTAGGAACCTGCACTGGGACAGAGCAGAATGCTCCTTCTGTCTCTGCAAAGCTCTTTGGCACTTGCAAGTCTCCAGGATAATTTTAAATTCAGACCCTCCAATGAAATGTTCAGCTGGCAGAAACCAATGCATGATGCCACTGAATCCTAGGAATCAAAAGCTAATTTTGTTACCAATTTTGCACTCTGGTGTGATTTCCCTGCCTTCTAACAGCTACATACAAGGGTCCATATACTTTCTTGAGGTATGTGCACTAACATCTCTCATCTTCATAAGAAATCATAGTTTTCTAAGCTTAGAAGGTTAAAAATTAGGAAACTGGGTAAAGAAATAGGTATTGATTTTTGCCATCAGATTTTACGGTATTGTTAAATATAAAGATGGAGTTTTAGAGCTGAGTTTTTAACACTGGGTTTACTCATGGGCTGTAGGAAGTGGTAAAGTGGTTCCATATGATGATCAATTGTTTAAGTAGCTTGAATTTCAACAGCACTTAAAACTTGCATTCACATGATTGACACTAATGATTCTGAAAGAGACACTATATTCTGTTGAGTGAGTAATTTGTTTTTTTAAGAATTGCTTGAATACCGGTTTATGCTGTAGATTAACAATGATGGTGACATTATGATACAGTCAAGAATTAGGATGGTTATGTTGTTTTTTTTTAAAGATTTGCCAACAAAATCTGTCATGCTGGCTGTGAAGAAATGGATATTCATGTGCCTGTGAAATTTTGTTAAGTCAAAGCCATGGTTTTGGTCTAGCTGTCTCTAGCTTTTAATGATCAAAGTTGTTAGTACCTTAAATATTGCAGTGAGATAAGCTTCAGTGAACAGGAGATCAGAGTATTATTGCTTATATCTTCTATAATATTTGCTTCATTTCATGAAAAGTGACTTCTTAATGAACTGTTGGCTGACCTGAGTGCATTTGGAACTTGTGGGAGTTTAAGCAAGGGAGCATTGGCCTATAAGGTTGGCAGCATTTTTGTCTTGGATATATAACTCCTCTTTGGAATTTTACTCTAGACTACTCTAAATAGTACAGAGTGGTAATTACTGGGGAAACAGTCCCATGTGGGAATATGTAATATATAGTATTAGGGAATAGTGCAGTTTTGACTTCCCATTCCTGATCCACAGGAGCTTTCCATGGCAGAAAACACCAGCACTGTGTGGTGGATTCCCGTGGAATTTGGTTCCTGGGGGCTGAATGCAGTCACCCAAGGCAGCTGCCCAGCCTCTGCCATCTCCAATTTCCCTTTTCTTTTCCCTGGAGACCTTCTGTGAGCCTGGTGTGGACCCAGAGCCTGCAAACACTGGATGTCCCTCTGTTCTGCATGCTTAATCTTGCAAGGCTGTAAAATCTCTGCTGCTGCCAAGGGCTTTCCACCCTGTAGCACTGCAGGATTTTGTGTTGCTGCAGAACATCACCAGCAGAACTCTGCTGCCAGCACGAGGCAAAGACAGCTGAGATTGCCAGAGGTTTGAGGTGATGCAGAATATTGGCCTGAGCAGCTTTCTCAGCACAGGACCACCTCAGCTTTACCCTGTATTTCACAGCCAGCCCGCAGGATTTGTGTCCCAGCTCAGACCCGTGCTGCCCATAGTGAGAGCTCTGCAGGCTCACCAGGGAAAGCCTGTGCCCTCTGGAGTTTTTAGTGTTCCATGAAGTGCAGATGGCACACTAAGGGCACCAGTGGTTCTTTATGCTGCTCCCTTGCTGCTAGCTGTTCCCATAATTTAATTAATGAAAGGAATAAAGAGAGAGAAGTTACATAAGGCCCTTACTTGGGATTAAGAATGTTGAGTGTTTCTTTCTTAGATATAAACTGCAGGCTCTGCTCAAGTCATGGTGCATCAGAAAAACAGATTTGATAAGATTACAGCAACTTCAAGCATCTGCTACTGGTTGAAGTTTTTCAATTTCTGAGTAGTAATCTTTTGTTTAATGTTCTTCATGTATTAAATCTCCTTAATTCCAGAAACCTTTAATCTGTGTATGTAATAAGACATTGCCGTTGAAGTGCCAAATGCTTTGTTTGCACATTTTTAAGTTTCAGGAATCTGTAAAAAATCCCAGAATGTCCTTTGTAGAAGATTATTTAGATCATAGGCTCTATTGACTGGTGAAATTTTGTTTATCTTCACAATGAGAAAAAAAAGGACTTCTAAAGGAGAAGAAAGAAAACCACTGAAAAGGAGACTCCTTCCAGTCCAATTTCATTTGTTGAAAGAAAATGTATATTAATTAAAAATTTAGACACTTCATTTCTGTTGCAAGGCTCCTTGCAAAAGACGAATTATTTTATACATCTAGTATGTGTTGGAACTGACAGATGAGATTAATATGCTTCTTAAATTACCATTACCATGGGTCAATTAATAAGTGAACTAACCTTGTGAAAGTCATTCTGAAAGACTAGTTACAGATCTGTAATAGTCCCTGTCAAATTACACAGAATTGAGAGAATGAGAAATCTGTCAAATAAATACGATACTTACTAATTGCATTCTGCATAAGGTAAATGAGCTTTGGTGGTTGGTGGTGGAAGGAAAAAGAAATAAGCCTAAGAAATGTTGTCATTAATAATATACAAATTTGGAGTAAAATTTACTTGAGGGAACACAAAATGCACAGAAACCTCCCTGGGTAACAGAAAAGTGAAGTTTCTTGGCAGGTAAAGAATAGTGGGCATGAAGGTTGAATGATCATTAGAGAAATATTTCTTAGGCTATTATGCCATTTATTACCTTGGTAGTTACAGCATTTACCCGTTTTTGCATTCTTTGATGCAATTGTTAGTTGTCCTCTGGATCTTTAGAGGTTAACTTATACAAATGAAGGTTTCATTATGGCAAGAATTAAACCAACCATATTTGCTGTGTGATGGCAAAAAAAAAAGAACTTTGATTCCAAGTCTAGGGAAGGACTTTAAAAAATACCCAGCTCCAAATCTGCAGGCTGACCAAGCATCACATTAGTCACTAATCTTATTTTCTGTGATCAGGTTATAAAACTGCAACAGGTATAAAAGTAAGATCAGAGAAAAGCAGTTTGCATTCTTCCAGGAAACACTAAAAATTTAAGACACTCCCATCAATAAAATCAATCACTTTGGGGTGTTCACAGCTATTGGCAGCTGCCAATAGGATTTTGCACTGTAGGTTTCAACGTGAGCCCATTTCTAGGTTACTGGGTTCTGTCTGTTAAATCATCCAGCTACATCTATTAATGAATAAATATTTTATACAAATATTAAATACTTTGAAAAAGCAGAAATTAACTGTATGATGTGAACCTTGAAAAAACAATGAGTCAAACATTTATTTGTGCAGCAAAGCCCAGGTTTGCTGTGATGGCAGAAGTGGCTGTGCATCTGTTTTCTAACAGCATGAGTTTAAGAAATTTGGATATTTATAGAATTAAAATAGCAGCCATGCTATTGGATAGGATAAGCACATCAGCATGTGCTGCCATGAGGCTTTGAGCTGGAAATTCCATATTCCAGCCCTGGAAATGTTTATAAGGCAGCTCAGAGGGTACCAGCAATGCCATGTGACTGAGGGGATCAGCCAGCACAGCCACTCAACACTGGGCTCAGAAGCTAAAGGCTGAAATGTGCTCAATTGCAGCCTTTGATAGGTAATTCTAAAAGATAAATGTGGTTCTGAAAAGGAACCTGTTCAGAGAAAAAGGTTTAAAAAAAGATGTTTCCATATATTTATTCAGTTCTGCTCTCTATGATCTTTTGCTGGGTAAAACAGAACATAAAGTAGAAAAATAAACTTAACGTCACTTTCCTTGTCTGTTGTTTTGTTAGTGACAGAACATTTTTATAACATTGAAAATCCTGTATAAAGCAAGATTTTTTTATTGTGAACAATTTCATTTTAGTTAAACTCTTACATGGTATAATTTACCTGCTGTCAAACCCAGTTAAGTGACATAGTTTGGTGCTATCATAATCCAGAACATGTCAGGATTTGATGAGCTATGAATGTTGTGTTTAGCAGTATACATTTTTTAAAGGTTTTTTTCCCCAACATTCTACTGAACACTCACTGAAACCTCCTCTGAATGTATTTTTTTTTTTATTTTATTTTTATGCAGGAAAATGTTCCTGTTATACAATTTTTGTTCCTTGCTGAAGAGACAATCCATATTCATGCTTGATTTTTGACCTCTTAGTGAGAGATGAAGGTCTGATCACTTAAAATACATTTCTTACAAGCATATTTTTCTGTGGTTAAAACTTCCAATTTCTCTGAATTGTTCAGTGTGAACAATTTATCTCCTGTTAAAAAAATTTTTTTCTAAGTGGTGTCTGTAGTAAAATCAGGGCACTTGAGTAAACCCAGAGCAGGCTTTCTGTCTCCATGTGTGAGAGCTGCTGGCAGAACACAGAGTGCCATCTATTGAACACTGGTGTGAGCCAGCAGCCCTGCCTTCGGAAGGAGGGGACACACAACCATGTGAATAAAACATTTAACCTCCAGAAAAATGATCTCCCCCACTCCACGTTTTACTGCATTTCGTTTTGTTCCCATTTCCTTCTTTGGTGTAAAATGAAATAAACGCAGAAGTTCTAAAACAGCTCTTGGTATTCTTTCGGTTTGAGAAAAGATTTGGAGATCTTCCTGCCTTCCTAAGTAGACCTAATAATTTTAAGTTGGTTTCTTTTTGCAGTTGGTTTTGCCTTCCTTATAGAATCGTGGAATCCTCCACGTCCCTTCCAAACACAAGTTTAGGAGCCTTTTGTTATTCCCATGGCAGGGGACTTACTTGGTGCCATAATAGCAAACCTTTAGCTCTACAAAAGACCTCAATTAAAACCAGAATAGTTTACACTTTTTGAGAGGCTCCATGGGGTTGATGGATTGCTACTGATTTCAGCTCCAAAATCAAGCTCTTGAGATCGATTGTTCCAAGTTTCTCTGTGCATTCTGCATTGACCCAGCAAGTTACTTAATAGTGATAGATTTATAAATAGGTTACTCCAAGTAAAAGAAATTATTTTATGTTTGAACCAGCAATATATTGATGAGAAGTCACCTTGACAGGCCAAAGGAGAAGAACCTGTTTTGGTGATGAAGCAGAACTTAGTGAGGAGCTCTTATGCAATTTGCCATGAATTGTTGTTTAACTGAACAGTAAAGTCCAATCATTATGTTTGCTGTGCCTGTCAGCTTATAAACAAGGAGGTGACAGGAACAATGGAATAGAGACAGGACTATGTCTATTCACAGAGCAGAATTTGTTGAATAAATCTGAATACATCTCTTTTTAGACACTGACTAAAGTGTCTAAATAAGATACTGTGTGTACTCAAAGGGACTGTTGCAGTTACATTGGCAGAAATAATGACACACCAAGCTGTAATTAAGTAAATTTAAAACAAATCATGCTGTACTGTTGAAATGGCTCCCTATTGCTTTAAAAAAGTTCAGATTTTAACACACAGCTATCACTTTTAGAAAAGATCTATACTGGGATGTTAAGTCCCTTAATTGACATAGGGGAGTGCACTCCTCAAGGGAAGTGTAATAGAGTAAAATACCACAGGATAATTTTCCATCCCCTTGTGATTTCAATGCCACTTTGGGAATAAATACACCAAGGCTGAATAGTCTGGTCTGTGCAAGAAGTCCCTGTGCTGCTTTGGAGCTCCAGACTTCAAAAGTCTCTTCAAGGACTTCCTCTTCTAGAACATTTCAAATTTTAAAAAATTGCTGCCCCCCAGTAGATTTTAACAGCTCAAAACTGTGAGATTTCTCCTCCTTTGCATACTTGTTTCTACTGTCTGTTTGATTCTCCAGTCTTGCCACAGCAAATGTCTTTGTTTGAAATTTAATTCCTCTTCCTTTGTACTAGGACATACTTTTATTTCTATTCTGCCTTTAACTGAGCCCTGGTACTCTGTTAGTGATTATTTTTGTGGGTTCCATAGATCCCTTTCTTGGGTTTTTGAGTTACAGTTTTGCAACAGGAAAAGCAAATGTTCCTGCAATACTGACTGGGATGAGCTCTAAAATTTACTCCTTTTGTGATCATTTGGTTTGTGGGAGCATAAAAAAGGGTCTTGCTGATTGCTGTAATTCCAAAAGTTGTTTTCACTTGCAATTTTTTGGTGCTAAGAGCATTTAATTAGTTTTTTTACCAACTATATCCAGGCTTATTTTGCTGGCATAACTGACTTTCCAATTCTCCCTTTGCCAAATACAATATTCCACATAGGATTTTTTTCTCCCAGTTGATAGAACTGATGCAGCTTGATGCAAGCAGTGAAAAAATAGACATCTACAATGTAATCCTTATAAAAAAAAAGTTTAGATTGCATTTTTGAACTTAAAATCGTGCCTGTTAGTATTTGTGGATAGTAAAAGGGTTTGAAAACGGTAAAAAAAGACAAAAGATGACATTGTGGGTCCTGGAATTCAAAAAATTGCTCAGATAAAGTTGTCATAATTTGGAGTTTAGGAGAAGCATGAAGGAGAGAAAAAGAGAAATCTTTATCTCCAGAAACAAAGTAGGTGTGGAAATGTGGCGTGGATAAAGTCCTGAAAGTTAGTGACAAATCAGTAAGTCAGAAGTCTGTGGATTTAGCTTGAGATCTGATTTTGTGAAAGTGCAACACAGGAATTGTTGGGTGTTGTAAAACATCTTGTAAGATCTCAGAATTAAGGGGAAGTGGTGGTGGAGCATAAAATTTACTGAGGAAGTGTCTTCCTAACATGTTGAAATGAAGTAAATTATGGTTGACTGAAATATTTAAAAATAAATAAATAAATTCAGTGAGGCATGCTAGAATTGCAAATTACACCTTAAGATTAATAGTTTTAACAGGTAATGTTGTCATGAGAGCTGAAGACCAGTGAAGCATTTCAGAAAGTTCCTGGGTGGAATGTAAGCAAGGAAAAGAAAACAACATGAAATAAATTCTGTCCTTCGATGTGTCACTACACAGCAGATGCTTGTTGATCCTTCAGGAATTACATTAGAGCCATTTGACTACTCAGAAAAGACTTTTACTGTGTTAATTCACCTAATTTGAGACTCATTGACTAAATCTTCCTTTCTTCACAATTAATGTAGAGAGATGGCCCAACATGTTAACAGTGACAAAGACTCAGTTAAGAGAGGCAGAAGAGGTAATTTGAATTGACATTTTATTTTGGATCAGGTGCCTTTGGAATGTCTTTCCACTACATCCATGTCTGCAAATACTTTTCTGCTATAATCATGTGGAAACTGTTCAGATAATTTCTTCTTTCTATGAATGAAATATAGATCTAATAGAAAAAAGAACCACTACACTGCTGGACTGAAACAGAGAAACTGCTCAGTGTGTGTGATCTGGGATGTGCTGATCTGTTTAGCTGCTCTTATCAGGAAGATCAGCTGTCTGAATTATAAAAATACCTGCCACAAACACCCTTTTGGAAAAAAAACCAAAAAGCAACTGGGCATAACGTGAAATTCAATAAAGCTGACTGTAGGCAAAATCAGCAAAAACTCCTTTAGTTAGGAATGGCAGGGCAGGATAAGGAGAATTTTGTTACCTCCAGTGCTTGCACATCATCACAGCTGCTGAGGGTGTGGAGTGCAGCAGGGCAGGGAAAGCCAAGCTCTAACTCTGAATATTCTGGGGTATATTTGATATATTTACCCACATATGTCAAAATTCTTCATACAACAGCTTCCAAGCTCTGATGCTATTGAGGGAGATCGATGAGCTCACTTTTACTGATGAGTGTAACCAAACACACAGCAGGGAGCCAGTCCTGGAGATGATGCTTCCCACACCTTTTATCATCAGCATGGAAATGTGTCAGCAAACAGGCAGCCAAGTGCCAAAGGATTCCTAGGCAGGGATGTGAGCAGGAAGGAGAGGGGTGTTCCATGGCAGGAATGGGGTCAAACATGCAGCTTCCAGCTGGTGAAGTGGGTGCACTGAGTGGAGGAGAGGCTGCCAGGGCTTGGCAAAGGAGCTGGAAGGAGAAATAAAAATAAAGAATAAATAGATAAAATCCTAAATAAATAAGTGAGAAAGGGACTGTGTAGATATACAAACAGAACACTTAATAGTTTATCATCCCATCCTATGTGCTGGAAAAGGGGCATGGCAGACACCTTGTACCACAATCCAATCCCTCACAGCACCCTTCTGTGATGGGAGCTTTGGAGCGCTGAAATCTTAATGGGCTTTGTAACACACAGCCCTTAGGATTTGCAGCATGGTCATCTCAATCCTGTAAGCAGAGACAAATAAATCTCATCCAGTTCTCTTTTCTTGGCTTCTGGAGATGTACTTTCCAAAAGGTGAAGTTTAGGAATGCTAGAGAATTGCATCTTACAAGGCTGTAAGTACAAATATACAAATGTAATGTAAAAGATATGGTGATATAATTTCAAATTTTGAATAGCAGAGCAATTTCATTTACAGGAAAAGCAAATTTTTCAGGAACTCCACCAGGAAAACACTTGTCTCTAAAGTGTTTTCTTCACTGACACTTGGATCCCAGGCACCCTTCTTTAGCTCTTGGATGGGCTTTGAAGGAGTCCTGGCTGCAGGTGTCCACAGGAGCACAGGCAGGGTAAAGAGGGTGAGCTGTCACCCCAGGAGTCTGACAGGGCTGGAAACTGGGGCTGCCAGGCAGCAGTGACCTGCAGGCCCTGCAAACTCTTCTGTACAAGTGCTTTTGTAATTGCTTGTTTTGTTCCTCAAAAACAAGGAGACCTGATCTGTAACCTCTGTTCTAGCCTGGCATCAGCCTGAGTGATCCTTGACTTCAAGGACCTTTTCCTACTCATTTGCAGGAACAGATATTTTAAGCAATGATAACAAAGCCAAATATATGTATGTGTGATATATCCCTGGCATTTGCACTGACCTTTATTTCATATGCCTAAAGAAGTCAGTTTCCTTGTCACTGGTGCATTTGAGATCTTGCATTTTAGTTCTTGGTCTGATTAACTACGGGCTCTCTCTGACCCTGTTGCTTCTTGCATCCTTCCACAAGTTGAAATCTGTTAAATTCTTGCCACTTCCTCCACTTTTGGAGTTATTTTTAAGCAGCCAGAATGGTGAGCAGTGTCAAATAATGCCAGGAGCTATTTAAAAGTGCAAAGCTATTTTTTTTTTTTTAGTTTTCTTCTGCGAGCGTCTTCGTTGCTTTTGTGGCACAGCACAGTCTAAAAATTCTGGCACAGCTTATGTCTTAATCCTTTACTTCAGTCCTACTTTGTCTCTTTTTGATTTCTTGAATATTTTTGTGGTGATTAGACTTGATTGCTTTGGTGAATCCTGACACCTCCTCTCTCTCCCACAGCCCCGCTCCTTTTGAGGGGATCAACATGTGCTCTCTTGTGATATGGGAAGATTTTAATTAATATTTACATGATCATCTTTAATACTTCTGGTTTGTGTGAAGTGCACGTGGCTCCTTGAAGAGCTGTGCTGCTCCACAGATTTGAGGGATGCTTTTCTCATTTGTTCACCGAGGTTATTTTTGGAGTGGGCATTCTCATTTCAACTCCTAGATAATAATTAACAGGATATATGCTTCAGAAGTTATTTTAATTCGATTTTTGTAGCCATATGAGAGATTCTTTGAGGCTTTCTGTTGTGAGGATACATAAAATTGTTTTCATCTGTGTTCTTCTCTCTTTACAGATGTAGAATAGCATGTAATGGGAGGGGAATAATGTATTGAGAGGACAACT
>JANRGV010000008.1:16649457-16666770 GCA_024734035.1 Alethe castanea
GGGGGGGGGGGGAAATAATGTATTGAGAGGACAACTGGATTTTCAAAGATCTTTCAAAGGTGTTTTGATTTTAATAGGATATATTATCCAGTCTCATAAGGCACTTTGAAAAATCATACTGTGCACATGTTGGTAGCTTAATAATCTTTGTAAATCTAATTTTGCATTACTTGCTCAGCAAGAGATGGAATGTCGCTATCAGTCTTGTGTGCAGAGATCAAAAACTCAGATTCAAGCTTGATTTAAATTTTCTCTGGTCTGTGGCTTTGGTGAAGTGATTTCATCTCTGTCTCCCACCCCTTGTCCATCTTATTTCTGTGACGGTTTCTCTTTTGAAACACTCTGAGCCTGTTGGTCCCATCAGTTTTATCATAATTAATCAGGATGATCACAGTTTGAACACCTCTCACTTTATGCCCATCCTAAAATGGGAATTTTTGGGCATTTGCAAGGTTTGCAGATGGACCCGGAGCATGTGGGGAAGCTCAGTGAGGGTGGCAGGACCCTGGAGCAGCTCCTGCCCAGCCACCCTCCCCAGAGAGAGAATTTTGGGATAATGGCAGAGCCTTGCCTCCTCTTCTCCCAGTTCCTTTGTTCCCTGTCACTTTTTGCATAACTCACCATTAAACCCAGTTTAATGCAACCTGCCTGCTTATGTCCTGGAGAAATTGGAATTTACAGGGATACATCTGGGGCAAAAGTTGGACTGAAGCTTTGGAAAATTGCTTGTTATTCATGTCTGCTATTATATAAAACCTTAAATGTTCTGTGAATATCAAAATGAATCTTTGCAAAGAACTGTTAATTACAAATATTTAAATGTTAAAAATAGGAAATCTTAAAATAATAGTCACAAGAACTCACAAGTAAATCTTGTCTGCTCCAAACTGACTTAAAAAACCTCTGAAAATGCCAATTACTTCTGCTGACCCCTTTGTTTTTATATCTTAAAACCAACCACAGGAATAGGTGGTAAAAAATATGAGATTAAGTTATATATTTTTTGGTTATATTTTTTTCAGCTGACATACAAAAAACTGCTACAAAATCCCAAACTGTTTATTTCATATTTTTGGAATTGGGTTTAATGTACAGAAAAGTCAGAGTTCATTCTGGTATAAGATTTTTATGAGTATGCAATTAATGTATTTTTTTCTGCAGTTTATGCCATCATTCTCTACAATTTTGGGGGCTTTATGGTCCTCTTCTGTGATTTTTTTCCATAGGGAAAAAACATTTTATGGCTTAGAAGAGAGAAAAATTTTCAGGCTTTAAGCTGTAAAAGATAACAACACTTTTTAAAATAATATTGTGATTCACAGACACAGTTAGGGAAGAAAATGCATTTCCTGTGACACTAATGGTGGCACAGAATATACATTCAATTAGATAATGAATTCATAATTGCTTGGTTTTGAGGAAAAAAATATTAGATGTATAGCACTGTAGCTTCATTCTGCAGCAATGAGCATATTGCACTCCTGGCATTTTCTAGGAATATCGTGGCTTTCCTGGATTTCCAGAGCCAGGTTTTCCAGAGGAAAAGAGTTCCTGAAGTTGTCTCAAGGCAACAGGGGCTGCAGGTCCAAGGAGCTTTTGGGGCTGGCCTGTACTGATGGCAAAAGTGGCCAAGAAAATGTTCTTGTGCTTCATCCTTCGAGGGAAGGGTGAACAATAGAGACGTTTGCTGCACAAAAAAGAGTGTGGAAAGTGGCAGAGAGTTGTTATTTAATTAAGTATAATTACAGCTTTAAGAGTTTTTTGACTTGGGCTGGTTTTGTTTAAAGAAAAAACAGTTGAAATAACATGGGAATGCTGATTTGACAGGCACAGATGAACCCCCTTGTTGACAGGTTCAGATGCAGCTTTAGCTTTGGAAAGGTAAAAGGTTCCTTTTAGTTCAAAAGTGTATAAACTTGGCAGAACTTGCTATGTTATGCTTTACAAATTAAAATATGATGCAGACCCTGACCTTTCAGTCTACTGATGTGACTAATTACTAAAATATTAAGCCCACTGCCTTCAGAGCCAGAGATAAAAGCACATATTTGACTGTTTATAATATTTAATTCCTCTTTCTTTTCTTAACATTTCTATTAATATGTCTACAAACTTTTGCATGTGAAGTGATCAAAGAAGATGAAGTGACTCTTACTGAAGAATTCATTCCTTGTCACTTTGGAGAGATAGAAGTCTTGGGCTTTAAAAAAAATTATTTAATTAACACACACAGTTAAGAGATAATTGTGCTAAGAAAACAGGAACTGTGTAATAATTAATTGTGAGATGGATGCAGCAGAAAGATAAAACCTGTGGAAGATACTCCTGGAGTACTTACATGGCTAATTAATCCCTTCCCACCTTGGCTCTAACTCTGAGTGTCAGGTGAAATTCTCTAAGTGCAGGTAATGCTGCTGCTTTTTAATAGAATTATGATAATAGATAATAGAATTACGTTTACCTCTAAGAAACTGAGATTTTTTGTTTTGCATCCTCTCCCTCCATCTCTTGTGGAGCAATATTAGCTCATGATTTATTCATTCTCTTAAATCAGTAAAAATTACTTGGAATTAGTTTCTCTTTGTCTGAATTATTGTCTTTTCTGAGCTGTGTTAGGTAATTGCATGAAGTTTTTACTACAACCTTTCACTATAAAGAGAATTTCTTTACCACATTTCATGACCTAGAGGTGGCCAAATTTTCTTTTCTTACCAGGAAATTGCCTGGATGAAAGATCCATAAGTCCATTGCCCTTCCTTACTGTCAATCCACACTTAAAAACTGATGATAAATAAACCTAACAAGTATTCTCAAGAATTAATCTGATAAACAAATAAATCCAGCAGTGTTTGGAATAAGTGAGGTGGGGCAGGTGGTGGTGTTGCAGTTTTTTGGATGTTGCTGTGAACCTGGGGTGAGGAACAAGCAGAAAAAGCATCTGTAGAAAAAAATGGAAAACTTCCATGAGAAACATTCCTGTGGGCAACAAATTGGAAATTAAAATTAGATGGCAGGTAATGACTAAATGCCCTGTCTTAGGCTTTGAAGATAATTAAGCACTAAAAGATATTCCAGATTTACTTACGAAAATCTCCAAATTTATGATGTAATTTTATGTGGGCCATTGGCTGGCTGGCTGCAAAGTGAAAATAGACATTTATATGCAGAGAAGGAAGGTGGCTCTCCAGAATCATTTCACCAAAAGCAATAAATGAATGAAAACAACCCTTCTGTGAAGAGAAACCTTTGAAATTACTTGAAGTAATGGTAAGAACGAGACTGGTTATCTTTTCATGTAAATGTTATTGCTGACTGCAGAGTAGAAAGGATTCAAGACTGTTTAAAATAAAGCAGAAAGCTTAAAATGAGCAACTTTGAATAAGCTTAACTTCTGATGAGATCATTATATTTGGGGTGATGAAAGATCCTTGCTTTGCATATGCTGAGGGAAATTGGATGGGAAATCTAGAAATAACCCATTCTGGGAAGGTAGTTTGCCAGATAGGATAAAGTCTATTCCTGCCTGCATTTTGGGGTTGATATTACTTTTCCCTGTTCCATTGCTGTGCCTAATTTGATCAGTGTTTCTGAGCTATATCAGAGGCACCAGTCAAGGTCTGATTTGTATCTGTCATGGGCTTTTGTGCTGAGAGGTGTAAAATTTCTCCTAAAGCCTCGATTATCCTTTGTCGTTTGCATGTACACTTGTGTCAAAAATGAAATTGGGATTTAGCCTCAAGAGTTCCTGAAAATCACAGGTTAGATTGTGATGAACATAACTTCATCATTATCATCGAGTCATGGAATGGTTTGGGTTGGAAGGGACCATCTAGTTTCCATCTCCATGAATGTAATTCCATTATTTTAAGTGGGAAAGCATCAGTTTTTCACGAAATAAACAGCTGCAGAACTCTGCAGGTTGGTTCTTTTTTCAATTTGGTCAAATCTGTCTTTATGTTTAGCACATGTCCATGGAGCTGCATTGTGATAACCAAGAGGGAACTTAAACATCTAAATGTGCCATTACAATTTCTTGTTATCAAAAGAATAATTCAGTATCTTCCATACATCAGTCAAGTTTTACATTAAAACCAGATAGGCTTTCTTGCCTTCTGCATTGAAAGACTGAAATCTCACAGTTCTATTAGTTAGGACAATCTAATTTTGCACCTGGTTTTATTTACAATCCATTCAAAGTGCCAATATTTTCTCTTACTTGAATGCTTTTCTCACTTGCATGTGTTAGGTTTTTGGAAATAACAATATACCTCTGTTATTTTGTGAGAAGATTTTGAGGATTTTTTTGTTTGTGTTTTAGTTTAGGGTGGTGTTGTTGGTCTTTTTTATGGGGAAGCTGGATAAGATATCAGACAGTTTCTTTTACAAACTAGCCATATGAAGAATGATGGCCATAACTTCAGTGCTGCAGGCTTTTGTTTTGAAAACATTGTAGAATTGGCTTAAAAGGAGTTGATGACTTAACTCAATTCTCAGGAGAGGCTTGAAAATTATTGTACAAAGATTAATAAAATGAAGTCCTCCATCATCTTAATAAAATGAAGAAGATATGTAACTGTTCCCACAGACCTGTCACACCAAATTTTTTGGACAGTTGCTCTCAGATGCAGTGGACTTGGCAAAGATAAAGTAAATCTATTTCAGTCATTAATAAGAATCTCCTATTCTTTTCCTTAATCTGTGCAAGTCTGAGAAAAAACCCAGAAACTAGTGTTAGATCAGCCTTTGTTTTAAATGAGTTACAATTTTGATAAAGCAGCTGAAGTAGTTTTTTAAATTTAGCAAAGTCTTTGTTCTTTCTAGTGAACAGCTCAGTCACTTGATACTGAGAGATAGATTAAGAGCAAATTATCTTGAATTTGAAAATTAATTTGCTGGAATTTCACAGGGAAATATTGCTATTCTTTCACTTCCCAAAGCAATTATCATAGTTTTGATGAGTCAGTTTTACTGTGATAAAGGGTCCAGCTCTGGAGCCTTCAGCACAGGAATGTGTGTCCAGAGGAGGCCACAAAAATGAGCAGAGGACTGGAACATTTCTTCTGTGAGGACAAGCTCAGAGAGTTGGGATGTTCAGCCCAGAGAAGAAGAGGGGAGGGGATCCTTAGAGCCCCTTGCAGGGGATTATGAGAAGGTTGGGGATAAACACTTAGCAGGGCCTGTTTGATAAGACAAAAAATAATGGTTTTCAACAAGAAGAGAAGAGATTTTTACTAGATATAAGGAGAGGGAAATTACAACAAAAGTGGTAGAACAGTGTCATGGGCTGCCCAGAGATGTGGTGGATGTTCCATCCCTGGAAAACCTTCAAGGCCAGGCTGGATGGGACTTGGAGCAGCCTGGTCCAGTGAAAGGTTTCCCTGCCCATGGCAGGGGGTGGAAATAGATGAACTTTAAAGGTCCCTTCCAAGCCAAATTATTCTATGATTCATTTTTGTCAGCAGTTTCCAGCTGTAGCTAAAACTGCATCTGACTTTAATGTAGTTCAGGAATGGAATTGCTTGTCCCTTCCCAGTCCCCATCACATCCCACGGCAAAGATTCCTGCATTGACTTTGGAGTTCAGAGTTAAACAAGCCCAGAAGTTAAAGGGAAGAGCTCCCAGAAATCTTCACCTCTGCCAAAGCTACAGGAACCATTCCAATCAGAATATTTGTCTGCCTTTAAGCTGTCAAGCCACATAATAAAAAATAAGGCTTGGGAAAGGCAGAACAATTCCTAGACAAGTGAGGATAAGCAGTGAGTAGAAGTTAAAATGGACTGTGACACTATTTACAAACAGTGCCTGTAAGGAGGTGTCTCACTCATAACAAATACTCCTACTCACACCCAACACACTGAATTAAAAAAGTGGAAGGTATTTATAAGCATAACAAAACCCAGAGAAAGGTGATAATAAGCCATCCATTTTAATAAGGAATTAGGATTCTGACCTATTTCTTTCCCAGCAGGATTTATCACTAAGTTATAAATAACTTACAGGTATAAGACAGGGCAATGAGGAATAAATTAACAGTATAAACAAAATTCTCAGAGACTTCCAGCCCCTGCTGGCACCACTTTCTCAAAGAAAGACTGGGAGAGAGTGATACTAACATCTGAGCTCAGGTTCATTTTCTGGCTGGCTTAATTGAATTAAAGAGTTGCGTGTGGGGATGGGAAGGGCAGGTGAGAATGATAGTGGTGTCTCAGACCTGTTTATTACTGTATTTTAGTGATTTCTTGTGAGGGGAGAGAACTGCAGGTATAGCACACAGTTGCAATCTAAATTGATTTCCCTACTGTTTAAGAAGTTTTGGTGTGGTTTGCCCTTGTGACTCATTGGGACTTTGCACTACATGCGGTTCAGGGGGTTGAGATGTACAATAGGACCTTTGTCTCCAGTTTTTGGAAGTAAAGAAAGTCCAAACAGATCTTCAGCTTGTGAATATACCCACATGATTGAGACTGCAGGTGTTCTTTCATTCTTGCACACTTGATTAGAAAACCCAGAGAACTCTGAAAATGGCCTAACAAACACTTCATGCCATCACCATTGAGAAAATGTCTCAATGTCTACAGCATTCCTACTTTGAAAAAAATTTCCTGTTATTTTCTAATTGTTTTTAAGAAGGCTTTTGAGTGAGCATTAATGCCAATTCTACCATGATAATTCTATACATGTCCACTGGAGGTGTGCTTGATAAAAGTAAAGAAACAAATTCTAACCAAATCTTCACATGATTAGGATCAAATTTGCAAGCGGTCTTGTTTTTTTTGGCTTTTTTCAGCTCTAGTCTATTAATTCTTTGGGCAATATGGCATTTTCAAGCTGCCAGAGGGGTATCTCAGTTTGAATGTACATGTGTCCCTTGCTTAGAGGAGTAATCTGCCTGAGCCTGATCCAAAAGAATGGGTTGCAGGTGGTGTCTTTGGCAGAATGTGGCTACACCAACACTCACCAGAACTCCTTTATTCCTTTCTCTCTTCTCACTGTGACAATGAACTCATGGCTTTGCTCCTTTTTCTGTCCACACAGCTGGAAGTCGAGGTCGTGGACGTGAATGGCAAAACCATCGATGGCCCAGTCCGCCTGGACATCGTGGTCATCGACCAGAACGACAACAGACCCATGTTCAAAGAGGGCCCCTACGTCGGTCACGTCATGGAGGGATCTGCCACAGGTGAGCCCGTGCCTCTCACAGCTCAGTACATTGTGCCTGAACAAATTCTCTGTTGGTAAGGGCATTGTTATCACATTGTGCAAGTTTTCTTGCTGATTTCGTGGCTCGCTGGGTTCTTCCTCCACAAAAAGGAGTGGGAGCGGCAAAACTTTAGGGCAACTGGTAATGGTTTTTGAGAAAGAAGTCTTTGTAGTAAAAAAAAAAAAGAAGGAAAAGGAAGAAAACCCAGAAAGTAGTTGGAAATAGGATTTAGGTTCTTTGATTTAGGTTCTTTGTTTTTATTTATATCTGGAATCAACGAAGACAACCCCTAGGATATGATTAAGATTCAAACCAATTACCACAAGCGATTTCTGTGCAGAGTAGGAATTTCACATTTTTTCCCATAAGTTTAGTTACTGGAAGGGTTATTTTTATTTGTTTATGTAGCACGAGTCTAGTAAATAGCATAGATAAATGGAAAACACATTATGAAAAAACTAATGTTTTAGGGCACATTGAAATACTGAACAGTGCTGATAAACAGATGTTGTAAATGCAGATACAGCAGTTGTAACAAAACAAAAACACATTGATAATTAAAATTACTAAGGAAAATGTTCTGATTAAATTTCCTGTTGATTTTGTCAGATCAGGAAATTCTAGAAGGGTAAGATATTGTCCCAAGTTTCAATGTGGGTACAACCATCCAAGTTAAGCCCTTCCCTTATATTATGTGAGATTTCTGGTGAATTTTGCATTTTCAGATAGAGTTCTTAATATCTAAAAACCGGTGGGTATGAAGTGCCTTACAAGTTGCTCCTTCAATAGATTAAAATTTTGAGGCAAACGTTTATTTGCCTTACTTGTGACAAGCATGTAATTAAGGTATTGATGATCTTTTCAGCCAAACAGGAAATGTTTCATATTTGAGAGTATGGCTGCCAGTGGAGCACTCTTTTCTGTTGTAGGTCTCTAGCACATTTTTAAACTGGCAATTCTCTATTTTTATTATCCATAAACTCTCCTTGCTTTTCCTTTTTTCCCTACTCCTTATATTGAAGTTTACACTTCTGATTCAGCAGAGATGTTTCTCAGCCCAACTTCCAGTGAATTCTTCTGTAATAGTTTCATCCATTTTCTCCCTCTGCAGCTTTGTATTGACTCAGGTATCATTTACCATTTTGATTGTCTTTCCCATTGGCCAAAGTTTGAATAATTTTTCTCAACTTTCCTTACCCTCCCTTCCTTCCCTCCAGGTATTCATCACATTAAACTTCATAACCTCATTTGCCTGGTGTCAAGAGCACCAATGCTTGCAAAATTATTTTGTGCACCATAGAACGTGTGGAATCAGGGTTGGCTGGAATCAGTCACAGCTCTCTATGCAAATGGCACCCACTCAGCCAAGGTTTCCTGGTGTTTACATCTGTTTTCCATAGTTCTTCACAACTTGTGGCACATATCTTCAAATTATTCATCAGGCTCTGCTATTTTATCACAGAATATCAGAGAATATTCCGAGCTGGAAGGGCCCCACCAGCTGTCGTGCTGTTCCAAATCAAAGGTTACAGCACTGCACAGCTGGATAGAAATCCTGATGTGCTTGCATGTCAGATTCCTGAGTCCTTCCCTTTGGATTGCAATTGTGCTGTATTTCATTTTTGAAGCTGCAAAAGGAAGTCTTTTCATTGGATGTATAACCTTATTTCTTATCGCAGCCACCTGCAGCTTCATTCAAGCTCTGAATCAAACCCACTCACTGAAATTCTGCTAAAAATAAAAAATGCTCAAGTAGATATCTTGGATTTGTCTTGATGTTTCCTGGACCAAAGTGTAAATGTCCATGGATACCAATAACTCCATGAGAGATTCACAATTATGTAGAAAAGGATGCATATAGTGTGAAACTGCTCTGAAGGATTTGGGGCCTTTTTAAACCATTCAGATGATATTATTATCTTACTTTAAATTACCCACTGCAGTGTTCCTGTGTATTTTCCTGTTAGGCCACAATTTTATCAGTCCCAAAGCAATGGAATTCTCTAGAGATTTTCCCCTAATTTATTGACTCTACAGTTGAACTTAAGTGTTGTCTATTCATCATTAATATCAGAGAATTATTGATAAATAAATCTTGGAAAGAGTTAACATCAATAATTTAAATTTGTAAACCTTGATTTTAAAAATTAGGTGAATATTCATATTAGACTTCCCCAGTGTTGCTGTAAGACATATTTTCCAGCTTTTTATTGTTTTACAAAGTAACTTTTTTCCTTAATGATTTGAAAGTTAATTCCTTAATTAGGGAACAACACAGAAATTACAGTGAAAAGGTGTGCCAAACCCCTTTTAAGAATCTTATTTTCACTTCTGTTTGAGATAGATATAAATCCACCAAAACTGAAGAAAACATGGAAACAAGTGTGTGATTTTTGTATTCATTTAATCTGTCTATGAATAATTAAAGAGCCTTTTGAGCACAGTCCCAGTGAGGATAGTTTGGATGGTGATTAAATAGCTTTTTTTATGTCACTAAGGCCATTCACATTTTTGTGTGTGTGATTTTTTAACTCACAGTAAACACCAGTGGTTATTTGGACACCTACAATTTATGTGCCATCTCATTTCTGGAGAGGCAAATACCTGCCTATAATTACTGAGAATATAAACGGAATTACAATGAGTATTCATCTGAATTTCAAGCTAGAGCTTGCCAGATCTTATAATTAATGCTAAAAATATGCGACTGCTAGGTGATACTGCCACAGATTTATTTCTTGATATATCATTCCTACGGAAATTTAATAATATAGTTAGTTACAGTAAATTAGCTCTTTCAGAGAAAATTGTCGTGGTTCTGAAAATAGCCCAGAGTCAAATCCTAACAAAGTACACTCAAATGTGTGCTTAAAGTGACCACAGATGTGCTGAGATTTCTATTAGGTCTTTTCCTGGAGGAACTGCAAACTTGGAGGCTATTTATCATAAATACATAACTTAGAAGACCAGTAGAAACTGTTTGAAGACAGAAGAACCAGTTTGATTTGTTGTTTTTTATTTATACCAGCTCCCATTTCTGTGGGAAGTTGCAGTCAGCATATCTGTACCAGGAAAATAATGGCTGAGCCTGATCCAGTGACACTGATGGCAATTTTTGGACTGAATGTAATGGGTTTTGTGTTCGCTGTACTGCTGATTTCTCATGTTTTTGTTTCCTGAGTTATGACCCCGTTTATTTCCTGTAGATCTCTGATTTTTCCAGCTGCCAGCTCAAGGGTTGAGGATCTGCAGCAGCCTCACCTCAGCACATTAATGAGGGTGACTCCAATCCCATGTATTCCACAGGCAGGCAGGAACATTTGGATATCTCACTTTTAGAGGTTGGAAAGTGCAGGAGGGTCAAATGAACCTGGCAGCCACCTCATTTCTCTTGCTGGAGGCACTTAACAGAAATTATTTTAAACACATTTGACATTATGTGACTTACAACAATATGCTGCAAACCCAGTGGGGTTAAATCTTCACTGCAGTGGTTTAGCAAAATTGCTTGAGAATTGCATTTAGAGAAAGTAACTTGTTTTCTGTGCTGCACAATAGCCTGGATCCATTGCATTCCAGCCAAGGAGCCTGGACTGACAGATGTCTATAAATAATTGCTGGAAATAAAGGGACACTTGGAGACATTTAGAGAGGAAACAGAAGGAATTAAGAAGGATAGCCTAGAGGGTTCTGTAGTATCATAAAATAGTAATTTGTAGAGATGGATAAAACATGAGGAAGGGGCTGAGCATCATTGGTAGCTCTGCACTGGAAAATAGTGCATTGGTTCAGGTAAATGAAAACTGGTGCTGAAATGGTGAATTTTTATTTACAACAGCCTGCCAGGATGGTTGATTTGTTGTTTTTTTTAAGCCTAACAATAAGTTTAATACATAAATTAATAGAAATGGGATTGTATAAAACAGATGGATTCGAAAGAGTCCATGAAAGGGAAACAAAAGGCTGGCTGGCCTAGCAAAATAGCAAAAATAAATTTGGCATCATTGACTTTAATACACACCTGCTGCAAGCTTTGATACATTTCAAATATTCTGGTACTGTTTTCTAGACTCTCTTTATTTGTGCCTTGCAATCCTTGCTGGCCTGTGGCAGAAGAAGGTTGCCAAAGCTGCTAAATGCATCAAATTGCATTGAATTTGGTGAAGTCTGAAAGTCTTCTTTTGACCTATAAATCCCAGGGGACAGAGGGAAACCAGAGGGTGTGGTCAGAAGTTGTCTTTTTGCTGAAAGATTAAAAAAATTTTATAAAGTCACAGAGAGCCATTAGAAAAGGATAGTAAAGGATACAATCTTTTTATTTAGGTAAAAGTAGAATCTGGAGTTTTCCAGTCTTCTGATTCTGCTTGCACCAGGGTTAGGGTGACACTTGAGTCTTTTTGTCACAGAAGTTACAGCGTTGTGCATAAATGTTTATCTGTTGATGTTTTATTGAGCTGGGTTTTTGCAGTATAAACTTAGAAGTATCTATAGATCTGACCTGCAAAGCAGAAATATCTCAGAAGATTCACCTCAAAACTATCTCAAAATTAAATGTTTGAACCTGAAGTTTTTTGATTCATAGCATTGCCACTTGCAGCAATACTTAGATTTAGAGGAGATTTGAAATGTCAAATGTTACGTATTTAATTATGAAATTACTGCTATGAGCTCTTGTGGAAAACGAAATAATAAATTGGAATGAAACTGTGGATGAGGAAACCTCTGAGTCAAGGGAAGCTAAAGAATACACAGAACTCCTTTATTTGTTAAAACCAGCCTGTTCCAGCTTTTCCCCAGTCCTTCCTGCTGGAGAAGGAATGCTCAGTTATGGGTACAACTCAGCAGAGCAGTTTCTAAGTTCCTTTTCTTCCAGATGTGTTCATTTCTGGGCAAACTTGAAAACTTGCTGATGGCAAACTTTCAGCCATCTTTTCTTGGGATTAATCATCTGCATTTCAGCAAAACTCCACTCGCTGCCTCAAAATCCTTTGTAATCTGGCCTGTAAATGTAACGGATGTGAACTAGGTAGAAACATCTGTAATGTCAATATTTAAATTTCCAAGCAGAAGCCAAGCAGCAACCAGGCTAATTATGCACAGCTGCTTTGTATATCCCAGTAGGAAATTTTTCACAGTTCTGTGTAGAATAAAATACAGCTGTATATGAATATGGTTATTGTGTGTATGTATATATATATTAATATGTATGATGTGCATATATTGCACAGAGATGAGCATATATAGACACAAATATCTGATCTTTTATTAGATATTCTGGTATATTTTAGTTACTGTGTATGTACATGATGGAAAGATATGTATTTACTGATAATTTGTTGTATTATGGCAGACAAAGCTGTACATCCACTGTAATCTGCCCGATGGAAATTGAGAGGAATAACCCATTAAAGCACTGCCAAGTAATTAACAGGTTCCCAGGTATGCAAGTGTGGTTAAAGCAGTGCATTTGGAGGAAATTAAAATAATCTCATGTGTAGCAATTAGCAGTTCACTCAGTCTGGGTCTGTGATGGGAGTGTCTGGGAGCAGGAGGCTGTTCCCACTCCAGGCTTCAATTATCCTGATTTCCAGCAGACAGAGGTTAAACTCAGGAAAGGCTCCAGCCCAGCGCAGGGGCACAGGTAGAATTACTGACCTGCTTGGGAGGACTGGAAATGAGTCAGCTTCTTCAGTCCCAGACAAAAAATTCCCTTTGCCTTTCTGCACAAGGGATCTGTGTGCTCACTGCCCCTCCTGCTAAAATGAGCTTTCTTTTGCTTTTCCATAGTTACACACAAAATATTCCAAAACTCAGCCTTATGGCCAGATCAGCATTGGTGCCTGAAGTTAAAGGCTGTAAAAGCATTATGGTCTCTGTGCCTTGGACAATTCATGTAGTGAAATGCTTGCACTTCCCTGCACAGAGCAGGTTGGAGTTTTGGCTCCTTTTGCATCACAGCTCAGGTTCATGAAATAAAAATGAGTATGTTTCTTAATTAAAGAACAAATGAATTTTTAAAAAAAATGCTGGAGTCCTTGCTGGGTACTGGAACACAATGGCTCCAATGAATTTGTGCAATTCGGGATGTAATTGTTTGCAAAAGGAAATTTATTCACTAATTTGCTTACCAGTGGCTTTTGCACCTGGGCTTTTGCACCTGCTTTGTGCATCCTCTTCTGTTCTCTCAGAAGAGAGAGGGATGAGCTTTAGAGCTCCAAGCACTTTGGACACGTGAGATAAACTCATCCATGTAATCAATGAATTGAAAGATCCTGCAGTCCCAGGAAGGCATTATCTGAAAAAACCTTCAGGCTGTGTGGCAGCCTGCAGGGAAGGAGCGTGCTGCAGCCCTCTGGGCAGGCTTTATTAGTGGTATAAACCCTCAGCTTGTGTTTATACACTTCTAAATCACCCTTGGTGGATGCTGCCTCGCCATCCCCTCTGTGCAGGCTCTACAGGAGTCAGGGGCCTGGCAGCATCCACATCACCATATTTCATCCAGCTCCTTTAAAAGTGCATGAAAAGGGTGATAAATCCCCAGAAGCTGCAATCATGTGCCATAAATTGAGGATAGGGTTGAGGCTGGTGCAGGGATGCTGCAGTTGAAGCCCCATCCCACCCACCTCGTGCTCCCACTGAGCTGGGCATAAATCCCAGGCTGGTGTCACCAGGGGTGGTGACAGGGACTGTGGCCACTGCTCCAGGTGCCAAAGCAAAAAAAAAGCCAATAAATTGTCAGTGCAGGCAGGATTTGCCTCAGTGTGCAGTGCCAGCAGACAGATCCATCCTCCTTCTATTGTGGAAGAGACACAGCTGAATGGAAAACTCACCACTGCACAATGGCAGGATTATTTATTCCCTTGCAGCTCAACCTGGTCAATTTTCCCAATTTTATTGAAAGGCATCATCAGATAGATAGTGCCTTTTTAAAAAAAAACAACCAACCAACCAACCAACCAACCAAAAAAAAAAAAAAAACCAAAAAAATATGCTTTTTTTAAACTGTAAATTCACATTTTTCTTTATTTTCTTTTTCTCATTTCTCCCTTTATTTCATGCCCTCCCAGTTCTTCTTTTTTCCCCACCATTAAATCTAGTGCTTGGGGTTTAAATTGCAGTCGGTAATCCCATGAAGTCAAAAAAGAGTTACACACTACTCTTGGAAGAGTGAAAGCAATTGCAATGGGAAAGGAAACCTTAGTGAGAATGATCCCACAGTAATCTATTTTTGCAGTATGAGAAGTTTGTGGTATTTTATAGAAATATTCAAAATAGTTCACTTGGCTTTCAGATACTGAGCAGAACTTTTAGAAAAAGGCAGTCCTTGACTTCTTCATTCAGATCACATCTGCTGAACACAGAAAATGTCACCTTTGCACACCACTATTCATTTCCACACACAGCTGCATTATTTCTCTATAGCAGTTTTCCATGGCTGCCCACCAAAAATAGGTGGGAAATTACATTTATTTTCAGGAATCAAGCCCTCCTGGTGAGCACATGCTCAAAAGTAAGCAGGAGAAGCTTTTATAAAATGACACATTTGTACCTGAAGAAGTTTCTGAAAATGTTTAAAAGTTTATTATTGGCTTTCTTGTGGAGGGAAAGGGGGAAAGGTGCTGTCAGCTGGTGCTGAGCTAGATTCACACTTAGGCAATGTGACAGACAGGTTGAAGGTGAGATCTCACAGCTCTTGCTTTCAATCCATCTTCTGCTGGTACATGTTGGAAACTCCAGCAGAAATGGCTTTTAAATGCAGTTTGAAGGAAATATTAACAGATGCATATTCAAGACAGTGATTTTTGGGAACACAAACTTGTCATTGCTATGATTTAAGCATAGAGCAGTAAAATATATTGAATGCTCTTTTGCTGTAAAATACATGAATTCAGTTCCATGTTTCATTTGTACAAGTCAAAATTATGAAGGAAAAAAAAATTATTCCAAAGTAAAAGGAGAAAATAACTTGGATAAAGAATTTTAACTGACTTTTTTCCTCAAACCTTACTTATTATACTTAAAAGCCACTTGGGTTTGAAAATGGAAATTACTATGTGCTAAGAATTATGTTGGTGGCAATAGTGGATGTTTTTTTGGGCAGCTCTGTCCCAGATTCAAATCTGTGTTTTAACAGCATTCTTATAAAGAATGTTCTATTCTAAAATTAATGAAGGTAAAACATGAAGAAGTATTTAATAATTGTTTTAAGAAGCAGGAATATTATAAAAATTGTGATTATGTATAAAAGAGCAATATTTGTCATGCAAATATTATGGCAGCACAGGTAACACCTCCAAGAAAGGATATGTACATTACTGGATGAAAATGTTTTGGTTTCCTCCATGGAATCTCTGAGAGAAAAACAAAATATGATTTCCATCATAAAGGTAAAGAACACCGTCTACTTTTAATGTCATTTCATTTTAATCATCAAAAGCATTGTCATGAAACTTGGCAGGGAAATTTATTTTTAACATGGTTTTGAAATTGAGAGGCACACCTCAAGACAAAACTACTTTAATTAATGAAATAATTTGCAATACACTGCAGGTCTTGTCCATGGGGTCATATGATTACTCATTCAATTAATATATTATGAATTTTTTTGCAGTCTACTGGAGGGTGTAATTTTATTAAGCATATATGGAAACTGTATTTCTTGGCCTCACTGCTTTAGGCTCTAAAAGGGCAGAGTTTAGTTGATCTCACAGAGGGAGGTAAGAAAGATGTATTTCCCCATTTATGTGGGGGCAAAAAAATTCCCAAACCCAAAGTTTTTTTTTTTAAAAAGCAACCCAAACCCCCCCAACTCTGCACATTCATTTTGTCAAACTCTTTTTACTTCTCTCAAATGAAGATGTGTTATTTGTTGCTCCAAGCAGAAGCCTCTCATCTATAGTGACAACCTTTGGGCTTTGAAAATATTGCCAGTCTCAGTATGTTTTTCCAATCTGAATTTCATGATGTTTGATTAAAAAGGAATCTCTTGAACAGTCATTCTCTTTTACCATTAGAGGTTATAAATACAGTATCTTTCTTTAAAGGAGCTTTAAATTTTTAAAGAGGTGTTTTTTAAAAGTTTTTTATCTGTCATTTCTTGTCATCAACCCTGTGCTCCTGTGGTGTATCTGAGAATTTGGAAGGCATCTGAAACGCTGAAGTTAAAGAGTGTCCATGAAAGATCTCTTTGTGGTTTGCTCTTAAACGACAACTTGTGTCAGCTGGGATTGGCATATTGTGAAATCAGTGGGAATGTCAGTGAAATTCATACAGGCTCACTATTGCTAAAAGCCCATGTACTACAAATCTGAGTTTTGGAGATGAAATTGGCACCCATCCCTGTTTAGCACAGCAAAAACCATCCCTGCTACATCACCAGCTCTTTGATTCAGAACATGGCCATAATGTAGGCCTGGATTTCTTAGAATATACAAAATTTCAGAGGGTTGTCAGCATCTCAGCTCGACTCTATATGGGACTTTGCTTTCAGGATTTAATTCACTGCCTTAATTTTCTTTTGTATTTTGTTGCACGAACCATTAATTAATGTCATTGATCTGGCAGTTTGAATTCTTCAGCACCTGCAGCACCTTTGCTGGAAAGCTTCATGCTTAAGTACTGCTACCCAAAGCACTCTGTAAATTCTCTGAGTCAGCACCTAGGTAGCATTTTTTACTCTTCAAAAAGTTCTCCTCTGGGGCAGAGCACCAATTATAAAAATGCAATCACAGCAGTTGCATGATATTAAAATAAAACTTATGCAGTAGCACATAATAGCAAATCAAACTATTAAACACTATAGTTTGGTCCTGTATGCAAGAATAGGTTCTTCCTCCCACAGGCTGTGCAAGTGCCAGTCAGAGGAATTTTAACCTTTGCAGGGTTGGGCTGGGGTTGAGCGAGCTCTGGAATCAGAATCATGGAAAGGTTTGGGTTGAAGGGACTTTAAAGCTCATCCCATTCCATCCCTGCCATGAGCAGGGACATTTTCCACTGGCCCAGGTTGCTCCAAGCCCCATCCAACCTGGCCTTGGACATTCCAGGGATCCAGGGGCAGCCACAGCTGCTCTGGGCACCCTGTGCCAGGGCCTGCCCACCCTCCCAGGGAACAA
>JANRGV010000008.1:16666870-16679120 GCA_024734035.1 Alethe castanea
AGGGATCCAGGGGCAGCCACAGCTGCTCTGGGCACCCTGTGCCAGGGCCTGCCCACCCTCCCAGGGAACAATTTCTTCCCCAAATCCCATCTAAACCTGCCCTTCTTCAGTTTAAAACCATACCCCTGTCCTGTCACTATCTGCTCTATAAAAATCCCTATCCCTCCTTTTTATGAGGATGAATGTAAAAGGAGTGAGCACCTTGCTGATGCATTTCAATTGAGCTTGCTTTGGGTTCTTTCACTAACAGAGAGCAGTCCGTTGTCTTAAGGCAAAAAAATGGTCTCTGGGTGCTTGGGATCTGGGATCTGCATTCCACTGAGAAACAGAAATTCCAGTGTCAGCAGCAGCTAAGTAAAAATGGTTTAAGGTTTTGGTCTGACAAATTCTGAAAAAATATGAACAAGTGGAAGGACTACTCAGATGCATCGTGTTGGAGAGAAAGCTCATACCCTAAAACCACTCAGAGAATTTCTGGTAAATAGTGGCCAGACACTGAATGAATATTCATATAAAAAGAAAAAAATGGAAATAACACTACAATAATGTAATTCTCTTAATGGAAGGGCTTGAAATACTGAAATGTCTCTGGTGTGGCTGCGAGCAAATGGATTTTGCACTGCCTACCATCGCTGCTGCACAAGGTTATCAAAACAGATGCAGGTTTAGCAAGCAAAGTTAGCAATAAATGTAATCAATGTACCATGGGCAGTACTGATCTCATTGTGTCAACATTTTGTGCAGATGGGATGAGAGGTCCCCAAACCTGATTGGCCAAAATTTGTCACAGGAGCTGGGTTCCCAGCTGTGGCAGAGAAGGGCCCTGGAAAACAGGAGCAGAGGAGAAACATCAGCATGTTTTAACAGACAGGGCAATGGATCATGAAATTGCAGACATTATTGTTTGGACACACTTGCGAGCATTGTTTTGCAAACTTCTTGGTTTTTTTAATTTAAACAGTTTTGCCTTCTTGATTTTAAGCTGAAGTCTATCGTAGCTTCTGTCAGAAAAAAAAACAAACCTACAGTACTCAAAATAATTACAAGACCAAAAGATAGACGTGCCTCTTGGGCTTGTTGTAATCTTGCTTATTTGGCAGTTCCATTTGGGGAGGTTACACTTTCAGCAGGCTTGGTGTGTGCTGCAGGCTTGCTAGGAGAGAAGTGAAGAATTGAACATTTGATCGTATTTTCTTAGCCAGAGAAAAAAGAAGTTAATAGTATAGCTTTTCTTTTCCAATTTCCTTTTTTGAAGGCTTGCCTTTGCTCGTTAAGATAATATAGTTTATCCATCCTTTGGGCTCTTATTTTCTCATTGCTACAGCTGTATCCCAGAAAGTTGAAATTATCAGCTTCAGGCTTCATTGCTATTGAATAAAGTTTTAACACATTTTTCTTTTCTCTTTTTTTTTAATTTTTTTTTTTCTTCAAGCTGAAGAATCCTTTTGGAAGCAAGCAGGCAGGCAAACCTTCTGTTTTTGCCCTCTTTCTGCTTTGCAGATTACAATTTGTCTGTCGGTTCCTTTACAAGTAGTTACTCCAACAGGAAAGTGTAGGGGAAGGACATCACAATTCCAAATGTTTTCCTGGATCACTTTATAGATTAAAGCAGCAGTTACAGCATTATTAACATTCTCTTCAAAGCAGAGTGAGCAGAGTCCATGCAGGGCTCAGAGCAGCCCCAGCACAGGCACATCCCCAGCTGCTGATTGTGCCACCTCCTGCCAGGCACCACAATTTGGAAGCCATTTCTCAAAGAACCTTTGTTCAGAGTGTTTTGCTGCTGAATGGAGAGGTCTCTCTCCTAAATGAAACAAAATCAAATTTCCCGATAAAGGCAGAGATTGTTTTCTCAGACCTCATCCAGGGAGAGATGCTCTCCTGCCCAGGCTGTAGCAGGGAGTTTGTTCATGCCCACCACGGCTCTATATTAAATATATTGTTCCATAAAAAGTGTTGTGATATTTACTCAGTGCTGGTACATCCTTCTAGTTCTTTGGTGTGCCCCGAGGGGTTTAAACACTGTGTGCTGGAGTAGAAGAAAAAGAATCTTCCTTAGCTTATAGATTTTGTCCTTTTCATAAGCTGTGAGGATGGGTAGTGGTGATGCTGCTTAAATACTTCTAAATTTGCTTGGGCTGCAGCAGCCAAAGGAGTGAAAACATTAAAAGAAAGTGTAATTAAGAGAAACTGAAAGAAGTGAAGGTTTCTTTGTTATTGTGGATTTTCTCTTGGCAATCTGGTATACCTTAGCTGCAGGCTAGTCCCTCATAGGGCCAGGAATTACAACCTGTTGAATGCTAAAGAGGTGGTGTAGACCAATACTAATGAGGGTCTGTGGAGCAGCCTCCTTATTCCTGGCAGCCAAAGGGAGAAAAGAAGGGTATTTCATGGTTAGCTACTCTGCCTAGGGACGCCGAATTTACATATGGCCTAAAACTGCTGATCAGAGCTAATCTCCCTGATCATTACAGCTTGAAGAAAGGTTTAATATTCAGGATGTTCTGAAGGGTTTTTTTTCCTAAACAAAAATAGGCTGCATGAAAAGTGGGCCATTGGCAAGCCCGGACTGTGAGCTGCTGCCAAGAATTTTAATGGCCTGATGCTAAGCACTGAGGACCTGTGCTCCAGTGAAACTTTTTGTAGTTTTTCTCACAGATACTAGTTTGGTTTATTCTGCTGTCTCAGGCCTGCACTAAAGCACACTTTTTTCCCAGACTGAGGGGACTTCAGAGATCAAGAGACTGTGGGATGTGGCTGCTTCAGAGAGCCTTGGCAGCAGATGTGGCTGTGGTGATTGCCATGGGATGTCCTTAAATCCTCCTCTCCTTGACAGTTTTCCTAGTGGGATGTGTCAGTTTGCAGCTGAAGCTGTCTCGTTGTTCCTGTCAGTGCATAGAGAGAGGGGACACAAAGATTTTTGGGGTGGGGAATCCTCCTTTCTCCTCACTTTTGTTTTACAGGTGTGCAAATTTATTGCCAGCTTTTGTCTTCCATCCTTTATGATCCAGGGCCAGAATAACTAGAAGCTGTAGGGAATGTACCAACTGAGAATAGTGTTTGCTTCCTCACTCTCCCAAAATTCTAATTTAGGTCAAATTTCTGACAAAAGGAGAAACAGCCAGTTTATTTCTAAATGACTTCCTGCAAGTGGCAGGATTTACTCAGTGGATCCATTTAGTTTTCATCCATAGATGTATTCACAGATCTCCTGCAGCCTTTCTACACCTTCCACCATTATGCAGCATTTACTTTCATCCAGCAGCTAAAAAAATTAACACCTTTCATCTTTGCTTTGTAGTGCAAATGGGGAGATACTTTCAAGAAATTAAAGTCCTGGTCAAAAATTGCAACTGCAATTTCTTTTTATTTCCACTGAAAATAGACTGGGAAAAAAATGTGTTATTTTTATGGGGCAATAAAAAAGCAAAAAAACTAAAAATAAAGCAACACTCCACTGTGTTGACCAGTCACCAGAGGTGTGGAGAGACAAGCACAGAAATGTTTGCAGGGGCTGCTGGCCATGAGGAGAAGTTGGTGGTCACTGTGCTTGCACCGTTCCACCCACGCTTTGTCCCGTGGCTTCTCTCTGATCTCTGTGTAGGATCTTTTCTTTCCCCGTGGCTGCAGCAAATCTGGGATTCCAGAGCAGCATGTTTCCTCACCTCTGTGACCCTGCCCTGCTTCTGTCATGGCTCGTGTTGAGGAACAGTCTCAGAGCTGCGAGGGCACAAGCTTAGTATGGATAAGACAGGAATTGAAATAATTTTGCCTTACAGCACTGTTGACCTCTGCTGCATCACATATGCTGCGTGTTTTCTCATGTGTTAAACTGCAAGCTCCAGAAGATGTATTTTGTAACTTTATTTTTGTTTAATTTATTTCTTAAAGGGTACTGATTCGGGGATTTTTTTTTTCTTTAAATGTGTAAGAAATATTTTCAGGCGAGCATCTTGGGTGTCTGAAGTGGCTTTGATAGTCTTGGCTTTGATGTGAGTTGTGACCTTGTGATCTGTGACACAGTAGGAATTTTATTGCCCATAAACTGCCAAGAAATGTATATTTCTATGTGTTGGTAGATGTCACTTTTTGAAATACATTCTTGCTCATGTAAATACATATTCAGTGTCTTTTGTTGCAAATCACTGTTGGGGATGGGACCCATGAAAGCTGCTCTGAGGTACTGATTCCTAATTTTTCCTTAACTTTCCTGAGCACTTATATCTTCACATGTTTACTTTTAAACACACCTCTTGAATTTCTCAGACCAGTTTTGGAAGCACTGACACAGGATACAGCAGCTGTTACTCCTGCTTTTGACTTTTCAAGTTTATTGTCAAGAACATAAATCCTTGCTTGCCAGTTAATTTTTTTTTCATGGTTGGGAATGGCTGCCACAGTTGGTGACTGCAAGCTCCTATGGACATATTTTCTGTTGGCTTGGAAAGGTGAATGATGGTGTTTGGATGTGCTCATCATGTACCAGGAGTGTGTAGATCCTAATTCATGTATTTCATAAATTAATTCATAAATGTGGTTGAGATTTAATGTTTCTTAAAGCCAAGTAAAATGGCTTGTGTTCTCAGTTCTGAAGGCTCCTTTCAGAGTCAGACAAATAACTCTGTGTTATCCGTGTTGAGATTTAAAATTATTTAAAAACATGAAAATTACCTCTTGTAGATGAAACAAATTAATCTATCATTTGGGATGTTAACAGACCTGGTTGACAAAAAGTGCATTGTGTGTGTGCAGGTCTGACAGAAAGCAGAGAGAGCAATCTGGCCTCACTAGAGGCTGGAGTATATTTGTTAGTGAGAAAATACTGACTCCTTTATAGGTAGATGATGTATGTATGTGGATTTGTATGTAAATTATATATTATTACCATTCCTCTTTGTGTCTGAAAAAGCAATGCTCAGCATAGAAGGGAAAAGAAAAATAAAATCTTTGTTTCTTGCTAGCAGTCATGTTCCCCTGTGAAGAGAATCATAAACCCTTGGGATTTATAAACCAAAACACATTTGGGAGAGCTCCAATGAGGAATAGTCCTGAATCCTTTAGCAATGAAAACAAAAATCTATAGAAAAAGGACCATTATAAGATTCTCAGGTAGTTCTAGAAGAATGTCCTGAGTTTTAAAAAGTTCATGTTATATTTTGGTTCCTTAATACACAATATGAACCCCACCAAGGATCTCCCAAGTGTCCTGCAGGAAGTAACAGGCTGCAATATTAGAGGGAATGAAATTCACAGGGTTCAGAATTCCTTGGTCCCACAGTGCTCAAGGCTACATAAATATTTACATTATGTAAATTAATTTTTAAATGCTGAATAATGTTGAACCCAGTATTATCTTTATCACATTTATTATAACAGAGCATGTGTAATTTTGTAAAAATATACAGGGAATTAATAGTTCCCTCTAATTACTGGAGGAAGATGTACTACTTTAAATGTGATATTTAATGAGTTACTAATGTTTTTTTAAAATGGCCCTAGAAACCTAAATGGTGATATTGACACACATTACCATTATAATAGAGACAATATCGAGATACAAAGTCTGCTTAGAGAAGTTTGGGGGTGATTTTATTCTTTAAAAATATTGTTCACTCCCAGGTGAAATACAGCTTCTGGGGAATACATTGGGAGCTTTGCCACAAACTCCAGACTAAAGTTCAGCCTTAAAAATGTTTGAAGAGCAGTGCCCAATTTCCAAGTATAATGAACATCCATAAAAATTTTTTTTTAAAAAAGGAAGAAAAAAAGAAGGCAAGAATTTAAAAATGTGGTAGATGCTGGGTTGTGCATCAACAAACCTCTTCAGCCACCTTCCCATGAGGCAGTAAAACAGACAGAGCTGCAGAGAGGGAGGATTGATGTGACAGGGATGGGATCACAGCTCAGTGCTCTGCTTCCCTCTAGAGTCAGTGGGGAGAAGTCGGTGGCTGCAGAGGGAGATGGATCCTGCAGTGACCCCCTGGCAGCTGGGAATGCTCACTCCCCACTGAACCGAGCATCACCCAGGGAAACTGAGGGAATTTCAGCTGCAGCTCATCAGCTCCAAGGCGGCTTCTAAAGCCAAATCAGCGCTTGCCATGAAATTGGGTTTGAGGTCTGCCATATATTTATTTAATAACGTTTGGTTAGTAAACGTTTGGTTGGTTACTCAGACTTTTAAATCACATCCTGCTGAATCACAGATACCTAATTCTTGTAAGGATGGTGTTGGGCTACAGAGAAGTGGAATGGAGGAATGGGAATTCAGACATCAAATTCTCTCTGTTTGCTCTTGATTTGTGTTTGGTTTGCTCATTTATTAACTTGTTTTACTGTATTGGAAGTTCTGCTCAGTCAGGACCTGGGTGCATAACAGCCAGGATCTCAAATCTACAGTTTTGGCACCCTGAAATTTAACACAGTTTTTATCAAATTTGAGGAATATTTTTAACTTAAAACAGGGGAAAAGGGGAGCCAAATATCTTCCATTCTGTTTCGAATGTTTTTCTGCTTTGTAAAGTTACAAAATATTTTTTTAAATTTAAAAGGAAACATTTCTTTGCACTATATATTTCTTTTAATTCGTATATTTCATAAAGATAATTGATCTTTTGGCTTTGAATACTCATTTTTTTGTTTCACCATTCTGTAGTTGTATCCACTGAACAAGCTAAGTCTTACTTTAAGAAGATTAGATTTGGTTTTGACTTGATCTTCTTATCACTTCACTCGTGTACACTTTTAATTTGCTTATTTTTAGCATATGTACTTTTACTTTAAACACAAATCTAGGTAAAAAGCATGACTGTTTATACCATAAAAACCACCCAATTCCGAGGTGAAAAGATAAAAGTTAAGATGAAATTGTCTTTTCTATAAAGATACCTTTATATAATATATATAATATATAACATGTTAAATGCAGTAAAAATTGCCAAGTTTACTCCATTTATTTTTTATACAGTTTTTGACATCATACTCAAGCTGTTATTTGACATTGACTCAGCTGTTATGTTGGGTAAAGGAAGGTGAAATTAAATCAAGAGAATTGGTAAACAGGAAGAAAAGCAGAATTTATAACTCAATGTAGAGATTCAGTTTCCACATGAGCAGGAAAAGCTGCTCTTTTCCTGATCTCAGTGACATAACATTCACTGTGTCTGTCTCTATAAATATTTCAGAATTACTAAACCTCGGTTTAGGTCTCGTTTCTCCCTATGAGATAATCGTCTGTGTTACTTCTGTTTTATACACCATGAAATTAGAAAGGTTAGAGCTTGTTCAGCTTTTTTGGCTTCTGTTAATTAATCTCACAAAACCTTCCTGAATGGTTTTTATGATCACAGCTCAAAAGAAAAGCCAGAAAATGCCACGGTGAGGGTTCACTGGGCAGGGCTGGCAGAGTCCATTCCATTTCTTTGCTGCCCAGGTGGCTTCAAGTGTGTCCTGTAGAAATCACCTCATTTATTACTGAGGCAGGGAATGGGAAGGGAAAGAAGGTGGAGAACCAGGGACTGGGAGTAGAATTAAAAACAAAAAGCCAACAAAACCATTTTTATTTTACTAACAACCCTTAATTAAGTTTACTGCTTACCTTTAACAGCTCTTGTCCCAGTAACACCAGTGGCACACACTATTTTTTTTGCTTTTGATTCAGCACATGGTTTTGCTTTTTACACATTTTTTTCTGTATTATTTACCACAGATGAGTTAATGGCAGACTGGAAATGTGTCAGACACTGACTCAAGCTGTGTTTGTCTACGATATCTTTATATAAAACCCATCCTTTAGTGATTTCACAAAAATCACTCACTAAGAAGCAAATTGATGGTACAATTAATTTATATTGGGTAACAGGCTTCTTCTTGTAAACTTGGTTATTTGGAAGCTCTGTGGACAGCAAGGCAAATTATTCTATACAATTAACTGTAAAATGATCTGTCCCCATTTCTTCCAACAAGAAAGCTCAAATAACCTTTAATGTGCTATCTTTTATAGAGTCCATTTTCACCCAGAACTGTAACCCAGAATATTGAAAGCAGTGCAGTGTAACAGCTTCTGAACTCCCAGTGTCATTTGTAGGTCCATGATTCCCCAAAGAATTTCCATTTTTTCTGCTACCAAAGAGATAAGCAAAGATCTAAAGAGATACAAATCTTGTATAATTCTACGGAGATAAGCAAAGATCTAAAGCTGGGAAAGGGCTGCAGAAGGAGCCAGACTAAGGATTTGCTGGACACTGGGTGTTAGGGGATGGTTCAGTAGGAATTGGAAAGCAGACAGATATAAAGTGGCATGGATTTGCATGTGCTCTATGCTGCTCTACTATCTTAGAATAAAGATCATTTTGTTTAGGGTTGGTGGTTATCTAGCTTCAATTCAAATGTTCTTTGATAACTTTGCAAGATCACTGCCAGAGTGAAAAAATTTTAATTGGTAATCTGCAGGCGGATTGGCACTGCTTCTCGATATTTTCTTCTTAAAAAACTATATTGCTAATGCTGTCCTTTACACTCATATAAAATTCAATCTGAGATTCTTAAAGTTCTCTAACCTAACAGTTGTCATTTAATCAGCTCTGCATGTCCTCTTCAGCCTGCTTTCCAAAGGCTGCTCTTCAGATTCTGCAAAGTTTAGGTCTGGAACAGAGGAGGTATTAAAAGATATTAAGTTTTCAAAAAAGAAGAGCAAAAAAAACCCCAAACCCCCAGAGTAGTCATCAAGGATGAAAGAAATGCCTGATCCTGTGGACAGGAGACAGGAGATTGCCCCGGGAAAGCCTTGTTCTGTCCCTGCAGACTCTTCTGGTGACACTGGGCCAGGGAATTTCCTCTTTCAGGAGGGGAATATGAAAGTGTTCTCCAGAAGGATGTTTCATCTGGATTCTCCAGACAGAAAGATTGCCAGGTCCAAGAGATTCAGATTTTCTTTATTGAAAGCTTCCATATCTACCAGTTTTGGAGAAGTCTTGATAGTCTTTAATGCTACTGAACAGTGAGGAAAGGACTGAAAAGAAACTCGAGGAATTTCCTTCCTTGAAGAGCCCTCACTATGAGTTTTTCTGCATGTGGTTACAATTTCAGTCTCAAAATGCAATTTTACACATGGCTTTGCAATGCTTGTAGGGTTTGAGAATCTAATTCTGATTGCTGTTCTCAGAGCATTTATTACTGTGGCAGCAGAAGTTTGTAGATGAAAACTGAGCAGCACAGATTTTATTTTATGTTTTTACCCTTCACTACTTGAGACTGTAGGAATTGTCCTTGTTGTGTTTTGGGTAATCACACGTTCTGTCATGACTTCTGTTCTCTCCTACCATGAAGAAGCTGGGTCATCTCCCCAGCCTTGTGACAGTTGAAAACGTGGGTCTTTTTGGAACTGTCTTTGATGAAATTGCTCAACTTTCAGTTTAGTGAATTTAAGAGCAGGTAATGCCAAATCTTCCTGCACGTCCATTGTGCAATGATATCATTGCTTTGTCAGTAGTGCTGTAATTTTTCATTGAGGAGCCAAAGAGCAGAGGCACATCCAAACACACCCATCTCCCATTAATGTGCACCCCAGATTTACCAGCAGGGCTGGCTGCTGAGCTGACAGTGGCCATCAAACACGTGTTCCTTCTCAGGAGAGGAACAAAATATGGTTTATTGATTGTGGGCTTCTTTCAGGAGAGTGTGAGTGAGGAAAGCAGTCGTTTGCCAGCCCTGCTGGTAAATCAGATTTGTGACAAAGTTAGCATGGGCTAATTTGAATATCGAGTAAAAGGAAGAGCACTGCTGTGTGTCTCTATACAGTAGCTGCCATATCAATCATAACTTACAAGTGCTTAGCTTTCTCTCAGAGGTAATTGCAGATATATTTACATTCTGCATAAAAAGAAATGGCCAATCTAATCTTAAAATCCACAAGTGCTGGAATGAATCTGCTTCCCAGCCTGTCTCCCTTGTTAATCTTCTCTGCAGACAGGCAGCTTGGCAGAGAGAGCCAGCAAATGTATCTCTGTACTTGATTCAAACTAAAGTTGAAATGTTTAATAGGATGAATATTTGAATTTAATTATACTTTATACCATGGAAATAACATTGCAGGCATCTATTAAAAAAGGAAACCTGGTCCTTCATTTGGCCTATAAATTCTGTCTGTGATGAATGCTGGAAGAGGAGGATAAGCCAATATATTTTCTCAGCTGCCTCCCTAAACATTAAAGTGACATAAAATGCCCAATGATCTGGAACTCCTTTGCCTTGAGACCTCTGTTAACAAGAATTTCAGCTGTGGCATTGGAGGACAGGAAATATTGGCACCTCTCCTTTATGGAGTGGAATTATCAGATGACTGATTATAACTGGATGTTCTTATTTCCTGTTTTAGTATGTTAATCCATCCTGGAATTATTTGCAAAATCAAACTGTCAGGTGTCCAGGTTCTTTCACTGTGGTGTGGACAAAGCTCTTGTCAAAAAGCTGAATTCAAAGCTGATGCTACTAAATAACAGCAGAAATTGATTTTGCCTCTTTAATGTAAATAAGAGGACCATGTACAGAGAAAACTAAGTTAAGGCTGCCTTGTATGCCTTTCTAAATAAGAAATTTATACATATATATATATATGTGTGTATGTGAGTACACATTCTGAAAAACAGCATTCCAACAGCTTGTCTGTAAAACATTGAGAGTTTTGCAGAAATTTCACTTAACTGATTTTTTAGAAGTGGAAAAAAAAAATATTTCATCACTCTCTCTATGTCCTCTTTTTACATGACTTTTCCAGAATTGTTACCTTTTATAATCACACAGGCTTAATACATGAACTTGTGCACTTCTACAAAGGGAATTTTTTCTCATTGGTTTCTCATTGCTTTGATGTGCTAATTTCTGTTAAGAATAGTTTAGGAATAATTAAAGCATCTCTGAAATAGACCTCTCCAGAGGCTGGGAGACACCTACTGAAGATATTCAAGAACTACTGAAGGTGACATCATTCCACTGCATTAAATTTACTGAAAAACCATAGTGCTAAAACTTTATACCTTTCCTAATGCCTCACTTAAGCTATAAGTGAGAAATGAAAAGAGTAAGAAAAAAGACATATATTTGCACACTGATGGTTATGAGGTTGCGCTATACAAGTGTAGCGTTTTCTTTATTTCTGCCTCATTTAACCTTTTTTCTTCATGGCCTCTGGTGAACTGCAGACAACTTGGACCTTTTATAATTTTTTAGCTGTGATTTTTTGTGTTTTTTTTTTTCAATAATTTCTTGACTTTTTAATATTGCACTCCAACCATAGAAATTACAAAGGAAATCTCTTGCTAAATGTATCCAACAGATCTCCTACTTCACTTGCAAATGACCATCCTTTGCAAAAAAAATATGTTGCACAGCTTGTAGCTAATAGAAGCCCCAAAAGATAATGAGTTCTCTATTGCAGAACAGATGTATACTGTTCCTTTTATCATAAGGAATAGATTTACAGGAGAAAAAAATTGCAGTAACCCTTGAAAATTCACAGCTTTGCTGGCAGTCCTTGGTGCCTGTTATTACATGAAAAAGGGCACTGTGGCAACTGAAAGTCAAAAGCAATTAAATAAAAACTAAAACGATATATACCAGGTTGAACATCTAACAGAGACAACGAGCTGTTGGAGAGTAGGGGAAAAAAATGGAAAAGTACTAAGAGGAGAAGCTATCAAATGAAATATTGGCTAGTAGTTCCCTGCAAACGCATTAATTGGGAGATAATTCAAACAACTAGGCAATTGCCAAAAGCTACAGTAGAGAACGTACAGAAAAAAAATTATCACAGCAAGCTGTATTTTTGGTTGTTTTTTTTCCCCAAAGCAATATTATTCATTCTACAGCTACAGTGCCACAGGGGCCTGGAAAAGACAGGATCACATTCCCTCCAGGAGAGCCAATGCTCCAAGACCAGGCTTTGAGACCACATGGTCACCAAAGTCAGACCAGATCCACTGGTGTTCCATGTGGCCACAAAAGTCAGACCAGATGCATTGCTTTTCCATGTGTGTTGCTATCAGGCTTGGTGAGTGGTGAAAAGGATTTAGCAACAAAATTCTTGTATGCAGAAGAGAAATAAAAAGCCCTTTATTAAAGAATCAAATCACACTTATATAGAGTAGATCGTGGTAGCAAGGACAGAAGCAATTTCATTAGTGCAAGGCAGGTGACACCCCTGGTAAACATGCTTTCATGAAGACATCACATTCTCATGCATCCTGCAGGGGCTTAA
>JANRGV010000008.1:16679220-16703668 GCA_024734035.1 Alethe castanea
AATTCTTTCTCTTATGTTTTCCTTGAGCAGCCTGAGAAAATCCAAGCTGCTTCTTTCCCTGGCTTTCACCAGTATCCACACATGAGGTCACAAAAGTCAGACCAGGTCTGTTGCTTTTCCATTTTAGACAGATAAGAGGTGGAGAAATGGCCCATTCCCTGTCTGGAATGTTCTCCCAGTTCAACCCTCCTTCCCCAAATGCCATCAGCATCCCAACCATGGAGCCCTTCCTCCTGCACTGGGCATTTGTCCTGCCAGCCACAGCTGTGGGGCCTCCTTGCCAAGGACAGTGCACAGATGTTGTCTGGAAAGGGAAAAATAACTCCCAAAACATTTTGTTCTCATGGTCCCAGAAAAATGTTCTTTGCAAGTGGAAGCAGTGAATGGTTTGTGCAGCTCTGTCACAGCATCACACTGCACTTCCCTTCCAGGACTCAAGATCCAACCACAGCACTCTAATGTGCCATTTTGGTGCTAAATTAGCAGTTCTCTGAAGGACAGAGAAATTCAGAGGCAGTAGGGTGTAATAATTTCTTAATTGCTTAGCATTTTGGCATGAAATTGGAGGTTGAACTTGGAACTACAGCAGGAAAATAAAGATAAATCACAAAACCATCTAGAAGCACCTTTAATAACAAGTAATGTCAGAGCTTTTAACAGCTTTTAAGATTTAAGGATATTCTTTCTGGATGTATGTTTATTTTGAAAGCTATATTTCATCCATAGTACTCAAACCATTTTGAAGCATGTTTTATTTTTAATAGTACAATGATCATTTTCCATGGTCTGCTTGGGATGTGTGATTTGGGATGCTGAAATTACTGTTAAATTATTTCAGTTTTACTGTAACAGCGTTCTATCCAAGTCATGCATTTAACATACCTTCAATTAGTGTGGCCAAATAATAATAATAATAATAAAAAGAATGGATCTTTTTTATGTTGGTTTAGCAAGGGAAAAAACACATTTCCTACAACACTGATGTTTCAGTTCTCATTTGAAGTCTGGTTAAATCCTCTCCCTGTGGATTTCAGGGCCTTTTGTGTGGTCCAAGCCATGTTCTGTCCAGGTGTCATCACCAGATATCTGTGAGTCAAGTCAATTTTTGGACAATATTGAGAAATTGAAGCAGAGACCTTCTCTAAACAACTCTAGTGTGTTCTTTGGGGAACTGGTTGGGTTTGAACCCATAATGTAAAACAGGAGTTATTTTACTCTGCAGTTTAATGCAAGCCCTCCACTCAATGTCCCTCCAGTAGGGCTACAGCTCCCCTGCTGAAATAGAACTTTAGAGAACAAATCCATGTTTATGTCAAGTTACAAGGAGTAGTAGCAGACATCATTTAGGGACAGTGCCCTTCTCCAGTTATTGAGAATGGGAATTAAAAACTTTCAGCAATCACAGCAGATAATTCTGAAAATACCAGATTTTGGAGTTGATGATGCATATATAACTTTATAGAGTATATAAAGTTTAAGTGCAGAATGACTGATAATCTATTAAAAAGTAATTGCTTTTTTGTCTCCCTTGTATTAATCTTTGCTTCTGGTACTTTTGTTTTCATCCGGAATAACACAAGCCAAACACTGAATCTCACTTTCATTATTTGTATAGAGACCAAGTGTAGTTTCATTTCTTCACCTCAACATTCCTGCAGAACCAGAACTGGCTGAGTTTTTGTAAAGCTTTGGCAATCTCTCTCATGATGTGCTTCTTCCTACATGTACTAGAGGTTTGTGGGCTTTTGGCACATCACTATTCTGACTGCCTGTGCTGATGCTTTTCTGGTTTTGGCACAGCCTCCTCTGCCTTTCTAAGTAATTGTGATAGATCAAAACAATAAGACAGAGCTGAAGGATACTTCAGGGACAGGAAGAGAACTTTTATTTCATTTAGATCTGTCTGCACCACACCTTCATTAAGACATGGTTGTTTTAACAAATCACTCCTGTGGCACTTTGTGAGCAGTCTGATTTCTGGGTTTAAATCTTGTTCATGACTCCAGGGGTTTTGACCTTAAGTTTAGGGCATGCATCCCTTTTTTTTTTTATGTGGTTGTTTTTTTTCCCCTCAAAATATAAACCTCAAGCTGCTGGATTGCTAATGGAATTTAGTGTCTGTTTCTGTTGGGATTTGTAAACAGACAAAGTTCACCAATATCTAAATTATCAGCCAAGTCCAAAGCCTTGTCCTGCTATTGAGTGACATCTTTTCATTGCTTTTGAAAGGAGGCTTTATAGCCTCAAATCCCAACAATTTATTTTCCTGCAATTTTCTCATTTCCCCCAGAAGGCTCAGATCCTCCAAAGTGCTGAAATGCCTCAATTTCATTCAGTGGTAGGAAAAGAGCTGTGCCTGGCACCTCACAAGATTGACTTTATTGTTGAGTAAGACAGAGACAGAGGTGATCCAGCAAGGGATTGGAGGGAATCAGGGTGGCTGGTCCAGATGTGGGAGCCAAATTAAGTGAGGGTGGGTGGTGTGAAGGTCAGGCTTGCCTGGCATTTGGGTGGTGACTCAGGTCAGAATGATGACAACAAGAATGTGCCCAAGCTCCAGCCAAAATAAAAATTAGTTGTTATCTGCTTTTGAGGATCATTCATCTCATCCTCAAAGTTTTTAGGGCAGTGGATGAACCACACTAGCAAAGCCACTCCTGTTCTTCACCAGTGTGGGTGTGTCATCAGACTGTTTAATTTTGCCATGGCTATAATTTGATTAGATGGATTCAGTCCTTACTAACTGGGATGGAGTGACCGTGCAAAGCTATCACAGAATCATAGAATGCCCGGAGCTGGGAGACACCTACCAGGACAATCCAGTTCAACTCCTGGCTCTGCACAGGACCCCAAAAATCTCAGCCTCAGGGGGGCTCTGAGCCACGACCATTCCTTGGGTGTTCAGTGCCCAAACACCCTCTGGGGGAAAACTAGAGACAGGTCTCACAAAAAAAAAAAAAAAAAAAAAAAAAAAAGGTAAAATATATTGAGAGTTCTGTTTCTCTAGCCCTGCCATGGCAGGACCCTGGGGATGTGCACTTGGGGTAATACCTTGTTATTTTAGTCCCTCTCTGACTCAACAGCTGTTATCCAGTGCAGTACAGAATCAGCACTGATATCCAGAGTTCACTGGGAAAAAAATCATTGTTTTGACACTGATGTTTCCCTCTCTGTTTTCCTAGAGCTCTCTTAGTGTCATTTCAACAACAATTTTAAGATTGGATAAATGATTTAGGGCAGAATGTGATTGCTGCCTCTAGTCCTTAGGTGGGGGAAAAAAGCAATTCTCTGTTATTGGATCTATTTTTTATTATTATTTTTAACAATATAATTTTAGGCTGAAATTTTGACAGCTGAATTGCAGAAAGAATGAATAAATTACATCCATTCACACCTGCCATTTAGTAAATTTCTTTTTTAATGACATATACCCAGTTGATATGCCAATATCATAAATGATTACATGCATGCAAAGCGTTCAAGAATAAATTCTTCCTCACATTTAGCCAGCTGACAATCACATGGGGTGTATAAAGAGTGATAGGGGAATGTCATTTTGACATTGATGTGCTAATTGCTGGTGGCAAGAGGCCATGGATGGTGATGATGGTGATGATGATGATGATGATGATGGCAAAGGGGGAATTGTGACTGTGCTGACCAACTGATGAGTGTTTTAAAGAGGACACAGGAGGGCCTGTTGCAGCAGAGTGAAAGGCTGCAGAAAGCCAATGAGGGCTGTTAGGATTTGAACAACTGGCTCAGCTGCACCTGGGGGTGGATTTAGTGGTGGACATGGGGTGGAGCTGGCTGATGGTTGGACTCCATGATCATAAAGGGCTTTTCCAAACACTGATTCCATGATTTGAGCTACCCAACCACTCATTTCTCAACCAGCAGCCTTGAACTCTGGGATGGGTTTCACAGCCAAAACTTGCAGCCTTTGTGATGAAAACACACATAATACTCACTGGGAGGAAAAAAAAATTTTTTTCTGTTTTTGGGCAAATGAAGATGCACTTCCTCATGTTGTGAACTTCTGCAAGAACCAATAGAGCAGAAGAACCAAGCAAGACTCATTCCCAGCTGTAGGTTGTGTCTGGCAGTGTAAGATCTGCAGTCAGCTCCAAATTCAGCAGTACCCCAAATAAACTTACAGTTGTATGGAATGCTGAAAAAGCTGCCACCAAATGTTTGCTCCTATAGAAATAAAAGGAACACCAAGCTCTGTGTCCAAGTGCCAGTCAGTGTGTGACAGGCTGTGAACTGTTAAAAACAAAGCATGAATTCAGCACGTTCCCATTGCCAACCTTAATGTACAAATTTCCAACTGGAATCTTGTAGCAGCAAAGAGATTTTTCTGCACCTCTCACAGGGTTAGCTTTTAGTGCATTTGCAGGAAGTTTGAGCAGTTAGGAAGTTATAATAGGTGAATTCTTGGTTATACAGTTATGTTTGCCAAAGATTTTATTATGAGAAAATTATTTTTCTCATTACTTTATATTTTAAAAAGCTTTTTCAGCATCTCTATACTTCTTTGGTAAATATGTAAGGCAGAAAGATACTCGAGTCAATTCTAAATAATTGGGATTTTATATTGTAATTCCATTTGTTTCTGCAAATATTTTAGAATTATGATTCACTGGGGATGAATTTCTACTAACCTGTTTTTTATTATCTCATTTTACACTACACCTTTTTAATATATTTTTAATGTGCTATTAGTCATTGCAGTAACTCTTCCTCATTTTTCCCTATTGGATTCTCAAGGTGCTGTAATACAAAACAATTTCCCTTTATGTGGGATTTTTTGGGGGGTTAATCTTGAGGGATTCGTACTGGGAGGAGAACACCAGGAGCAAAGAACTGGCATGGAGGTTTAAAGGAAACAGATCACCCTGAGTGACAGTTCTGCAGTAGTTTCCCCTAATTAAAGCTGAGAAAATTATGAACTTTCCATGAGTGTTGGGTTCACTTGGCTCATCTCTGGTCAGGTGAGAGCCACGAGGCAGGAGAGGTGAACAGGAAGAAACTGCTTTGAGGAGAGATCCTGAAGTTTTCATTCTGTGTTTTATTGCCCTTGATTGATGTAATTGTTCGTGGCTTTGCTGATCAGAGACAGGTGTTCTACAGGAAACCTGCCAAAATCACTTAGGAAAGAGTGGCTGGAATCCCTGAAACTCTCAAATTTTAGCTTTGGTGCTGAAAACTTTGGTGATCACGACCCTCATCTCCCACCACATTACCCGACTGCCCTTCAGTCAAACTAAACTTGCCAGAAAAGGGGGTTTCCCACATTTGGAGGCTGTGGTATAGAAAAGGTAATGTACCATGAGCACTCTAAGGGTGATTGTATGTTAAATGCTCTTTTTTCCTCTCCCTGTCCATGGCAGAGGGTGCAACTGGGTGATTTTTGAGGTCCTTTCCAACACAAGCCATTCCCTGCTTGTGTGATTTTTATGTACTAATTTTTAGTGCTATTTCAAAACACCAGTTGGAGATGTCTGAGGTATTGTCCTGAACATCTCAATATTTTATTAAGAATCAAGTGTCAAGTGTTTTGGTTTTTTTTTGTTAAGGAAAAGTATTCTTAAGGAAAATGTATTTTTATTGAAGTGCAAATGAGAAAATGAAGTTCAAATCCGACAATGTTGTTTTCACTTAAAATTCATCATTACCTTGATCTCTCAAGTCTCTAGCTGATCAGTAAATCTTTTTGAAACCTTCATGGTTCCTTTCAGCTTAATGGCAAGTTATGATACCCTTCACGTGTACTTGTTCAGAGCTGGTATTTCTTCTGCTTCAGCTGAAGAAGTGGAGATAAGAAATACTCTGTGATCTTTAAAATGCGTGTACATTTATTTTATTTTGGTCTTGGGTTCTTTTGGTAAAGTAAATGCTAAAGTTTTCTCATACTTATACATAATTTATTTATTCATTCAGTGTGTTTATTTACATTTTAAGTTGACTGTTTAAAGTATTTTAAATAAATAATTTAATTATCTACGTGTTTATGTACAGCTCACCACCTCTAGTGTCTTCCTTGTGGGTTGAGCATATTTTATAAATGGGGAACCATACAAAAATGAAAAATATTATGAAGTGGTTTCGGGCTTTTTTTTTAGGTCACAATGGGTGCTTAGCACAGTTGCAAAGATTCCTCTGTTCCCATTTCAAAGCTATATTTAGTTCAAAACTGTCCTTTCTGCTTCTGTTCTGTCTTCATTTGTCAGATAAGAGCTGCTCTGATCATCCTCACTATGAAGGGAAGTTTACAGGATTGTACCTTTATGGAGAAAAAAAATATTTGCCCAAGTATCTTTAAATGTTTTGCTGTCTGTTCTTAAAATTGAAATCCTTATTTTCTTTAGCTTCTCCCCTTAGGCAGGAAGCACATTGCTGTGATAAATATTGTATGGCTTTTAATGCTAATCATTGTTGATTCATGGCAGAGACGAGCGCGTTGTAAAAAGATATCCAGGATGATAATAAACAAAAAGTATTAAAAATCATCATAAACAAATAAATACTTAAGCAGCTGCTTTTCAGTGCTCCATTAAAGCTGTTATAAATTAAGAATATGCTTGTGTGTTTTGCTGAGTTCACACTGCATTCACTGAAAATAACTTATATTGAAAGATAATCTTGGATGGATGAAGTAACCTCATCCCTCAATCTGGATCTGGGATAGTCCAGAAGACTGATAAATTATTTGACATTTCCCTTTTGTATTGAATTTTGTTTTAATTTGGGCTTTAGCCACCTCTTAAAGGTACCTCTAAAAGACCTTAAATGTCTTTCATTAGGGTTCTATTCCCTGCTCTGACATCAGTATCTCTGGTTGTATCAGCTCATTTTTTGGCTCTTCCTTTGTACTGCTCCAAAGCTGTGCAGAAAGCAAAGACTGCTCTAAGAGATTATGGTGTCACCACAAGAAAAAATCCTTTTTTTACGTTTTTTTAGGCCTTTTATCTATCTTTCAAATGGGATATTTAAGGAAAAAGATATTTAGGGGCCATTCATATGTTTTAATGTCAAATGGCTTCCCGTGCAGATTTTGAGATGGAGGAAATCTTTCTGCTTCTATTTGTCCCCTGTTTTAGTCTTTTCACACAGTAGACTGGAGCTTGACTCAGTCTTCACTATTATTGCAATTTCTTTGAAAACATTGGAGCTGGACTGGTCCATGGCTTAGAGAATGTGTGACTACATTTTCCCTGCTGATGGTGGTATTTAGGGATCTCCAGGGTTCCTTTTTCTCTGACTTCAGTGGAATTTAAAAGATGCCACTGTAACATTTTAATTGCAGAGAGTCGTCTTGATGGGACTCTTCTTTTGCTATGTTTATTTTAGTCTGTTTTCAAAAAGATGCTGTTGATTGACAAGCTGTATTCTCTTTGACAGAATGATTTCACCTTATTTCAAGTACATTTTATTACATGGCACTGAAATTACAGCTCTTAAGTTTTTTTTTTAGAAGCTGATTTATTGTTGAAGACTTTCAAGTTTGTACAGTTTCTTTATCCCATAAGACACTGGGGGTAAAATATTCACTTTTTACATGAGAGGTAAAGTGAAATTCTCTCTGGCTGTGGTAATAAATTCTAGAGAAAACCCAGGACAAAGTTTACAACATTTAAATTGAGGTATAATTTTGATTTAGAATTTTTCTGGGTGAATACACCTCCCTCACTGATAAACATCAATTATATCAGTGTTGTATCATGAAAAGGGTTATTTTTTTTTGAGAGGGAGACACATTTCCTGACCTGTTTTATTGTATTTCCTCACAAAGGGTTTCTACTGAGAGCAGCTGAATTCCTACCAATGGAAATGTGTCTGGCCCTAAGAGAGAAACCCATGTATGGCACTTTGTTGTGAAAACAAGAATTAAAAATTCAATTTTTACCAGTTTAGAAGGAAGCCAAGGGTGAGATTATCAGTCATGGGAACAGCTCTTGTTTGTAAGAGTGTGTAAGCAGAGCCTCCTAAAAGTAAAACCTTCCTATTCCTCTCCTGTTCCTTGCTCAGTCTGCTTTTTATTCCTTACTTTATTGATCTGATGGACTTTTGTCTAAATTGATCCCTGAGGTTACAGATCAGCCCTTAAAAAATATCTCCTTGATAAATGGAGAAACTGAGGATATCCTTTACAGCAAGTATTTGGTGAATTTTTCCACTTACAGCCTGTGCAAAAGCTGTAGAGGTAAAATCTGAATATGATTTTCAAAACATCTCTGCACCAGGAGAGCACCTGCTCCCCTGGTAATGCAGAGAGCAAGGCAGAAAAGTTGTCTTCCTACCCAGAATTTAACTTTTCAAAGCTTCCTGGGCTGAATATTGATTATAAAACAGTGTTATTAGAGAAAACTCTGATGTTCTTTCAGTGCTAGGAGATTCTTAAAGATTGCTTTTTTCTTTTTTTTTTTCTTCCAAAGACAGAATTGTTAGACATTAACAAAAAAGTACTTCACAAGAAAGATAATTTTAAAAAATAAACTTTAGTGCTGCTCAAGTGTTATTGACTCATTAATATAGAATTTCTCTGCTGTTTTTCTTTAAGTCATGGCTATTTTATGTATATTTTAGATGAAGCTGTGGTTACCTGCCAGAGATCCTTTTCTATTATCAAGCTGGCTTTACACTTGAAATATCTTTCTGTCTTCAATTGGCCTTTTAATAAATGTATGGATTCATTCACAAATAAGGATTGCTGTGATTCATCAGCTTATCTCACTAATGAATGTTTATTGCATTTAACTTCCTGGTGCCTCTGAGACTGCCTAGGTTGGAGTGATTTGTGCCCCAGACTTTCATCCTGTTGGCAAAGCACTTTCCAGTGAGTGTGTTCTTGCCACAGGCAATTTCTTCCTTCAAAACTGTACATAAATAAAATATTTGTTCACGCTTCTGTTTGAGGAGAGCACAAAGTCTTTACTCACTTATGCAGAAAATGATATCTGTTGCAAAGAGTAAATCCTCATTTTCATATTTAATGAAGCCATAATCAATGGTAATGACTGAAGATTGCATTAAAGAAATCTTAATGTTCCTCTCAAGGGAAAGTAATTTTACTGGAAACAAGCTAGTTAATCAGCCTCAGAAAAACTCCATGTGTTTTATTATACAGGCAGGTTTTCCAAGGATGAAGAAGGAAACATAACAAAAGCAGGAGTCAATTTTCATCTTCAGAAATCTCTCACGTTGGGCATTATGTAGATTTGCTCTCTCAAACACCCAGTACTGGTCCTCTTTTTAAGTTTACAAACAATAAAAGGCTGAAATGTTTAAAATATTTATTTCTGCCCTACACTCTGAACAATTTTCATGCAGACACAGTTAAATTTCCCTGTTAAATGAGTCTTGGTGGAACAGCTGAACTGGCAGAGTACCAGGAGAAGCAGCCAGGCAAATATTTCTCTCAGCACATGTTATACACTGACATCAAACTTTAACATCAGTGGTGATGCCACAGAAAAGCCAGAGAGGTCTGTGCAGGGGGATCTCTTGTGCATCCCCAAACCCTCCCTGTGATGGGGAAATGAAGAGCCAGTTTGGCACAAGCTGCTGGCAGAGCAGGAGCTGCTCTCCTCCCAGCACTGCAGGGCTCCTGTCGGGAGAATTGCCTGCATCAGAGCTGGGCAGGGACAGCCTTGGGCTCCAACTCCCTCTGCCTGGAATTTGGGAGGCCAGGCCCATCTTCCCTGTGGCACAAACATGCAATTATCCAGTGTGAAGCAGGAGCACTCAGGAATCACTGTGCTGCTGATCCCACCCCAGGAGTGATGGAACACAGGAGGTTTTGTGCCTGGCTTGCAGCTGAAGGGCAGGACATGTCTGGTGAAAGTTTGGTGTAAACCCCACCTGTATGCCAGTAGCTGTGATTGTGATGGCCTAAGATTGTGATTAACTTCTGAAAAATGATGTTGTTCACTTGTACACCAGAGCTGGAAGCAGGAGAGTCCCTTTGGAGCACCAAGCCCTTTTGAAAGGTGCCTTTGACTAGGGGATGTGCCCAAAAGCCTTTCTCTTTTCTCAGAGTTTTATTTTCCAGTCAGTTAAAATCACTGCTGGTTTTCTGCAGAGAACGTTGGTTTGTTTGCTTTGGAATTCAATGGGAATTTAAGTTCCTACACCTACTATAGAGGCCTCTTAAGGTGCAGAGATTACCTGGTCTTGGGTTCAGAGTTGTTCAGTGAGCAGAACAGCCCAAACCTCTCTGGAATTGCTGCCAAAATTACTGTCAGAGCAAGGGATGCTTTAGTGGCATCAGCAGGCAGCAGAAGGTGTGGGATGCCATAGGAGCAATGATGGGAATTCTGGATGGGGGCAGGTTGCTTTTGAGAGACTTTGCTCTTTCCTTTGACTGGGAAAAGGCAAAGATATTTTGCATCTTCCTCTCTTCTCGTTTCTGAAAGACCTTTGGTACTTTGATAAAGCTGAGAATCAAGACCACTTCTTCTGCTTTTGAAAGAAAAGCTGAATCAGCCTTTTCTGTTGATGTGTTCAGAACAAGTCTCATTTCTTATACACATTTCTTGGAGCATTTTGCGTTATGTATAGATAAGTAGAATAGATTGTGTTACAGTTCTGTAATTAAAATGTAGCTGAAAATCATTGATCTGAAAAAAAAAAAGAAAACAATACAGAGAGAAAGACACATTGCTCTTGGTTTCAAGTGGAAGCTGAGAATAAATCACAATCTGTTGGGTGCTGTGGGACTGCCACATTTCTAGCTGGTTCCAGGCTATTTATAAATGCATTTATAAATATATTAATGGCCACTGGTGCATTCTGTAGAAAGGTGGAAGGAAAATCTGGACTTAATGTTAGAAAAAAAGGTTGTTGGAATTGCCTTTAAAAGAGAACATTAATGTTACTACATATGTAACATGTAGAGAACAAGAAAGTAAAGGAATAATGATGGAGACTTGATCTAATTGGTTTTCTGATGCTCTCATTTCTGTGATTCATTTTAAGAAGTCTCTCAAGCTTGTGTAGTTATGAAATAAATGGAACAAATTGGAGATGTGGAAACTGAATAAATAATGATCTGCCCATCATGTTACTATTACTGCTGTCAGTAGTAGTAACATTTATTATCAATTCTTCTGCATTAATAGGAATGTATGTATAATAAAATGTGTAATAAAATCTAGCCCATCTTTCAAAGAACTTGATCCCATGTCAGAATTTCTGTTAAGTCATCCTCCATTCAGAAAAAGACTTGTACACTGCAGGAGAAGTGTCACTACCCTGGAAATATTCATGTGGGCAGTACCTGGGAACCAGTTTGCTCACTAATGTGGGTTTAAATTTAGGACCTTAAATTTCCATGGTTACTTAAGATTTGAAGAAGGTTGAAATCTGCCAAAGCAATATCCCTTCAGAATATTCAAGGGCAGGGAAGATGATGACAGTTTCATTTTATGTTGGCCTTGTGCTGATTTATTTTGATGTCTGCATTTCCATCTGAAACCTCTCCCTACCCTCTCTACATGAGTTGTAACCAGTAAAATAAACAGTTTTCATTTTGGCAGCTCTCCATCAGTACAATAAGGTGCCACTAACCAGCTGTGCAGAACATCAGAGTGTGGTGGTTCATAAAGCACTGACCCTGCTTTGGGAATGACCACCAAGAGCTTTGCATTTGCTCCTTTTTCAGTGTGAGGAAACAGCCTCTGAAAATTATGCAAAAAATAAATGATTCTGCCTTTCGGAATCACCAGTAATGATTTTTCTAACCTATCTAAGCTTCCCTGTTCATATTTCCATTTAATTTCACCTGTCTGGGGCAAATTTCTGTGGTACCCCAGAGCAGGGTATGAGCAGGAGAGCTCACCTTGCTGCCTGGGGCTGCCTCTGCCCTTTCAGCCCTGGCCATTTTTTGGGTGATGCTGCAGCTGCTGGAGCTGTGAACCTCGGTGACATTTTGTCTGCAACTTTTGTGGAGCTGCTATTCCAAGGATTCTTGATGGATCAGGGATCACTCATTTCACCCTAACCCCAGTTTCTTCAAACAGCCCCATTCCACACCTCTCCCTCCACTGCCAGCCAGGCACTGATGTCCAGTGTGGGTGGAGAAAGGATGAAGGGATGTCTGGAGTGGTTTCCTGGCAGCAGGAGGGATGCTGTGCCTTTGGGAATAGCCCAAACCTGGACCTCACAACACCAGAGAGCAGCCAGCTGGGAGAGAGTTTTGGGAAGCAGGACAATTAGGGCAGGAATTTCTGGGATTTGGGAAGCAGGACAAATAGGGCAGGAGTTTTTGGGATTTGGGAAGCAGGGCAATTAGGGCAGGAGTTTCTGGGATTTGGGAAGCAGGACAAATAGGGCAGGAGTTTTTGGGATTTGGGAAGCAGAACAATTAGGGCAGGAGTTTCTGGGATTGGGGAAGCAGAACAATTAGGGCAGGAGTTTTTGGGATTTGGGGAGCAGGGCAATTAGGGCAGGAGTTTCTGGGATTTGGGAAGCAGAACAATTAGGGCAGGAGTTTTTGGGATTTGGGAAGCAGGACAATTAAGGCAGGAGTTCCTAGAAATGTGCTTCACCCCATCACTGCTGCACAGGTTGGAACTAATTAACTGCCCACACCTTGTTTGTTGTTTTTTTTTTTTTGATTCCCATTCAAATTCCTCCTGCCTGTCCCACTAAGGACAGAGATTTCCAAGGAATCTCAGCTTCACTGCTCTAAACAACATTTTAAGGTGGTTTGTCATAAACATGAGTATCCCCCTCTGAGGGAAGCTCTCCTTTGCTGTATTCCAGAGGCATAAATCTGTTACTGATTATATGGATTCTGTTTAAAGGGAGGAATTAAATAGTTTTGTCTTGCAGCGGGATGCCAGGGATATTTGTACTGCAAATCCTCATTTTGTGATTTAAAAAAGTGTTTCATTACTGAGTGGAGAACTTTTCATACAGCCGTAGGGAATTCACTGATCAGGAAAACATTCCAAAATATCATAAAGGAAAATTAGACTTGTAGGAGATTATGCAAATGAAGCTGTTTTCTTGCAGAGGGAGAGGAATCTTTAAATTTTCTTTTGTTTAGGTTTTGTATGTTTGCCTACATGAAACAAATTGGGGAAATGAGAGTTTATTTGTCTCCAAATTCTAGTGCTGGTTAGTTTACTTACTTCTCTGTTAGTGTATTTGAGAACTGAAACATTAAATGAAAATTGTGCTTATGATACTTCCTGAACATAAAAATCAATAACTTACATTTTGTAAATATTTACAGCTGTTTTGCCTCACACATTTGTGTATTTTTCAAGTATTCTAATTCAATAATCTTGGGAAAGAATCGATACAAGCAGTTCTGTACATTAGAGTTGCAAAATTACAACCTCTTTGAGAAACAGATGTATTTATTGTAGTGTCACTGTTCAGTTTCCAGGGAATTTTAAGGAGCTATTTTCAGAGCAGGAGCAGAAATGATGGGTTTTTTTCCCTCCTCTGTAATAATTGTGGTGTAGTTGCCTACACACGTAATTTTTACTAACATTGATTACTTTTGATGCATGCAGCAAAACGTGAACAATGCGAACATTAGATCTATATTAATTACTTTTAAAAAGCATGTGTGTATTTAATTATTAGAACTGCATGATCAGGGAAGAGATCAGTTTTCTGGGAAGGGAATTGGCTACAGCAGCTAAGAGATGATGCTGAGCTTCTTATTCCATAAGAGGCTCTTCCAGAATTATTTAAGCCAAGTCCATGTGGAAAATTCAGCAGATGAATGTGTCAATGAAAAGATACCAAATTTGAAAAGCATTTGCACTGATATAAATTAAAAATAACTTCATTTAAATCTATGTATTTGTTAATATTTTCTATATCTATACATTTGTTGCCTGTTGATACCAAGTATATGTGTACATAATATAGAAATTAACTCCATTACATGAATATAAAAAAATTACATCAAAGAAAAATACACAGGCACTCTTAATTATAGGTGTATTAAATTTTTTTCTTTGTTTCAGAGCAGTGCATTTCAATAGATTTCAAGTTTAAGAATGTACTGCCAGCTCTTAAAGCATCCATTTGCTTTTATGAGCCTGTAATGTTCCTGTGCTATTATTCAGAGTCATCCCAACATCATGAACACCAAACCTGTCAGAAATTATTTCCAGCATTGCACAGACTCCACATGCAGTAACCAGGACAGAAGATAAAGTGAAAGTGCTTTATAAAGTTTGCCCAGAAAATTGAAACTCATCATTTATACTCTGTTTCCATATAAGTGCCTTATAAATGGTTAACTAGTTTTTGAAGAAATCTGTCATAAATGTTTAATTGAGGGGCACTGGGTTGATTTTAATTATGGCTTATAAACATCTGTAGCATGGGTAATTCATAAAGCAATTTGTGAATTTGTACATAGATCTCACTGCTTTAGGAACAGGCACAAAAATAGAGAATGGAAAATTTTCTTAACTGCTTTTGAGTGTTAATTTCTTTCCAATTTCTGGGCACTGGGGCCCCTTTGCAACATTTCCACTCAAATCCTGATGCAACAACACCCTTATGATGTCTCACACAGGCATTTTTATCCACTGCCCAGATCTTGGCAGATCAGTGAGCAAAGCATTAGATAAAAGTAGGATTTTTGGAAGCCAACTGTAGCAGCATCCAATTTCATTGCATTATTCAGGATATAACCTTTTCCCTGAGCATGGGGATATTATTGTTTGGAAGCAGCAGGAAATGTCTGTGTGTGGGGCTCCAGTAGCACACACAGGAGACTCCACAAATGATACACCACAGAACATTCATCAATTTATTTCCTACGTGTAAATGTGCTAAAACCCCTCTGAAATTAGCATAACCAGCTCCTTCTGCAAGTGGGATGCTGCTGAATGATATCCTGAACTGCTGCTAAGGTTGCTAAATTGGAATAAAAACTTCAACAGTGCTTTGCTGTGACTTCTACTACCTCCTAATTCTGCAAAAGCAAGAACAGATTTATGGACAAAATCTAAGCAGAGAATGGCAGCACTTTCCATTTTATTTAGTACAGAACTCAGGTGTGGAGAGTGCCTCTAGCAAAGCTCTCATTTCCTGCCCCAGCACCCAGCAGATTCCCAGCCAAGGGAGGGAATTTTGGCTCAGCCTGAATTCCAGGCAGAGTGAACCTATTCATGTAGGTGAGTTATTCTGCTAGCAACACCTCTGTGTTATATTGCATGCAAAACATCAGAATAACCATTTAGTAATTGTCATATTTGACAAAGAAATAAAATACTGGTTAGGAGATCACAGTGTTTCATGGAACAGGGAACTGAGAGAATGGCAGACTCAGAAAACATGAGTGGTTTATTTATTAAATACAAAAATTATATGGAACAATAGAGATTTTTCAACCATAGATTTTTTTTAGATCTGAATGCATCTAGAAGTTTGAAGAAAAACTTAGTCTTAATCCATGATCACTTCAAGGAGAGAAAATCTCCCTGGTATTGGATAGAGAGACATAAACCACTCTCTATAAAGTCTTATTAAATATATTCTCTTTGGGGTTAATATTTATGTATACTCTAATACACATGAAAAGTTATTATCCAGGGAAATCTGAAAAATTCAGAAAATATATACAGAAAAATCATATGCCTGACATCTTCAGAGATTAATTTTTTTAAGAACATCCTACTCCCACCTCAATTTTTTTTTCACAGTGCTATTGACATCTGTGTTTCTCTGCTGTTGACAACATAACCAACTTGCCACCAGTTTTGTAGTTTTAAAAGTCAATATTTGCATGGATTTATACAGCTGTTTTTTTCTTTAGATTTTTATACTGGTATTCTGTGTAAGTGGGAAACTTGTAAAATGTGCCATCTTTTATTTGCTTTAGCAGATTACCCACTTGCTTTAATTTGTAGTGGTTCTGTGTCAACAGATATATTCAGTGCAAAGAAGATCATTGTCAGATCTGGCTGTTTAGGCACAGAAAGCAAAATGTGAGAGAATCTTGAGAGCAATCTGCTGGGATTGGTGTCTGTGGGTCACTTCTTAGGTGGTGTGGAAGTGACTGAAATCACAAATTCTTCTCTTTTTGCAGCAGCACATTTGGATGAAAAGCTAAGTGAGCTCCCAGAATAAAAGAGTTTGCAGTTATTTAATGCATCTTTCTGGTAATGCTATAAAAATACAAAATAACTTCACTTGACATTGGTACCTGTGACAGGAATGCCTCTTTCCTCTCAGACTTTCCAGATCTGTCCTGGATCTATGATTTAAGATACAATTTTTCCAGCTTGACACGTAATCCATAGGCACAAATCATTGTGGCTCATTTACAGCTGTCATAGGGCCTTGCTGTATATAAACAGGCATAAAATAATTCTAAGGTAAAGATATCAAATTGGATAATTTGAGGATTTTGGTTTTTGCTAGCTTCGAGTTTTTTTGTTTGTTTTTGTTTGGTTGGTTGTCAGGTTTTTGGGGTTTTTTTTCCTTCAGTGGATATTAAGTTTGGGATGGGATTTGGAAGTCACTGGTCTTGCCAAAAGTCAGGAATTTATAATATGGCTGTAGTGGGGAATCTGTGACCCTCAACCCTTTGTTTATATAAATATCATGTGTAACAATTTATTGATGATCTCATCTAATTATGAAGTGTGAGGCAGGGGCAAGGACAGACATTAGCAGAGACAAAAACTCTGACTCAATTGCTGACCTTGTTGATTGCTGGGGAGATTTACAGCTCACACCCCTAGAAAGTAGAATTTCATATAAGTTACTGGGAAAACAAACAAATAAATCACAGAAGTTTGAAGTAAAATATTTCTTACTTCATTATTTAACTGAAGTTTTGCATGGAAGAAATCAACTCAAGCTCTCAGGGATTGTATCTTGAAGGTTGATATCATTTGGAATTTTCCTTTTCCCAAACATTGAATCAGGGCTCCACTCAAAATTATAAAAGAATGAGGCTGAAGGGAAACTCAGTGAATGTGTTTGACAAATGGTGTTTACAGATTGCCTTTGAACTTTGTGGTATATTGCTATTGACATTTTCAGCACTGGAAATTGTGAGGGCAAATGTCAACAGGGAACCCAAGGTCCTGTTTTCCTTCCAATTTACTCCAGGCAGGGAAAGGGGATGGGTGGAATGGACACTGAGCTGTGATTTCTCCATCCAGGGCATCTCTTACATGGGCCAGAGCCACCTTCTCCCCAAAAGACAAAATTTCATTGAAGCCCTGAGTTGAAAACTTGAATTTTAAGAGTGTTCAGGCTGAGGGCTGTGGAAACGCAACAAGTAGAAAAGCAGAAGTTTAAAAATTGGAAATCTCTTTCTGGGTCTCCTTTCTTAGGATGTTTTGGCACTGACTGATGCTTTTCTTTCTGCCCAAGAGGAAATATGTGCATTTATAAAGTATAAATGTACTTGAGCAAGCCTGTGACTTAATGCCACCATATTTGCACACAGCTCCACAAATCTTTATGATCTCTAAGTACCCAGTTGCTGGCAGTGATATATCGTGACCTGTTCTGTGCTTAATTATTAATTTTACATTAAGGAGTTTCGTAGTCAATATTTAGATGGTTTATGACACACAGAAGGTTTTCCATGCTCATATTTTCTTTGCAGGGACATAATGTAGGCACTTCAGTACTAAATCAATTGCACACAGAGTTAAAATTACTTGATTTGTTGTTTAGGGTCTCTTCCCAATAAGATGCATCAATTCTAAGGGAATAAAATCAGGGATATCTTGGCCTGCTTTTAATCCTTGCAGAGCTGCACTTAGCAGGGGTCAGGTCCTGTGCAGGCTGTAAAGTTGTGCAGAACAAAAATCCCTTCAGCCCTAAGCAGTCATGAGATGGGGAGAGAAAGGGTTCTGTGGTATCAGAATAAAAATGCAGGAGAACCATTTTATTCTAACCCTACTTTCCACACCTGTAGTAATGGGCAGAATTAATAGGAGTGTATCACATCTTTTAAGTGCCCTGGAGTTTGATATCTTCTCAGAGTTAGATTTCATCCAGAATAAAACACTTCAAAAGATGCTTTATCTCATCTTTCATAACCTTTTATGTTAGAATTGGATGAACTGCACACAAAATTGCCAGTCGCTCTTTAGTGACTATATAAAAAACCCTAAAAGATTGGATATCTGAAAAGTGGTTGCAACAGAGTGAAAGTAATCACACTTGCTGAACTAAGTGATTTAATCAATGACTTAATTCAGGAAAGAACATCAAGATCCCTACTGAAAATATGTATCACACACCCCAAACTGTATTCTTGTTAAAAATATGGATAGTTTTGAAACCTGTAATTTATACAAGGTAATTTCAAAGGCCTGTTTTAAAATCACAGAGCACACTCTTGCAGCATCTGAATAATTTATTAAATTCAGCTATCAGTGGCTTTAAAACATAATTGAACCAAAAAGATCATTTGAAGGAAGGCTGCAAAGATATCTACATGCAGATACTTCAATCTCAGGGTGGGGAAAAAGGCAGAAAACAATTCCATCTTCTCTTATTCCAGATTGCCCTTAAGGAATGAGCTGTGTGGACTTGATTTAAAAGATGACCAGTCTGAAGTGCAGGTTTCCAGAATAACTGATGGTGTTTATCCTTTCTCCTGTGGACTCCTTTGCAGTGGAAGGGTTGAACTGGGTTAGGCAGAATGCATGGGGGAAGAATGAATCCTTTTTAAGGATGTCTTTCCAAGATATGCCTTATGATCCTCAGAAAGGATTTGTTCCATGCTTACTCTGAGACCTTAAAATCAAATATTCTGTTTGTAGTTTTAATAGGAATTACTGCATCTGTGATATGATTTATCCAGAAAAGTGCAGTGGACTTAATGCAGTTCTCTGAATGAAGAACAGGGGGTAGTTGCCCAGTTTATTTATTGGTTCCAGCAGTGAAGTCCATTATGAAATATTGCTCAGCCAGGGTGAATTTAAATAAGTTCAACAGGGCAGACATTACGAGACCAACCAAATAATTTATCCAGCAGTTCAGCTGCAGAAGGGGGGGAAGAAAAACAAAACTTACCTAAAAAATCCTACATTATGATGGAAACACTAATCCCTCAGATAAAAACTCTCAGATGTTTAATAGATCAAATGGCTGGGACTTGAGGATGAAATCAATACAAAGATGAAATAATACATCAGAATTAAGTGTGTGCTCTGGTTCCTGCAGGGGAAGACAGAAGCCATGTGAGATGATTTGCCTCCTCATTAGGACATCTGATTCTTCTTTCATTAGCACTGCTTTTGTAATAGTGCAGGACCCTTGGCTTATCTGGGTTAATTTTGGATTGATGTAGGTGCTGAGACTCAAGGGTAGCAGGGCTGGGCGTTTAAATTCTATTCCCACTTTTTAATTTGAGATTAAAGCACAGCCAGTTCATATTAGTTAACAGGCAAAGAGTAAAGATGAGAACTTCCCAGGGGCAGGAATTTCATCCATATGAAAAATTGGATACTTGTATAAATTGCTGGTAGCAAGAAGGAAAAGAGTCCAATGTAGAAGAGACACACACATTTAAAAAAAGGCACATATAATCCTTTTGTTTTCTCTTTCATTTTACATATATTGAAGTGAGAAATTAGGTAGGCAAAAAGGGAATAAAGGCAATGTAATTCTGTGTATACCTAATACAGATCTTCAAAGTCAATCCTGTATTCCACAGCCTCACTAAAATAAATCTTTGCTTTAGTAGTGCTGGGCTGAATTAGATCAACAGAAATTCTGGCCCACTGTCTCAAAAAGCATTTCCAATCAGGGAAGATTGACCTTGCACTAAGAGATCTTTTTAAAACATAATATTATTACTTTTTAATCAGGAAAGATGCCAGGGTACCTTACTTGGACACAGAAGAATAATGCATAATGATTTCTGTGAAGTAATGACGTGATTAAAGCCCGCTGAGACACGGGAGTGTAATTGCTGCCTTTCTTATACTTGTTAGAAGTTAGTCAATTCCTTTACAAAATAGGTAATTTATGGAATGAGATCTTCCATCTGTGGGTGTGGCCCTGGTCAAAAGAGCATTGAAATCTGGGAAGATATTCCCTTCTTAGAAAAATCTCTCCATTCTGTTGTTTTTCTGGAACAATTCCTAATGCAGAATATATATACAGAGTGTAGTCTGGACTTCTTATTACCCAGTTCTCACTGACTGTAATTTCTAGTGTTTTTAAAATAGGCACTGAGTGTCCATACATTACACTGCTTTATTTTGAGGTTTTTTTCCCGATTTGGGAAATTAAATGAAAGGAAAAATATTTTTCGTATTTTCATTTTCAAGTGTTAATAGATTTGAAACACTTTGCTGTTCCCTCCCTACCAGTGCCACAAATTTCCTTTCCAAATGACACTGGTGCTGAGAAAGGGTTGAGGGATAAGATATACCTGGGCTGTTTACCAAGAACTGGGAAGTGCAGTTTGGTCTCCAAATCCAGAGTCTTTCCTGGATTGATGGATGTGAACTCAGTTCCCAGTGATCAGCAGTGTTTTGTTTAATAAGGACTAAGAGAAGAGTCTGTACTTGGTTTCGTTGCCATTCCTGCAAATACTCAGAATTCTAATTCTGCTTGCCAGGCCTGGATGGAGATGAGGTGAAAGTGGTTTTGAAGTGAAAAATGGTCAGTTCTCTCCCAGAAGTTCAGAATGCAAATAATTGTCAGTCCTTTTCTACTAACCCAAGAATAGTCTCTGAAACCTCTATTTTTTTTTCTACATTTATCTTGATTAAGAATGCTACCCTGCTTAGAGGTTGGGAGAAACTGGATACTGGCTTCTTTTTTGGGGGAGAAAGTTCAATTGTTAACCTAATTTTTTCCTGGTTTATTTTTTGTCATGAAGTTTAGGGGAAGCTTCCAACCATATTCAAGAGATAATTTCTCATGGGTATTTCTGGATATGAAATTTATGTCAGGCTTTATTTATTTGTATGACCTTAAAAATTACTGTCTATTAACAATCTGCATTGCTCTGGCCAGAGCTCCACCACCCAGATAAAGAGAGAAGGGCAAAGAATAGGAAACTGCTAAGGAAAAGGTAAAGAAAACATTTGGATTATAAAACAGGAATAAGTGCGGAATATATTTTTTTGTAAGCTCTTTGCTTGCCTTTGACTATAAAGTTTGCATCTGCATTTAAACAGCTTGCATACGCCTGAAATCAAATTTGAATGATTGCAGGCAATTCCAGTTTTACATGGGACCTGGGAAAACAGCACGGAGCACTATGTGAGCTGTAAGCATCTCTGGCAAAAGGCTTCAGCTCTCAGGCAGTTCAGTGGCTGAGCAGGGCACTTTGGCCAGGAGATGTTGAATTTTGGCCTTTTTACCTCTGATAGTTTAATAAAAGCAGAGGGAAGAGCTGGGCACCCCAACTTCCCCTGTTGCAGCAGTGGTCTGGAGTTCAGCTGGCATTGACCAAACTCCTCATGGATTTGGGCTGCCTTTCTGCAGTGCTGGCCAAATGCACTCGTGGTGACAAGTCACACAGGCATTCTGGACATTTCTCCATCTGACCTTACAGCAAAGAAACCAAAATTCTTGTGTATCTTTTTTTGAGAATAGTCCTGCCTTGTTTTTACGGGGTTGATTTTAATGATGTTTAAATGTCTCATCTAGTCTCTGTTTGCTGTGATTTTCCTGATTGATTTCTAGTGCTAGTAAAACTCTGGAGAGAATGTGGGCTCTTTGTGTTTTTCATGCCTGGGGCTGATTCTTGCTCTTTGTATGTTGAATAGATATTCTTTCACTCATAAATCACTGCTCTGTCATGTTCGCCTGCTGCGAGATGTTCAATGCATATCATCATTTACATTAAACCATTTACTTCAAGAGAATGTGTTATATTGCTTTATGAATTATGGGATCTGACATATAAGATTATGTTATGAATTGGCACTTAGAATATTACAACAGTGGAACGTTTTATAGCTTATGGTCATGATCCAAGAAGTAATTCATGCCTTTTCTTAATAAACTTTGCTGGTCAAAAGGGAAACAGGCATGAGAGTGTGGCATTTTTACATAGAGAGAATCCTGGTTAAGAAAAAATCTTTTGTGGTTTGCTTAAACCTGCAGCCTCTTTATATATGGAGGAAAAAGATTTTTTTTTCAGCTGCATCTCCATTGCTCTAAGTGCTCTTTCACTAAACTTGCAATTCCCAGTCCATTTGGAGAGACTGCAAATGAAGAATTTGAAGTATCCCCCTTACCTGGGCAAGGAAGGATTGCTTGCTGAAGAGGGAACAGTGATGAGTAGAACTGGGGGAGCTGTTGAGGGGAAGGCAGAGCTATAGTAGGTCTGGTTTTGTGATCCCTCTAAAAGACATCATCTTATCCATTCAGGGGATGAACTTTGAACAGTACCGGATAGGAAATTAGACTTCATTGATTTTACTCCTCATACAAATACCTGTTTCATGCTATCTGTAGTCTATAAGACAAAAGTCTTCTTGCATTTTTTTTTTTTAAATCTTTTGTTTCCTTTGTGTGTGGGGAAATGTGCAGAGTCAAAAATATAGGTTTTGTTGTTTGGGGATCATGAGTTTTGTACAACACGAAATCTGTGAAGGAGTTCTTGGTGCTCTTGAAAGAATGAATTACATTCTTCACAATTTCTTCACAATAGAGAGAAATTCTAGTATGAATCTGCTACCACAAAATGTCATAACCTGGTGTGTACAGACAGTAAACACCATTTCAGAATCCTTGGTGGGGCTAACAATTTTTCATGTTTTCACCACACAGTTTTATCCTAAAGAAGGAAACATCCACAGCACTGCAGGCAAAATACAACACACCAAAGTAAGACTCACGTCACATAACTCCAGCTAATGCAAATTCCCTTTCTGACATTTCATAGATCAATGTCTGGCCTGGAGCAGGGAATACCTGAAAGCTCTTCACATTGTTCTCACAATGTGACAGTGGCTGCAGCGTGGCTGGGGACAGGCCTGTGTATAAGTCACGTCCCAAACATCCCAGGAGTGAATAATTCATTCTGCCAAAACAACTGTGCTGCTCATGGGGAAAAAAGGTTAAATACCAGTATTGCTAAAGGTTGACCTGCCCATACATCTTCTCTGCTCTGTCATAATGTTCAGCTGGGAATGTCCCATTATTTCTTACTCAATTTCTATGCCTCTGACTGCATTAGCTCTCTATAGATAGAAATAATTCTTGACAGTTCTTCATCTCTACTTAATATTACTGAAGTTTCTTTTGTGTACTGGGAGAAGTTTGTTTATTATTCTTTCCACACTGACAGTTCACCTCTCCTGCTCACTGCAGTACAGTGGCATTCCCAGAGTACTGCTCAGTGATGCCATCAAATCTAGAGCTTAAAAGAACCTGCCAGACATCTAAATAGAGAACCTGAGGAAGCCCTATAGGGTAAAAAATTGTTGCTCTATACAAATATAAGATATGCTCAAAGCCTGAGCTCCATAATTCTTACTAAATGTCTTCTTTACTCAGCAAGGCCTTCAAATTTTTAATGATACACGTAATTGCAGTAAAATACCCTTGATTGAAACCATAATAGACCTTTCTTCTTATATTTGTTTTGCTCCCCTGGGGCCTTTTGTCTTAAAGTATAAAATGATAATCAAACATGTAATTAGTTACGATGAGAACATTGTCAGGAAGGCTTCCTGCTTTGTTCCAGTTTCTGAAATTTAGGCTCTAGAGATGTAGGTAACCCTCTTGATTTTGTCCTTCTTCATCTCATTTTTTATTCCTTGTCCTCCTTCTTGGGTTAAAATAACTGTACTTTGGGAAAATGTGATGTTGTGCAACTGATTGTTATGTACAGAGATACAGCTGAACTTGTGGAGAAGGTGTAAACACAGTTCTTCAGTGCAGCTGTGTTATTTAAGAGAATAAGCCCTTCCCTTTCTGTAACTCATGTAGAAAACATTTTATGTACAGAACATAAGGTGGAGAACCACAGAAAGAGTGAAAAGCAGCTGAGAAAATTCCACTGTGAAGTTCTGAGCTCTGTAGCTCTCATAAAACTAATATTTTTCAATCCTTAAACTGGTTAATATTTTATTGTTGGTCTTCAAATTCAGTCTTCTCTAAAGGCTGTAGGCTTGAGACATTTGTTCAAATTTCATCAGGCTTGAGATAGGCCTCACTTTCACTCCTGTTCAGTCCTTCTTTTAAATGTAGCAGCTGCATATAGCAAATAAATAAAAGTTCAGTAGTAATGTTCACTTGACATCTTGGCAGAAAAAAGAAAGGAAAGGCAAAAGGAAAGGGAAAAGGAAAGGGAAAAGGAAAGGCAAAAGGAAAGGGAAAAGGAAAGGGAAAAGGAAAGGCAAAAGGAAAGGGAAGGGAAGGAAAGGGAAAAGGAAAAGGGAAAGGGAAAAGGAAAAGGGAAAGGGAAAGGGAAAGGGAAAGGGAAAGGGAAAGGGAAAGGGAAAGGGAAAGGGAAAGGGAAAGG
>JANRGV010000008.1:16703768-16724619 GCA_024734035.1 Alethe castanea
AAAGGGAAAGGGAAAGGGAAAGGGAAAGGGAAAGGGAAAGGGAAAGGGAAAGGGAAAGGGAAAGGGAAAGGAAGAGTGAGACAGGCTATTAACAAAATGCCAAAGAGATTTTCCCAAGAAACCCTCTGTTCCAATCACTCCAAAACTCTGCATGTGTTATATTTTACTTCTTGGTGCCTAAGGAGAGATTTTTGCCAATATTTTCAAATAATCAACACATTCATAACTGATGCCTCTGGAGCCTGGGGGTGGGATCTGTGTCTGCCCAACGAGGAACTCTGGGAGGTGTTCTGACTGATTCTGGGAATTCTGAGTGATTCTGCCCAGAAAGTGTGACTAACAAACCCTGAGGCACAGATATTGGGACCCACCAGGAGACAACTGCAGCTTTCCTGGGAGAGTTTCCTCCGTGGATCTCTGTGCGTCATCGGCACAAGGAAGGAGTTGCTGATTTTGCAGACATTCCTTCCCCGGCCTGATAAGTTCATAGATATTGTTTAACATGATAATGTAGCAAGCTGTTGTTTTGTGGCTTGAAAGCCAGCTGCATTTGATTGATGCCAGGAATGGAAGTATTTTTAAAATGACACTGAATTAGATCTAGTCAGTTTATGGGCCTGAGGAAATGAATCTTTTATGAAGAATAAAAGTTTGTGATGAAGGAGAAATACTGAATAGGTGTACATCTTGAATGAAGCTCTTTTGGATTGGATGCCTGCTGCAGAGCCTTTCAAAATATACATTTGGGCCACTGTGCTTTTAAGAAGCAGATCTCTATATAAACATTATCCTTTGTGGGGGTCCAATCCTTATTTGTCATTTGTGTTCTCTCTGTGGACACCTCAATGAGGACAGGGAATTTATTCCCTGGAAATGTAGCTTTTAGATTTCTCCAGAGGGTTCCAGGTGTGTGTTTTAGCTGCTGGATTAAAGCTCTTGTGATTTTTGAGGCATCAGCCACAAATATGAAGCACATAGGGGTGCAGTTTTCTGTATTGATTCCCAAACAAAAACCAGACAAAAACACAACCTGTATTAATACATAACAACATCTAAAGACAACCCCACATTTTATGCGCATTTTTACACATAATGAGAACTTTTGAGAATAGAATAACTTTAAAATTAGATTCAAATGCCACTTTGCTGGTAGCCAGAAACCAATACCACAAAACTTTTGAGAGAAGAAGCATAGAAAAAAAGCATTTCTTATTCTCTCCAGCTTTCCTCCTGGAGCTGGCATCTCTATGCAAAATGAATGTAAAATCCTGCTCATCTGACTTGCTGGAATTCTTATCTGTATGCACCAAAGGAATGATTGCAGGGAACAAGATAATGTCTAGTGAGTTGAAAGGTTAAAGAACTGCAGCTGGCAAATCAGAATCAGATTCAGCCATTGTGTTAAGCCAGTTCTATGCCAGAGTAATGAGAGATTAGGGGATTTACATCAGATTTTAGAATATACATGTGCTTTCCACTGTTTTATCATCAGAAATATTTCAGTAGGACAACTTTATAAATAGGATTTCTACTTGAATATATATTGTAATAAGATTCTAAATCTCTGCTGAGCATCAACTCATCTAATAGATTAATAATAATAGTAACTTCATACTCATTCAAAATATTTTCTACTGTACTTGAGTATGGCATCTTATTAAAGTGCATTCTTCAGGAAACCATTGTGTACTGAAACCCATTTAATTTCACCCGAGCTTGAGCACTCTTTAAGATCCCTTGAAGATTTGCCTTAGTCCTTATTTGTTTCACTGAAACCTTGTGATTGGGAGACCCTTGTGAAACGTTACCCCACAATGATATAAAAAAAATTCTCAAAATTGTGATAAATTTCTAAAAACAGCACATTGTGCTGTACTTTTGAAAAGAGGGTGAATCGTAATTCTGCTACAAAGAAAGCAGGTCTTTTTTCTCTTTTCTTCTGAATCAGTCTAACACAAAGTAGGTGAAAATATCAGGGCTGGGATCATCTTGTAGCACTGGAAAACATGGCATGGCGTCCAGTGGTAAGCTTCTTTTTGAGCTGTCTGACCTTTAATCACTGCTGAATAAAACCAACATGCTGTCAGGTCTCTGTTATTTTTCTCAAGGGGTTAGCTCTGCCTGAAGTAGCAATGAAATAAAACCTTTGAGAGCTTATATTCAAGGTCACTGCAAGAAGAGGCAACACTTTGTACCCTGGGAACTACAACAAGAGAGGAAAAAAAAGAAGATATGTATCTAAACAAGCCAGTTGAGTTTGTTTAACAGTAAACAGGCAGTTGTTATATCAGTCTATAAATGATACTGGGTTTGTTTTTATTTTTGCCACAATATTTCATTTTTATTTGATTTCTTAAATCCAAGACCTTCAGGACAAAAATAAACCCCCTGTACATGAATGATACATATTTCTGTTATTGAGGCACTTGCAGTCTAATGTCTTAGGCCTTGTCTGTACTGGGTTTTAACCTCTCATAGTAATTTTTCCACAGAAGTCTCTGTGAATACTGAAAATAGATTCTATGGTCTTACAGACCTATGAAGAAAGGAAAATGCTGTCTTTAAAATGTGTTGATATCATGATAGTTTAAAATAAAATTTGCCCAGTCTGTGAGGAAGAGAAAGGGTGAGTTCCCACAGAGGAATTAATTTGTAATAAAGAATTGTGGCTCACTCTGACTCACACATGAGATAATGGTGTCAGTGCAAAGTTATTCCAATGGAAATGCTGCAGATCACAGAATCTGATCAATTGCTTCAGTTGGGATTTTTAGGCCAAAGACTGGATCCCTTCCAAGATTCCTTACTTTGTAGTTTGCTAATCTCTCACACTAATGTGTTGCTTAATGTTGATTCATGGTTGAAATTAATTTCTTGATTTGTTCATGGCTTTTTTGTTATTTGGTAGAATCTCATTCTGTCTTCAGCTCAATATTACCAGAAACATTTAATCTTGCTGTGACCATACATAATTTAGTTAGATTGCTTTTCAAACTAATTTTTACATTTACAGTTCTGGATGAACTGATGAAGAAATCACTTAGGTCTAGGGGTGAACATCTCTCAGTTCAGCTGGGTGTCTCATCATACCCTTTTTTTGTTTCTCAATGTACTGTACAAAGCTGATAAAATGCTGACAGAATTTTTCATGCTGTTTTAGCCTCTGGGCTGCCTGCCTTGGGGAGAGGAAAATCCTTGATCCAGGGATGCAGGATGTGCTCCCCACCTGAGCATGGGACTGGCATCAGCTCAGTCCTCTCTCTAACTGTGATAAAGAAGCAGACTGGGGTTTTTCCTCTGCACAGCATTTAGGAATCTGTGCAGGGAGCTACATTTACCTCTGCAGCAGAACTGTGTGCTCAGGGAATTTCCTGTCAGAGAAACCTTCAGCGCTGGGCAATAGAGATGGAAGCTTATTGATATTCATAAAATAAGCTCATAAATTCGTACAAATTGAAATTAGAACAATGTAGGATTTAATAATTACAACATTTCTTATTGACAGAAATTACCTCCAGTACATTTTGAACGGCAACGCTTTACCATGCAAATAGAGACCTCCCTGTTATTTTAGTATTGCTGTTTTCATTGTAGCCACCTGCAGACTTTCTGCCTGCAGAATTTAAAGTGGAAGAGATACACATGTTGTTCATTTAGAGAAATGCAATTACTATGGATGGCTTCAAAGCACAGGATTCAGGGAATTTGTGTTAGGGCACACGAGTCTTCTGCTGGCCGAGTAACAAGCAAAGATCCCAACACAAACACAACCTAAATATCAGGGCCAGCAGCTCGGTGGTGTTGAGGTATTTACAGATTGGCTGTCCCAGGCAGGGGCAGCCCAGCTGGAGAGGATTTTTTGCTCAGTGCCTCCTGTGTGTGCCCTTTTCCCCCAGGAACCACGGTGATGCGCATGGCAGCGTTCGACGCCGACGACGCCGGCACGGACAACGCGCTCCTGCGCTACAACATCCTGAGACAGACCCCCACCAAACCCTCCCCAAACATGTTCTACATCGACCCAGAGAAGGGTGACATCGTCACCGTGGTGTCCCCGACGCTGCTGGACCGGGAGGTGAGTGAGAACTTTCCTTTCTCCATCTCACATTTTAGTGGTTGTGCCTCAAATCTTCCTCTGCGGTGCACGAAGAAGTTCTGAGTGTTGCTGTGTGGGGATTCAGATGCTCATTTCTGGGGAGTCTTTTAAGAGTTTTGTTTATTTCTTATTTGGACCTAAGCGTTGTTGGATGCTGCTGGGAACCAGGGAAAAAGCAGCCTTGAAGAAATTGTAACAATGATTATGCACCTGCAGGGTGCATGAGAGCCGTGTGTCTTGTGATGTTTTGCAGAAAGCATGTTTTCAAAGAGGTGTTGCCTTCTTGGACCAATGAGTCTATTCTATTCTATTCTATTCTATTCTATTCTATTCTATTCTATTCTATTCTATTCTATTCTATTCTATTCTATTCTATTTTTCATGTACTACCCTATATAAAGTGTAGTGTTTCTTTAAATAAAGCTCTTTCTTTTGCTTCTCCATTGCATGAAGAACTATGTTGCATTATCCTTTTTGTCACTCACCTATAGCCTAAAATGCAACACCTAAGAAGTTCTAAGTCTGATCAGTGTTTATAAATCTAGTAGTTCAAGATTTCTGTACAAGACATTTACTGTTGTGTGGTGAGAGAGAGGATCTCAGGATTAGGTGGAACTCAACTAAGTTAGTAATTAACACCCAGAGCTAATTGTGCATGTAGCTCACTCTCAGATTATTAGTTTAGTGCTCTGTATCTTTCTGAGAATACTTTTATGAGTGAATTTAATGAACTATTTAACTTGATACTCCATAGCAAAAAAAAGAAAATATAAAACAGGGTAGGAAAGGAACAGGTAACCCTCAGGGGGCTTTAAGGTGAATTGCCTTAAAGTGCCAAAATCTATGCTTATTAACATTATGAGAACATAAACTGATGGCAAAGAAAGTTTAGGTATGATCACTGAATGTTCAGAAGATAATAAAATACAGGCAATCTGTTAATCCAAAGGTCTAGATACCAGAATATATAAAATCTTGGCACCAAAAAGAGTTACTCTATAAATCACATTTTCCTTTGCTGAAGTAGCCCTGAGTGCTCTTAGATTGGAGACATCCAGATTCTGTTCTTGCAGGATGTTTCAGGTGTGTGCTGAGTCACTGAGCTTGTTTTCTAGGTTGATTAGACCCAGAACTGGCCAATGTTCTTAATATTCAGCACATTATTTTTCATTTTACTAGATGAAAGTGCTGCCCATACACTTCCCTTTCTAGGTGGGTAGTTTTTTCTACAGGCTTTTCCAACAGCAAGAATTTCATGGATAAATCAGGAACAGATACCAGGCACACAGTACAATAAAACTAAGGTCTAGGCCTGTTTTTAAGTTTAAAGAGAATCTAATTTTATTTATATTTGGGTGGCTGGCCACAGAATGGTGCCCAAGATAAAGTTTATTAAATCACTACCTTTTCCTCCCTCAAGTTTCCATTCCAAATTCATTGTTTCAGTTTAAAAGCCTTTTACTTTTTCTAAAGACTGTTTTAGGTATTTTTATTCCTCATAGATAACCATTCCCCAGATTAAACCAATTTACTCAAAATTAGAAAATCAATGGAAAGGAATGAACATGGCTGCTTTTCCCAGTGCCTTCCAAAGGTCACTGGTGATTCATGAAATAATGATGCTGTCTCCGTGCAAGAAACCTGGCCTCAGCTGAATGGGTGTTATGGCTGGGTAATCTATCCTGAAAGTAGAATTCCTCATGATTTTTAATAATAATCAATTCCATTCCTTTACTTTGAAGGTGACATGACAAGCTGCGATCTGTTGAAATTCCAGAGTAATTTCTGTTATCTGAGTGGTTTACAAGCCAAATCTGAGTGGTTTACAAGCCAAAATGTGCACAATTTTAGCACCATAATTAATTATTATCTGCAGTTAAAATCCAGTCTCACATTGTCTTGTCAGAGGAAAGGCTTGGGGAAAAAATATATTTTCTGCTTTTTCACAAGATCCTCTGTGCTGTCTGTCATCTTTGTGGTTCAGCCTCTTCTCCTCCTTCCTGTTTATATGTCTTGAGTAGAAAGTGGTGGTCAAAGCTCCATCTTCAGATCTGTGGAGTTGCCATTCACGGTCAAAGATGTATAACTTCTATTTTTAACCATAATTGCAGCTTTTAGAGACAAGCTGCCTAACGATTCCCTTCTGGAAAGAAAAAAATCTGGGTACCAATTCCATATTGATGCTATTTATATAATTCTGATGTATTTCTGTTTGGCTCATGAAATTGAATTATTATTGAAAATTGTCTGTGTGAGGTGGGGACAGAGAGGAGTAAATTGTGGAGGAGGAAATGTCTGAGTAGTTCAGGAGGAGGAAATGCCTGACTGGATTGCTGCTTGGGGAATAAGGTGTCTGCACATTGAATGAGTGCCTTTCTGGAAAGGTCTTGGACTGCAGGGGGTACCCTGTGCCATTCCTCTGCAGGATAACTGCTGGGATTAATGCCTGATTGTTGGGAACCTGTGTAAATCCAAAATGTTTTGGCTCCTTGTCACAATCTCACATGAAATGCGTTGTAAAAACATGTCAGGAAGAAGTGTTCTTTCCTCTGAAAGCCTTGCTAGAAGGTGTGAAACACCAGAGGACACAAACTGGAGAGTGAGGAGAAAATCCTCATGAAGGAGAATTTGTGAGACAGGAATGGTTTTATCTCAGCGATTCTTATCTTGCTTTTCTTGGCATCTGAGAGGACAATGTGCTCCAGCAGACACACAGAGGCAGCAGCAAACCCTTCCACCAGGTTCTGCCCTGCTTGGAAAAGAGAATGGATGTTGAGAGCAGCTCAACAGGCTGATCCTGTTCGGTGTCTGGGATTTGAGGCAGCAGCATTTGCAGATGTAGCTCATGAACATCCACAGTCTTCGCATAAAGGATGAGGGGAAAGTGAGATTGTGCTGGGGAATTCCACAGTCCAGACACTGCAAAATCTGCTCCTGGTCAATCTGATTATTCATGATTTCCAGTTCAAACCTGCAGCTTCTCCTAGGTTTTACTTAAACCTTTAACTGGGTCAGCTGCCTGTGATTGTAGGCGTGCTCTTTAAAACTGTAGCAGCTCTAGACACCAATTAAGAAGCTGAATTAAAGTAAAAAATTCTCTAGGATGGACATGGAGAAAAACATTTTTCATCATTAATGGCAGCTGAACCTCCCTCTTAACCAAAGGCTCTAAAGGGATTTAAACCAGCCCTCCAGCAAAAAGCAGAGTCTAAGACCCAGCCAGTGCCTCTCCTGGCTGTGAGTGATGCATGGCTGTACAGTGGGGGGCAATTTTTCAATTCAGCAGCATCCCCCTGATCCATATTCAGCAGCACACTGAATTCTGTAGGGGCAGAAATGTTCCTTACAGCATGAACCAGCTCTGCTGGAATCAGTAAATCACAGAGCTTGGGTTCAAAGGACTGAACTCCTCTGAAGGGGTGGCAGTGGAAAATAGAAAAATCTCGTCCACTTCTGCATGTGGACACCACCCTTTTTATTCATATTTTCCGTTTTGGAGCTAGGTGTCTTAAGCAGTCAATATACTTATTACCTACTCGATCTAAATGCAAATGCTGAACCAACAGTGCACTCTCATTTTTAATGAAAAGATATTAATCTTTTCAGCAAATGCATTCCACATTTGATCTTCGTATTAACCTCTAAAATATTCATATTTACAGCAATTGTGGGAAAACATACACCTTGGAGCATATCAGCTCTGAGTTGGAATAATTGTATCATTTTGTCTTGTCTTCTCTGACAGAATTCCCACTTGCACACCTTTAACTTGTTTTGCAGCGTGGTAAATTCCAGAGCTGTACCTCAGTTTCTATGGTTTAAGGGGTTTTAGTAGCAGATACAGAAATATCTCTTATTTATTTCTGCTTAAAATACAAAATAAATAAGTTATTCACCATTTCCCCTTGGTTAATGCATTTCTTACATTCTGGTTTCTGATGCTTGTAAACATAAGCAGCAGAAGGTCTTGAGTCTGAGGGAAACTCATGGGCCTTTGGTCTTTTTTCAGGGAATACTCCATAGCCCATAATATCTGAAATATTAGAAATGGGAAGGAAAAACAATCTTCCAATTATAATGTTACTTATGGAAAAATGGACACAGAGATTGAAAGTGCTTCTTAGAGAGATGTAAAATCGTATTTAAAGTTAATTTTTTCCTGCAGCTCTGCTGGCCAACATCCACGTGTAGGAGCTCCTTTATGGTTCCATCTGATACAATCTGGGATAATTGCTGGATGTCCTTGTCAAACTTTTTAACCTGGAGCTTGCAGCTGGGATAAATTGCCACTCAAAGGCAAGGATATTTCCTTCCTCTCCAAGGAATCCCAAGATATCTCACAAAGGAATCTTTTTCTTGCTTTGTCTGTGTTTCACACTGACAAGGAGGGAAGAAGGAGCTTTCCTGGTTCTTCATTAGGATCTTGGGTTTATTTCTTAGGTGGGCTACTGGCTCTTCATTCTCCAAGAGTGTTGTGGACTCAGGATTCTGAGCTATTGATGGCTCTAACCATCATTCTAACTCCCATTGTTTGCTTCCTGGAAAATCTCCACTTTTCCCACAAGATGATGTGAATATGATTTTTCAAACCTGCAGCTGTCTGTAGCTACATGAAGAAATATTTATATTCTCCCTCTGATGTTTTGGGTTAGGAGTTTGGGTATCACTACCTCCTGTGGCAGATAGTTTGCTGATCCTCTAGAAATGTCACTCATCCAAACATCCTGAGTTCCTCTGACACTGATGTATTGCAGAGAGATTTTAAAAATCATCTTCAAGGCACTTACAAAGAGTGACACAAAACATGATATCAGCTGCCCACATATTTTGAATAGAGGCTGATAATGGAAATGTCTTTTTTTTGTGAGAATTTCTTTATTAAAAAAAAAAAGAGAGAGAGAGAAGAATATTAACTTGATGGATGTTGAGATGTGAAAATCCCACTGTGACAAATGGCTGTCTAAGAGGGGAAAAGAAGTGGTGGATTTAGAATATAAAAAACCTCCAGTTGCAGATTTTTCAGGGGAGCAGATTAATTGCTAAATGGTAAATTGCTAATTGCTGGCACATATTCTGCTAGAACTAAGAGCAGGATGATCTTCAAAGTTCGTCTATAACTGAAGACAGTAAAATTTAGAAATTCCAGACTGGGGACACACTGCTCATTTTGTAGATGTTTGGAGCAGTGGTTCCAGTTCAGGGAGAGAGGTGAGTGAGTACATAAACAGAAAACAAAATTTAAAGTTATCCATGTAGACTAAGAGGTGCCAAAAAGTAGGAAAAATCTGAAAGATCCCCCCTGGCAATGTTTTTCAGCCCCTGCTTGGGGCCAAGGAATACAAAAAAGGTACCAAAGGAATACCAGAATGTAGAAGTGCATCACTATTGATTAATCCTATTTTTTTTCCTGAAAGTCTCCCATTTCCAAACAGTTTTTGCTGGCTGGACAAGATGAACTTCCTGCTGTAGAAGCAGTGTATCAGACTTAATGCTTAGAAACAAAATTTTTGGATATTTTATCTTCAAAGACTGACTTTTTAATACAAGTATCAATACTTTCAGCATGCTCAGTGCTGAAGAGAGCAGAAAGGAAAACATCTGGAAGTGGTCAGTTTGCAACCAGCACGAATCAAGTAGAGCTAGCACTGAAAATAAATGGAATTACTTCAAAGTCACTATAGGAATAATTGCTTAACTTGGTGGAGTTGCAGCTTGGAGTACTTGGGACTCAACAAGGGTTACCCCAGAGGCGTTTCATCTGATTTTTTTTATTTTTTTTATTTTTTTTTAACCTGAAAAGGGTATTTTCAAATATGTAGGTGGTTATTTTTAGTTCTGCTAGGATAATTCCAATTTCCCGGTGTGTTATTTTAGGATAATTCCTCTAGCACCAATGGGACTTTATGTCTGATTCCCCAAATGTCATCAGACAACAGGCACATCTTTCTCATTTTATTTTCACTTTCTTTTATCTTTCCTGTTTTCTTATGACTTTCTATTTTTAGAGTGCATGTAGCAAAAAATAATTTAAAATATGCTGCTTGTAGGAGATTGTATCTTAATGCCATCAATTGGGAAATTTATTTCTCTCCAAATTCTACCCAAATTTAACTCTCTTTTGTGCTGAGTATCTAATTACAATAACATTAATTAAATGTGTGTGTGTTCAACTTTTAGTTTTCAGTCTGTACTGTAGAGTTTTACAAAACTCTATTCAAGGCTAAAATAAAACCCCTCTTAGTCTACATGGATAAGATTAATTTTTAGTTTTCTGTTTCTAAACTCAGTGCATCAATTAAAAGGTAATTTGAGAAGGCAGAATGTGAATAAATATGATGAGTCATGTTAATCAAATTCTCCTGCTTCTCTTCTGGACTGGAGGATCCATCAGCGTTCTGCTTGTAAAACATTCACAGAAATTTTTGCCTGATTGTTTTTAATTTTTGTGTATTAAACAAATCTCAAAAATTGAAGTCTTAATTAAAGAAATCCTAGTGAGAGAGTGGCTGCCTCAGAGTTTATTTTTACTTGGAGATGTTGTCCATTACCGCCATATTATGTAGATTTAAACCCTTCAGAAACTCCAAACCTAAGGCACAAATGAAGACATTTCATTTTGTGGTGGATTAGCATAGACACAAAGTTCCCTTCAGCACAGAGGGTCCAGCCTGGTTCTTTCTGTGCATTCTGTGCTTGTTTGATGCAGCTGAGAATTCCCCAGGTGAGTGATTTCCCCTTGCTGGAGGATCCCTGCATCCCCTGGCCCTGATCACAGTGCTGCTCTTTGTGCCCCAACTCAGTTTTGCTGATTGCTTTTTGCAGTTTGCATGTGACATCTTTACCTTGATCAGTCTTGTGCTGTGGCTTTTATATTTTTTTAAATTTTTTTTTTATTTTTTTTTCTTCCCCAAAGCAAACTTTATTTCCTTGAGAGGAAATCCATAAAGCATCATTCTCCCTGCAGAACAGGTATGAGCTGAGTCCCTGGAGACCAGAGATAAATCACTTTTAAGGGAAGATATTGTTCACTCAGAAAAGTAATTTGTAAACACTTTAAGTTTGTGCTGCATTATCCCGTCATCCCCAAACAGATACCTGCATCTCAAATGCTGAAATATGAATTATCCCTTGTAGGCTGATGGTACAGGGACCAGTATTTATGAATGGTGACTTTTCTTCTTTGGCAAACAGCATCTGATATCTTCAGAATATTTTGCCTGACATTGCTCATTTAATGACATTAAGAATCCTGGACCACAACCTGCCCCAGATGAGGTGTTTTCAGCATAAGAATTGAATATTTTTGCCACTTAATTTGTCATTATAGTATTTATATTGGGATGTTTATGCTCTGCATAAACATTAAAATAGGTTTAGGTCAGCAATACTCACACTGCAGGTGAGATGTGTGGCAGTGCCATGGCAGGGAGACTTCCAGTAATTGAAATGGGAAATAATTCCATTAACAACCATGGAAATATTCCAGCTTTAAGGAACTGCAACAGAAAAAAGGCCCAGAATCCACCCTTTGCTTCCACAGCAAAGAGAAATAATAAATTTTATCCCAAATGTATTTCAACTTAATAAACATCTGTCTTGTATATTTAAAACTGCCGTTTCAGGATTGTAATTATATCATCTGAAAATAAGTCCTCCTCAAAAGAGAATTGAAGTGACAGGCTGAGGAAAATGAAACATGACGTTGCTCGTTCTCCTTTCGTCCTAGAGCTAAAATTTAAATTAATTTTCTTCTTCTAGTCAGAAAGTATTTTAATTGGAAATTACTTTTGATTGCAGTTTTCAGAGAGGAATGGGATCCTTCCCATTGTGTTGTTCAGTGTCTTCTTAATATTTTACTGAATTAATTTTTGCAGATATTTTATATAGTTGATAGCTGTGCTGGTAATTCTAAAGAAGGTTAAAAAACCTGAGATAAATGTAAAGATTTTCACTTTTTTTTGTTTCTTGGCACCTCTTCATACAGATATGGTGTGTTTGTTGCCATAGTTACCTGCTTGTTGGGAGAAATGAATATTTGATAGTAGCAGTAACTAGACTGTAAAAATTAGATATGCTGCTTCAGTTCAATTTAGGTTTATCACACTTTTTTTTTGCAGCTGAATTGTCATTATAAATGTTGAAGGAAAGTTGTAGAGTCATATTCCTCTGGGAGCTACAAGTCTCTGTAGCCCTTTAAGTTCATTCACACTCATTCCACAACCCTCTGATGAACTAAAAGATCCTAATTAAATTTTCTTCCAATATACTTCAATTTTCAGTTTTCAGACCTCTTCTAACAGGAGCGTCTCCTATAAATATCTTAATCTAAATATCACAGAGAACAACAGTAGCCATTCCATGGCCACCACAGCTGGTGTCTTTCTGTGCTCAGTGACCCAGCCTGCAGGAATCTAATACAGGGATTTGGCTTAATTTCTCACTTCTGAATAGTTTCTGGTTTGCCATAATCTTTTTGACACCTGATTCAGCCCACACCAGACAATGGAGCTCCACACAGCTCAGGAATGCAGCTGTAAATGGCAATTCAGGCAGAAATTCAGGGCAAGTTGCATGTTAGAGAGGAAAATGATCTTCAGAATAACAAAAAAGAATACGTGGTTTAATTAGAAAAATTCCAGGAATGAAGCAGTTGCTACTCTGACATTTACCTCAGCACTGGCACCTTGCTGCCTGCACTAAAATCTTTGGCAGAGAGGGTGACTTGAGGAAAACTGATGCTCTGAGTCATGGTGTCATGCAGGGCTGTCTCAGACAGAAGTGACAGGAATGGTGTTGGCTGCATTATCTTCCCTTACTCTAATTTCTCTTGTCTTAGAAATGTCTGAATTGTCTCTGTGTGCTGTAATGCAGCCTTGATAAAATACATAACTCATGGAAGAGACAAACTGAAGGGAGATCAGAGTTTTCCCAGGGGATTTCTGCCTTTCCAGTGAACCATGAGAGAGATGCCTGAAATGAGGGAGAATTTTCAGGAGAATTTGTCAAAAATGCACTTCTAATATCTGGAAGCCCAGAGATTTCCACAAATGGGATTAACTGCTGGAAACGAGGGAAAGGCAGTAAAATCTGTGCTAGTTGTAGCAGTGGCCTGATTTAGGCTTTCCTGAGGTAAACAGAAAGTTGTTGCCATTGATTTTCAGAAGTTGCAGCAGGTCCAGGAGAGCTGCTGGGGGGAATTGGAGATAGCAGGGCTTTTTGCTGGACTCTTGACTTCTCACCATGGCCTCATTTTAACATTAAGGCATCATGTTCCTGCCTTAAAAGAGAAATAATCTGCTGGCTGTCAGGCTCTAGGACAGCAATAGGTAAAAGCTTTGCTTTTAGCTGTGTGGAGAGATGGCTCTGAGAGTTTCTGAGGAGAAAACTTTAAAACAGATTGGTTTTTAGGTGTCTGGTTTTTGAGGGTTTTTGTTTTGTTTTTCTTTTCTATGAGAAGTAAAAAGGTCTAAGTTTGATCAGGAAGTTTGAGAAGCTGTTATGAGTTTTGCCTGCACTGGGATGGAGCTGTGGGGCTGAGCAGAGCATGGGAAGCTCCTGTCAGCAGTGGGGAGCCCTTCCCTGCCCCATCTTCTGGGGACAATCCCCTTCCAAACTCCCTGTCACTCATGTACAGAGTTGGATCAGCATAAGTTTTTTTCCTTTTTTCAAGCATATATAATACCTGGCAACTTATTTATTAACTTAATAAAAAGTTTGCATTAAACAGTGCTGCACCAACAATTCCAATACATCCCTACCCCCCAAATAAACACTAAAAAAAACCCCAAAACACCAACCAAGCAAACTGAGCAAGGCTACAAGGGTTAGCCTCCATTCCACCCAGCAGAAACAAGGCTGGTGTTGTTTCTCTGTGCCCAGCTCTGACTGCAGAGTGCTCTGATTTCCTCCTGAGTGCAGAATGACACAGCTGAAGGCACTTTCACCCCATAAAAAATGCCCTCAGCACTTTCATCACTGACAACAAGGCCCTTCTTCCCCAGCCAGCATGGGGAGGAATTTGTTTCTTACATTGAAGAAACTTCCTTTAGTAATATCCTCAAGGCTTCAGGGGATTTGCCATCTTCCCTAATTTGTTAGGAGCTGTCTCAGTTGTTCAGAAGTGTATTCAGGTAAGGGGAATTCTTCAAAACTTCAGTTCTTTGGGTGCACCACATGTAGGCAGGATATGAAATTTATTGTCTAAAAGGAATCTTTGAAGTACTGTGAGCATACAGATTTTTATATATGTACATCTACATATGTGTATGTGGTTGGCTCTTTGGGATTTGAGTTTGTTTATTTTGGATTGAGAGTCCTTTGAAAGATATTTTATAACAGGCTTTCCTTTAATTGGAAAATGGGACATGGAATTTCATGTGGTTTTGCTGGAAATGTCATATCTCACCATAAAAAGTCAATTCCATTACATGGAAAGTGTAGATGGAGTTAAAACAAGCTTTTACTAAAGCAGTTGCCAGTGCAGTCTCACAGTGTGGTTTGAGGAAGGAAGAATTATTTAAAAAATAAATTATGATTTACATTGTGTAAATTAGCAGAATTTCTTTCCAGTTTAAAAACAGGTCTTGTCTCCTTTTGGGTGGGAAAAGCAGAACACTGAATACCTGAGCTCAAAAAGTTTTAATAGAAAATTCTGCCTTGTTAGGTGCTTTCCAGGAGCATCAACTTGTTATTTGTCCCCTGAAGTTTATATATCATGTTTAGTTTATCAGCCTCCACGTGAGGCAAGCAGGCTTTGATTGCATGATCTGACATGTCAATGTTATTTTTGGGAGGTAAAGGGGAGTCTGGTTTGATCTCAGTGACTTGGTAAGTTACTCCTATAGGAAGAGGTGGGTTTAAATTAAACTGAGAATGTTCATTTCCAATAGATAAAACAAGATAAGGTTTTCTTTTTTCATCTCAGAAGTGACAGAAAGCAGTATGTAATTTTTGTTTTATGAAGATGGAAGACCTAAAACTGACAGAGATTTTGGAATATAAATTAAGAATTTAGATGGCATTTTGTGGAAATGGATAAGCAGAAGATGCTGTGTGCTTTAGTTTGAGTAAAACCTGTCTTTTTCAATCCTATCCAGGGAAGATAAATTATGTAGTGTAATTCAGACTATTACTGATAAGTGTAATGGATCAAACAGAACATTCTAAGTTTCAATAAACAGGAGTGAGAAAGGTAAATTCCTGCACACTTTCCCATTTTCTGTGCAGCCCATCTCAGAAAATACTAGACAGTATCTTTAAAACAAATCATACAATGCACTGCAGAAAGCATTCCGGAATATTTGATATAATTTTAAACGTATTTTCCACTCGGTTATAAATATTGGAGAACACTGGAAAAGTGTTATAGCATTTTGCATTTAAATGTATTTCCTATTTGTACATGGGCCTGCTGGTAACCACTTAAAGATTTAACAGCTGATTTAAGACTTGTAGGCAAAAAGGAATCTGCTGCAAATGAAAGGTTTAGGCCAGGAAATGAATCTCTTGCTATAATTCTGGGAGAAAGTAATGAGTAGAGAAGATAATGAGTATCAAATAAAATTGCTCCAGAATGGGTGGCAGGACTCAGAGTGCCTTATTTGGGTTTTTTGAACCCAATTTAGGTTTTTGGGCAAGATGTGCATTTGTATGCTCCATGAGGAAAGGGGTGTTTGGCTCTTAGGTTCCCCAGTCCACCACAAATGCCACTGATCTGTGCTCAAAAACTCTCCATGGTGTGAAAAATTTCCCTCTCCTTGCAGACATGAGTGGTGACTGAATTAATCAACTGCTGCAAAAAAAAGAGAAAAACCAAACAAAAAAACCAACCCCCCCAAAAAAAAACTAGCACAGGAAGGGTTGGAACTAAAAAGAGCCCAAAAAATTTGGTTTTGCATGGTCATTTCCTCTCTCTGCAGTACTGCTGTGTGGATTTTAGCTATTGTGCACACATCTGGAGAGGTACAATTATGCATATTCAAAATCTCAGTCACTTCAACTCTATTGGAAATAATTCTGGAAATTTCTGCATTTTGGCTTTGAGCTCAGTGTGCATCCGAAAATCTCAAGAATTTATTTCTGTGGCGCGTGGATTTTCTTATCTAATAACAACCTCTGTCAGAGCAGAAAGGAACAACAACATCCTGAGCAGATTAAAGACAAGGCTTCACCTGCAGAGACACTCAACAGAACCCATGGCTTTTTTGGCTTTTGGCTCCTTGTAAAAACATCATGGATGCTTCTCCTGCTGCTGTCAGCATCCAGTGGGTCTTTAATAAAATGTGCATTAAGGAGAGCACATCCAGCTGCTGTTCCATGTTTTATTGCTGAACACTCTTAGGCTGCCAGGCTAAAGCAGAACCACCCATTCCTGCTTTCCCAAGATCCTGATTTTGTCAGAGGCTGCCCAAGGAAAGCACCACTAAGATTTATTTCTTTGTTCAGTCCTTTCCTACAGTAGGGGAAACCTCAAATGGCCTCTGCATGCATCCAGCTTTTCCTGGGTAATCCATCTCTGGAAGCAACCTTTCCTGTGGATAATTGTCTCCTTGGGAGGAGCAGAGCCTGCTGTGCTGCTGGAACACTGATTTACTCCTCTGCTAATCCTTGTGTGTTTGACAACAGAACACTGGGTAGCCAGAATGTCAGGAATTTATGTCTCGAGGTAATAGCTGGATGGATGATGACAGAAAAAAAAAAAAAAAAATTGGTTTGGAAATATTTATCTTAACACAGGTTTCTCACCTGGTTCTGTTTTCATTTTTCTTCTAAAGTCCTTGTCTCATAAATAATACCTTTTCACTGGCTCTCAACTTCTTGATGAATTTCTCCTTCATAAAGAAGCAATATGTACTCAAGTAAATTATGTATTTTTAAAAAGTTTTCAACATCAAAGAGGTGAAAGAAAGAAGAAAAATAAAGAAACACTGAGGAGCTACAAATATATTACTGAAATAATAAAACACACCTCGACTTTTCACTCCGGAATACATTGGAGCAAAACTGGGAAAAAGAGTCTGAGAAGAACAAGGATAGTCAAATTTTTAAAGGACCATGAAGCACAAATATATAATCTGCTAAGTGGGAATTTTGGCTAAGAATGGTTTTTATGGATAACAGAATGGAACTGGGTGAAGGAAAATATCCAGGAACCTTTTCTAGCAAAGATTGAGCTATGAAATTCCTGTCTAAAAGAATGTTCATGGGTATATTTTGGAGGAGAACAGAAAAAGGACCAACAACTTCAATCTATGTGCTTGAATAACAAAAAAACAAACAAACAAAACCCCCCAAAAAAAGCTGTTTATGAGCAGTGTCCTAGTGAGGAAAAAAAAAAAAAAACCAAACGGGGGTTCAAAATCTTCTATTTCCTACATTTAGAGGCTTTTCAAGGCCAGGTTGGGCAGGGTTTGATGCAGTGGAAGGTGTCCCTGCCCTGGCATGGGATGGAATGAGATGATCCTGAAGATCCCCTCCAACCCAGACCTTTTATGATTTTAAATCCTCCTGAGAGGTGTGAGGTGTGTCTGTGGCTGCAATGGAGAAGGAAATGGGTGAAAAGCATCCCTGATATTTCTGAAGAGCCCTGATGACTTTTGTGAGGAAGAGTTCATTTCTGAATATCCAGATGTTCATATAATAAGGTGCTATTTAAAGTTAGCACAAACTTCCCTCCATCTCTCTAGATAGCATCAGACTCTGGAAGTCTTTTACAAGATATAAATTGAGCGCTTCAGAAAAAATGCAAATCAACGGATATAGCACGGCAGAAGAATAGAAACAAGAAAGGGTTTGAAATGTGGTTTTAGCCACATTGTTTTAGAGTCTATGAGTCATCTGAGCTCCTTCTCTACTGTGGAAAATTGCTTCAGAAATCGCTCCAGGCAGTTAGCTCAAAAATCGTGTTTCCAGATTTGTTCATAAACTCACAACTCTTGCTCACATCTGCTCGCCCAAAATGGACACTTAAAAATACTTTAGGTTCAGTTCCAGCCTTTGAACTCACTCAAGGTGCAAAGTTTCCTGAAGTATAGGCATAAGTTTTAATGTAAATATTCATGAGGCTTGTATTAAGGACTTCTTTCTGTACCTCCTTTCATGACCATCAAACCAGCAAAAAAATTGATGGTGATATCACTGAGAAGCAAAAATCTGGTAAAACCAGTGCCTGAAATCAGGATTTGCTTGATTCACAAAAAGAAAACCAGCAGATAAATAATATTTCAAGCTTCTACCAGCCTGTGGTGCACCATGAGAGGTTCAGTGGGGACAGAAACTTTCTGGCATGTGCTTTGGTGCATGATGACCCCATCCAGTGCTGGGGAGAATATGTTGAGGGGTATTTCTTTCTCCTCAGGGATTCTGGTTCCAAGGCACACTGCTAAGATTTGCTTTGCCATTCTCAGTTTAAGGTTTGAGAGGAGATTATTCTGGTTGAAAAATCCTTCATGTTTTAATTGATTTTGTGTGTGTGTGTATGTGTGTGTTAAATATACTGAATTTATTTATTGGCATTGAATATTCCTTTGGCTTTTGTTGTTGTAAGCATGGGCTGGTAGTTTGATCACCCCTGTCCAAGCCTGCCAGGAAGCCAAAAGCAAATTTCTCCAACAGCTCCACAAATCTCTGGCCCAGGAAAAGCCCTTGGTAGTCATTGTTTTTCCAGCAAAGATGAAATTCACCCAATCCAAATTAAAGTTGAAGGATATAATGAATATTTACCTGAACTGGGTGAGACCATGGGACAATAGAATGCAGAGCATTAGAGGCTGGAGGTAGAATTTCCAATCCAGGAGGGTAAAATTGGATGTTTTTGTCCATTTTTAATCACTTGAATAAGCAGGGTCAGGGATTCAAAAGTACTGACTTTGCTAAGAGGTGGGGCTGCTCAAAACCTTTGAAATTAGACTGTTTTCCACCTGGTTGGTGGAAGGAAGATGCAGGAATCCCATTTCAGACAGCCAGATATCAGATCAAATCTCAGCTGCCTGGTGCAAAGGAAATGGCAATGGAATGATCACATCAATATTCCACGTACCAGTGGAGGGGAAGTAATACTCTTAAAATATAATTTATATGAAAATGCCCCTCAAAGGCCTGTATTACAAATACAAAGGATATGAAGGATTTCAAATGAGCTAATAGAAGGAGGAAGACAGCAATACCCTTTATTACATCCCCTTTAATCACAGGGAAATCAATTTCCAGCTAATCAGCTGTTGATATGCAGAATGAGAGGTTCTCACAAGTTCAAATAGGTGTTTCATCTGGAGCTGCCCCACTTCCAGCCTGGAGTTCACTCAACCTGTTCCTTTCACCTGTGTTAGCAGATAAGGAAATAGAAAAGATCTGAAAAATGTTTGCCTGGAAAAAAACATAGAACATAGAAAATGTGTTTATTCTACCAACAGCTAAAGGCTTTTAAATCTTTACTGTGTCAAGGAAGTGTAAGTTTGTTAAGGAGAAAATAGTATTAAATCAAGGTCCTAAGAGAACAGAACTTTTTCTGCTGCTATATCTTTATTCACAATTTCTTTGTAAACAACATATACCAAGGCCAAGACTGCACTGTGTTTCAGTCTTAAACACCCAGCTAAGAACACTCTCACTCTGGGACCCCACATCTCCAGTGCTGCAGTCCCTCACACATTAATAAGCCATTCTGTGTCCTCAGTCATTGTGAAGAGCTGCTGGAGTGGATAAAGATGTTTTTAGACGGGAGGCAGTAATGCCATTTTCTTTGGAACACACACAAAAGGCCTGTTCTGCACAGGGAAATTCTTATTTTGGGCTGCAGTCTAGGACTCTGAATCTTAGCTTGAGATGCAGTGTGGCTGTCAAAAGGGGTTTTTTGTTTTTTTTTCCTGGACTCAGGGTTAATATTTTTTCCAGAACTGAGTCACTTAAAGTGACCTTAAATTAAAGCACTGTGTGCACAATAGTAGTGATCCCTATTATTTGAGATCCTATTTTATATAGTTGTACATCTGTATTATGTTTATTTATGCTATGCATATGCTCTGCTCATTGTCCTTGCTGCTCAGGTTCAAAAAGTCATTTACTTACAAAAGGAATCATTTAGATTGTTGTAAATGTGGTTTTGAGTATTAAAAATACTGGAAATCAGGTGTGCTCTGTGCTCATACAGCAGTTACACAGGAGCTGCAGAGAATTTCCTTCAAATTTACCAAATCTTTAGGATTCATTGATATGCAAAACACCTCAGAGTGGCTTAAGGTAAAACATTTCAAGGCAACTCAGCCTGAAGCCAGTGATACTGAAAGTTTTGCCAAAGTTCAAGATTTGAGCATTTCTAAAGGTGGTGGATTAGCTTGTTTTACACCCCTGGCCTAGGTAAAAACTACAAAATCCTTGTTATGAGTAAAATTTTGCCCCATTTGTAGAAAATAATTAAAATGAGACGGAAGTAAATATTCCACCCTGTGGGAACTGCTGCTTTTCTGATTGCATTCTGTTAATTAGGGTGTCAGAAATGCTCATTCCCTGGACTCGAGTGGGGGAAACAGTTCCCATTTCATTAAAATACTCTGCTACTATTTTTAATCCCTTCCTTTTGTCATCTGAGACTGTGTGCTGTATTTAGAGTAATTTTTTTTTTAAAGATTAAAAAAGAGACAAATTGAGGAGAAATACTTTACAGGCTTGTAAATTCTCTTGAGGCTTTCCATATAAACCTTCTCCTCCTTAGAAAATGTCAGATGGGTGTGCTTATTGAAGGGATTTTATTCAACTGTG
>JANRGV010000008.1:16724661-16748008 GCA_024734035.1 Alethe castanea
CTTCCAAAAACTTTCCTGCATGGCCTGATTTTAAGTGGGCCATATGATTTCTTGTCAGCTCTGGTCTGCACAACAAACAAAACACAGACAAAATCATTTTCAGAAGTCATTCTGAGCATAGGAAATTCAGTTAAAGGGTGAAGCATCATTAATTTTTATCAAGCCATATAAATGGAAGGAAATATAAGTCTAAATAATAGAAAGGTCAAAATCATGAGTATCTATAGTTGCTAGCAGAGCTTTATGGGGCATTCAAAATTTATATTCTCTAGTGACTCCTAAATCTAATTTTATAATTGACAAATAAATATAATTACTTGCTTTACAGCTATGATTTTTTTCCCCTGTACATCTAAGTGCTATAGACATGGAAATTTATATTCTGTCCTCAGAACTGTGAGATAACTGAAAGAGATACCTGAGTCTCTGAACCTTCATTTGATGTAGTAAAGAGCCTTTGGGAGATCACATCACACTCCCTGGTAGCTGCACTTGGCTCTATGGGGCTAAGAAAACATATTTTTAAAAAAGTAAAGTATTGGTGGTTATTTTAGTGAAAGACTGCAGATGGGCTGACCAGAAAGGAACTGTGTGGCATTTTCAGCACAGGAATGTCCTGATGGTTTTTCTGAGTGACCAGCACTGAACATGATCAGTCATGTGCTGAAGGAGTGTAAAGTGAGTGTAAAATGAGGGTCCTTTATCAAAATTTGGTTATGAAGTCTCTGTAAAACTGAGTGTGGCAGCACAGCTGCTGCCTGGCTCTTGCCAACCTGCTCCATCTAGGGGATGCTTTGCACAATTCTTGTTTTCACATGCACTTTTAAGCCTTTGATGTCTTTTAACACCATTTAAATTAGATTTACAGCAGTGTAATGAAATAAAAATCTAGCCTGTGAACAACAAAAATCTACTTTATTTCTTCAACAGCATGATTATACCACTTGTTTTGCTTCCTGGTACTTGTTTTGCTTCCTGGTACTTGTTTTATTTCCAGGTACTTGTTTTACCTCCTGGCATTCAGGAAATGTATAAAACCAGCTTATCTGAGGTTCTGACTCTTAATGTCACTTCAACAGAACCTCAATTTAAACTGCTCAGTAAAATATTTACAAAATCTATGTCTGTCCCATGTAGGGGTTTTAAAAATAATCTTTTACAGACTGTCTTCCACCTGTTGTTAAATTAAACCAATTTTGTAAAATTTTTAAAACAAGAATGAAATGTGAAACATTTCCCAGTGTATGAAAATCAAGACAGATTTTATGCTGAACATACAGTTATCCCAGTGTTTTACTCTCTAGTACAGTAGTCTAGAAGTAGTATTGATGTATTTGGAACAACTTGCATGACCTAAAACCACAAATGCTGCTCATAAGGTGCTGTTTGTCCTCCTTGCATGACCATTTCCTGTGCTGGCACAGCATGAAATTATTCCAAGTGAAAGGCAGTCAGTCATTAGTAAGAAGCACACATTTCCTCATATCAGACAATGCTAATTTGTTTTAAACTGATCCCCGTGTCTGAATCTGAATATTTGACTTTTACCTAGGAATGTTATTTCTTATTCATTGATACTGATTTTAATTTATTAACATTGTAATGTTATTTTATTTGAGCTTGTGTTGTGCATATTCCTTTCATTAGTAATATTTGTGTCTTCTGCTGTATATTTTAAAGGTATTTATTTGCAACAGGCAAAATTTTATGCAGAATTAGAATAACTGTGACATCATTAATTACACCTACGTTATAAAATTTGATTTGTGACATAGCTCTTTCCTAAGTGTGAGCTCAACAAAAAGCACAGCTTCTCTTGGCTACTGCTTCTAAAGGTTTTTATACCCCAAGAACTGAGGTTAACAATGAGGAGAGGAGAGTGGGTAACACCAGAAATTAGTCTGGGCTGCTGTTCTTGAGCTGAAATGTGAGAAATAACAGATTTGAACGTATTTGGCCTTGAATAGGGGTAGAAGAAGGACAGGAAAGCAAAAGACTCTCTACACACAGCAGTATAAATCCTGGATTGTTGAGGATGACAATGTAAAAAGGTACAGCTTCTAGAAGGAGATCTCAGTTGCATTCCCAGTCCAGCTGATTTTTCCCCCAAAAGCCATGGAGTGCCCCCCTGGTGGCACTGGGTGACCCAGGGCTGCCAGGAAGGCAGCTTGTCCCAGTGGTGACTGAGCACACAGGCATGTGGCAGCTGACATCTGCCCAGGTTAAAATGTTAAAAATGGTATTTGAACACCATGGGATCAGTCTGAGAAAGGAAGTGTGGAATTTGGTTACTGTGAGAGGGCAGTGACACTCACCACCCTGCAGTGCTCTGCAGCAGCAATAAATTCAGGATATTCTCAGCAGCCTCAGTTGCTCTCTGGGGACTTAATGAATTTTGCAAGCCTTGGATGTCCAGGCATTGTCCCCTCTGCTCCAGCTGTGACCTCCCTGTGGCCCAGCCCTGGAATGGCACAGCCTGGAGTCACATTTTCCCTGCCCTCACCCCCAGCAGGCTCTGAACTTTGCTGCCTGTCTCTGTTTGACTGAGTGAGCTCCTTGCAGCCTTGGCATTTCCCTTTAACCTTCCCTGGGATTCGCTCATGGCTCTGCTCTCCCTGCAATATTCTCTGCTCCACGCCAAAAATATAACTTGTGTTGTCTTGCAATGGAAACAGCAAATTACCCTTATTACTCATTTCTAGTCCTTTGCTGCAGCAATCCATTAGGAAAGAAATAACCACTAAAACTAACAGCAAAGGACAAAAAGAGCAGCCAGGCTGAAAGCACAACTGCCTCTCAGCAATGGTGGTGGCTGCCAAATTATTCTGCTGTTTGTGACCCCCCTTCATTCAGCATTTCCCAGGTGTGAGGATCCCTTCCAATGTCTCTGAGAGCAAAATGAATTATTATTGCACCAGTTTCATGTGTGGGCGAGATAAAGGATGAAGCATGGATATATTGAATGTCTAGGCCAAAATCAGCTAGGAAATTTGATTTGATAAATTGATAAAATTTACTTGAATCACTGTTAAAGTATGAGTAAAATATGCAAGTAAAGCTGAACATGAATATACTTACACAGTTAGACCCACTTATACATATTAGGTCCTGTGAATGTTCATTTTCTCTTCTTAAATCCCTTACAGGTGTTCATATTGATGTTGTGGTTTATAGGGAAAGAAATTAGTGATTTTTTTTCATTGTTTTTATGCTTTTACAGTTCAACTTTGTGCTTAGGCAATGCAGTAAGTCAAGTGCAATGAGAACCTCATTTCTTTGGAGTATATTTTTCACCTTTCTGACAGTAAAAGTTGCATTTGCATAAGCGAGGCCACCATTTCGAAAATCAGTTTTCATAAATGGAAAATTAGGCTTGAAAACCTCCAAGAGAAATCTTTTTGGGCAATTTTAGACAGCTTCTGCTTTAACTTGGTTAGAAATCCCACACAGATAATCCTTTGTGCAGCAGAAATCAACAGTTGTGGTTGCTTTAGATGTGGGTCAGGAGGGGTAATAAATATTAAACCTAATCTTCTTTATCACTGATACAATCTTAGGATAAGTTGACTGCTTAAATGGATGATAGAATTGCTGTAAAACCCAGGTAATAAGTTTCAGTGTGTGTGGCACGAGGCATTTCATTCCAGGCATAGCTACGTATTTTACAGACTTTATTTAGGAATCAAAAGTGGAAAGCCTGAGTACATGTCTGTGTGTCTCAAATATTTATTTGTCATCCCAGCTACAGCTCAGCTGAAATATTTGGAGCCTCTCTCTCTTATCCCATGAGATGTCCCATAAAAAGGGTTTTGCCTGTGGGTATCAATATCTATATGCAACACAGCTGTTAGGCTCAGCAGAGTGATGGATGCAGCTTTTATGAACATAATGAAAGGGAATTTTTAAATGCAGTAAAAAGAGACGTAACGCAGCACATCAAACAGAGTCTGTGCTCTCCCTTTCTGGAGCCTTTCTGCTGCTTTCAGAAAGAAGAGCAGCTCAGGAGGTTGGAGCAGGGGCTGCTCTGCTCTGCACAAATCAGATCAGGATGAATTTATATTAATCAGAGCCCCCTGAGGAGCTCCTGCCCCTCCTCGCACAGAATGTGCTGTTGTCGCCGGTTTGTGCTGGGTGTTGGAAACATCTTGTGACTGAATGACCTGCAACTAATGAGAAACAATGCTCAAATGAGATGAAGGTCCTTGTCTTCCAAGCACTCAACAAATGGGCTCCATCTGGCAGCAGAGTGACTTCATGTGTGATTTATGCTGGGCTCTTGTGTGCTACCGAGTGGGAGAGTTAAAGAACCTCATCAGAATGCAGGGGTTCCTGTGACAGCTTTTAGGCTTTTTGAACCTTGCTTGGAAGCTTTAAAGACAGCAATTTAACTAGGGAAAAAAATAAATTAAAAAAGAATTTTTAAATTAGAGATTTTAGGAAAATTTTCATTAACCTTGGACAGAGCACACGTTTCGTCTCTTGCTTAGTTTTCAATGATGATCTAGATCAGCACAAGGGTGAAGTAGAGACTGTTAAAAAATGAAAGGCTTGGTCAAAATGTCCACCTGGAAAGATATCACTGTGTTTTCTCTACAAGAACTTGAATCTCAGTCTGTTTTTAACAGGCCACATTGGTGTTGAAAATTTCTAATGATACATATTTCATTGAAACTGGTCCTTTCCAATTAAAAATGATGGTCTTCAAGGATCCTGATTAAAAGATTTTTTTAATATTCAGAGTCATTAAGTTGGAAAAGACCTTCAAGGTCATTGAGTCCAACCCCTAACCCAGCACAGCCAAGGCCACCACTGACCCATGTCCCCAAGTGCCATATACACGTATTTTTAAAATATTTTCAGGGCTGGTGAATGCTTCCAGGACATTTCCCTGGGCAGCCTGTTACAATGCTTGACCACCCTTTCAGTGAAGAAACTCTTCCTAATATCCAAACTAAACCTCCCTTGGCACAATTTGAGGCCATTCCTAACTGGTTATAAGGAGAACAAAGATCATGCCTTATGCTGGAGCTCCTACAGTAAAAGTGGAAAAAATATTTAGTGAAGTGAATAAAGATGATCAGCCCCTTGGATTGCATTTGAGCAGGATTCAGAGAGGTCACTGGTGGCTTCTCTGCTGCTGACCAGCTGTCCCATACTTTTCACCCCATTGCTGATTGTTTTCTCTTTTCTCTCATTCTTGGTTCCTTGTTGCAGTACTTTCAAGGTTCTTCATAGCAGCCCCTTGGGACAGGAGGCGTTTCTGCAGAATTTGCTCATTTTTTTGGTGGGCACAGCATGATTTGTCACCACAGCAGGCTGGCAGCTGAAGGGATGGTGATTGTCTTATTTCCTGCACAAGGGAGAGAGCAGTGACAGGAAGGTTTAAGAAGGGGTGCAGATTTGGGAACAGAGCTGTCAGGAGTGCAGGCACAGGAGGAAGACACAAAACTGAGCCTTACATGCAGGGAGCAACAGGACACACAAAAAGAGCAGGGAGCAGATCTCCAGCCAAGGCTGAGTGATTATGGAGAAAAAAGAATTCCTGGGAGATCTGTACCAGTTTGTCACAGACTGAGAAAGCAGTGAAAGGTGCTGGAGGGAGAGCAAAATTGATCCTTACTGAGAATGCACAGTGCTCAGGGAGAAAATGTTGGGGTTTTTTCACCAAAGCTGGATTTTCACCTTAAGAAAATGCAAAATCTCAAAGTACTCAACCAGCACATCCTCTAAGCCTTGTCACTACAGTCCAGTAGAAATTCTCTTAGACTTAAACATATCTCTTTTTTTTTTTGCTCCCCACCCATGGAGTCTTGGCATTTTAATCCTCTCCTTAAAAGAGAGTGGAGGAACTGGGTCTAGGATTTTCAAAGAAACCTTGAAATAGCCTTATTTTCTTAGGCTCTTCCCATCCCTGACCCATAAAAAGTAGAATGCTGCATTTGTTCATTCTTTCCTGCTCACCATCTGCCTCCCCTTTCTCTTTTATACAAAACTTGTGCATTAAGAGACCGGTTTTGTAACACTGTGGTGAAAATATAGCATCCTCCTGACCTCACTGTTATCATGTCTACAACAGAGAGAGCTCTTTGTATGTCCTCCTATGTCTTTGCTGAGACATGGGTGTCTCACCCTTTTGGATGATGTGGGGGAATGACTTTGATTACATAAAAGATCCATGCAGTTTCTTTTTATTGTGCTACTATAATGTTTCAGGCAACAGAAAAAAAAAAAAAAGCAGTCTAGCACTTCTGTGATGAGGCTTTTATATTAAAAAAGTATAAATTAAATAAGAGCAATATGGGATTTAAACCATCTCAGTTCTGTGTGTGATGTTCGTTATTAGAGTAAGAAAGCTCTGCAGGCACCCTGCTGCAGGGGGCTTGGCTGCTCCATCCCAGTCAGATGTGCAGGATTCAAATGTGTGTTCTGAACAGCTCAAAAACAGCAGCAGAGCTTCTTTATCTGAGCTAATTAATCCAGTTGAGCCATAGGAGCCACCTTCAGAAGGCATTGCCTCCAACTGATGACCAAAAATCATCTTGTCCAGTTTAATCTCCATCATGTCAGAGAGGCAAATCTAGAGGTGCTCTTGTTGCAGCTGTGGTTGCCATGTCTTACCTGGACCCTGTCACAGGTGGTTCTTCCCAATTTTATTACATTTTTATTACAAGTGAGAGTTTCAGTCTTGGACCAGGACCCCAATACATCACATGCCTGTATGAACATGAGAAAAAAACTTCTTAATCCTGCTTGTAAGGAGTTATTTAAAGCACAGGAGAAGCAAAGCCATTGGGAAATAGAGGTAGAGGTGAAAGCCTGGATTTCTCAGCAGGGTGGACAGTGCTGCAACACCCTGAAAGACCAGGCTGGAAACTGAAGGAGGCTGAAGAAGAATGCTGAAACACCTTCCCTGATCCCTGAGTTTTTCCCTGGCTGGGGCTGTGGAGTCAGAAGAGCTTTCTGTTTATGCTGAATGTGAGTTGCTAAATTGGATCAGGATGGGCAGTAGTATATCCTGACTCAGAACCTCCTGCTTGTTTCTTAACCAGTTACCTTGTATTCCCTAATTTCCCAGCTCAGCTTTAACAAATGTCTTCACCCTTGTGCCAAACTGAACTCTGCTCTATCCTTTGGATAACAAGATCCTCACTTTAGACAGAAAGTGCTTTGTGAGCCATTATATTATACTCTCAACATATTTTCAGGATTCTTTACAGAAATACAACTGATTTGTCCTGGAGGCACTTTATCATGTATGTCATCCTGCAGTAATTGCTGTTTTTCTACTTTTTTAACTGCTTTGAAACACACACCACCTTCTTTCTGTGCTGTAGCCACCACCTCTTGCTGGGAGGTTCCTCCTGTCCTAGGGATGACCCTAAAGCTTTTCAAGTTGTTCTGGGAGAATGGCTGTAACTAACAGGACTGCTTTCTGAAAACCAAGAAAAATAGCCCAGTGTAATTCTCCTTCCCTGGAGGCCTGTTTTTATAATAGATTTCCACTCACCCACCTGCCTTCTGTGCATAGCAGGGGACGTGCTTTGTATGATTTGAAGTGATAATTAGAAATGATGGTGGGTGGCCACAGGAGGAACTACAGATCCAAAGCAATAACTGTGTCTCCACAGTGACACATCACCTCCCCATCAGGCACTTCAGTACTACAATTCCTTGGAGTTAAACCTGGGAGTTCCTAATCAAAGGCCTTGGAAGTAAAACTGTAGAGTGTGTGGAAATACATTTGAGTCATGACTGATAGCAAATGCTGGCATCAAAAATGCATCTTCCAAAAGAGCATTAATGCTGCTGTGAGAACAGAAATTATCTTTAGAGAATGCTCAGGTGGTTTTTTTTTGTTTGTTTGTTTTAATTTTCTTTGTTCTGTTTTCCAGTTTCTGCCATACAATGAATTTTAGGAAGAGGTCATTGTCATTGCCACACATATATTTGAAGGGATCCAATTTGAGGCTGTAGTTTGGGGAATGTGTGGCTTTTTATTTGGTGATGCAGCTATTCCTTAATATCCCATGGAGAAAATCCCTTCACTGTGAAATTGGCAAAGCCTCCTGAGATGTAATGCAGGCAGACTGAAGCTTTTTGCAGCAGCAGAACAGTGCAGAGCTTGCTTACATCTCTTTGGGTGAACCTGGGACACCTCTCTGCCTTTAATATTGCAGAATATTAGTCCAAGGTGGAACAAATGTGATTCGGATGGCACCTGTTTGAACGCTGCAATTTAATTTTCCTTCCCAAATTAGCATGTTTCATTACTGTCCTTTTCCCAGTGATAAACAAGATAATTCATTTTGGGTTTTCCTGCACGGCGGAAACATAAAAATTTGTCAACTGTAAATTGCTGTAGGTGTCATTAAAATTCTCCCTAGCCAACCTAATACATTCCAGGGATTTTTTCAAGGCACTTGCAGCTATTTTTAAACCACCTGCTGTGTCTATACATATTCAGACTGTAATGGGTAGGCACTGCTGAGCAATTCAATAGGAAATCATTTAAATAAAGAGGGACATAAGAGTAAGTGATAGGAAGTTCAGGAAGTTAATGCACTAGTTTGAAGTCCTTGTCCCCAGTGTGATCTCCCACACTCACTCTTTTCTGCATGGCAGCCTTCAGATTTGGATTGTTTTCCACTAAAATAATTTATTTGTGATATCTTCCAGCCTCACAGAATTGCTTAAGTCAGTTGCTGTAGCACCAGGGGGAAGCTGATGGTGTGTCCTCAGAGAGGTGTTGGGATGATGTGAGCAGCTGCTTGTAAGCACAGAAACAGAGCAGTTAAACTGCACAGGGGGGTGCCAGGCTTTGTCTTGTGCTTGTGGTGACTGGGAGAACTCTCTGGTATATTTGCACAATTGCTCAAACCCCTCTCTGCAATATCTGCTTTATCTTTTAATTTTTTTTCTTCTATCTTCTTTTGCCACATTTTTAAAAGACCTCCTCTTTGCACTTAGTTGGAACCTCTATTCTTTAAAGGGAACTCCTAGAAAATAAATATTAGGTTTTATTAACTTCTTACTAATAGGAAGAGAAACAAGAAAGAGAGAAAAGGCACTTTTTGCTTCAACCATTCTTTTCTTTCTGGAGATGTTATAATTTCTCAGGAGTTCTGGATGCCCTGGGCATTCAATCAGTCTCATCCTTGTAGCAAAAAATGTTTCCATTCATATTTTATATTCAAGGGATTTGCACACACAGCCATTCAAAAGCAAAGGGATAATAAATAATAATCCAGAACAGAAGCTAACCTGACCACAGCAGATGAGTATCTGCTGGCAGAGGGGGCAAATATCAACTTATAAAAATATCTTCATTTTTCCACTCCTTTTCTTTTTCTTGATAAAAGTTTTATATATTACAGCAGATCACTTTTACCAATATATTCTAAATCCATAAGGCAATAAGGGTGTGACTGCAGCTGGTGTGGAAACCCCTGAGCCACCAGGGCTGGCAAGTGGCAGCTCCTGACTGAGCCAGCAGGAGCAGAGTGGGAGTTGTGTTGGATAAATGATGGTTACTTTAAAGAAGTAGTAACCTGAAGTTTACTTTTAGAGCAAATTTTGGAAGTCAGGACAGCCTGAGACAAGTTTGCATTATCAAACGAGCTGGGAGATGAGCTCCTACCCTGTGGCTGTATTTGTAGAGGAGGGTGGAGAAGCCTTTAGCTGTGATGCTTTGGTTTTTCTTGAGGACATTTTTATCCATTTCAAAAGAATGTGTCCAGCTACCTGTTGTAAAGTCTCATGACTCAAATATATTTAGAAACGCAAGAGGGAGAATAATTTTTTTTTAAAAAGTAGAATTTCTGCGGGTTGATGACTACATTCTGGACAAAAAGCCAGCTGAGGAGGAGCAGGGAGATGGAGCTGCAGCATCTTCCAGCAGGTTGCTGCTGGGGCTGGGGTGAGTGTAGCAGCCTCAGCACACCAGTGAGATGGCATTAATTAGCTGTGCTGACAGGCCCTGGTCATTATAGAACACCAACCAACCCCTCCCTCTGCCCCCTTTTCCACTCTGGGATCACTGTTAGTGCTGGGTTTGCTGCTGCTGGATGTGCCTTGGGGAGTGTTGGTGAATCAGAGCCATCAGTGGATCTTAGAGCAGGAAAACATTTCTTTCCAGAAATAGCAGCAGCAGAGACAGGAGCAATATCCAGCCCAGGATCAATAACCAGGGTGAGGCTCTGCCTCGGGGGCTGCACGAGCCAAAGCAGTTCAGGGGCAGTTTGATGTTCAGTTCTTCTGCAAACTGTTTGTAACGTAGGTGGTACATAAAAAATTCATCATCCTGGCTGCCTGTACTGTGCTGTCAACCAAGATGTTTCCCTTGTGTGCAGATGTTACTGAAATTGAACTTTTCCCTTTGCCCTTAATGATAAATTTGGCCTCATCTGATAAGTGCAGCTCCAGACTTGTGTTTGCAGAGTGAGGAGGGCATGGTTATATGTAACGTTAAGGAATTCCTGACAGCATAGATCATAAAATGTTTAATTTATTTCTCACTTCACTTAAATGAAACGACAGACCAAATGATCTAAATGAGGCAGGCTTTATATTTATTTAGTCTTAGCTTTAACTCCTAACAAGAGCTTTATCATATTTAAACAGTCTCCCATCATTAGGTTAATAATGGACTGCAGTTTGTTCTGCTGGTGACTGGATTTTTCATTATCCTCAGTTTTGGTCTTTTAATGGCCATTATTGTTTATTGTGCCCTTTTAAAAAGTGAATAAATTAGGAGAAATTAAATCAGAGGGATTTGTTATCAGAGTAGGCAGTGACAGATATTACTGAGCTCGGGTGGAAGGCAAGAAAATAGGAGGAGATTGAAATGAGGTAGCAGGGTTTTGGAATTCAGACACATCAAATGAAAGAGAATAGCATTTTTAAAACATACAGCACCTAAGTTTGATATTTTCACTTATATTTCGGTATATCTTGTGAACCTCTTTAATTCTTAATGCTTGACTTTTGTACCAATATGGGATTTTTTTCTTCCCAAGAGGAAAGGAGAAAAACTTCTTTATTGCCCAGAGAAATTGTGGAAGTGTTCAAGGCCAGGTTCTTGGAGCAGCCTGGTCTAGTGGAAGTCTCCTTGCCCACAGCAGAGGAGTTGGAAATTGATGATCTTTAGGATCCCTTCCAACCCAAACCATTCTGTGAAATCAGGGTGCCTGTTACTCATTATTTGGTGGTAGTTGACAGGATCAAAGACTAAGAACTTTGAAACCAGATGCAATCAAAGCACTCAGCTCTGCACAAACTGGGGAGCAGCATCTGTCTTGTCACAAAAGTCAGACCAGACAGACTTTTCCATCAGTTCCAGTCAGAAATTGTTCATGTGCTGGGAACTGCCTGCTTATTTATTGCCAGTGCCAAGGTATGAGATCACTGTTACTAATCCAAAGAGCCAAATAGCTACAAAGGCAAATAGCCCCTCATTGCACAAGGGCTCCAAAAGAGGAATAAAAACTGTTGCATTTTAGGCTATAGGTGAAAAGGATAATGCAACATAATTCCTCATGCAATGGAGAAGCAAAAGAGGGAGAGAGAGCTTTATTAAAAGAAACACTACGCTTATATAGGGTAGTACGTGCAAAACAGAATAGAAAAGACTCATTGGTCCAAGAAGGCAACACCTCTTTGAAAACATGCTTTCTGCAAAACACCACAAGACACTCACATGGCTCTCAGGCACCCTGCAGGTGCATAATCATTGTTATAATTTCTTGTCCTTGTCCAGCCTGAGAAAGGTCTGCTTTCTGGGTTCCCAGTAATATCCTAATGACAAAAAGCAAATCCAGAAAAGGGTCTGCTCTACCTCGGTGGCAGCTATCACCAGGTGAGGGGTGAGCTGCACAAGCAGCCCCGTGAGCAGGGCAGTCCTGTTGGCTTTATTCACCTTCCTGGGTCAATGTTGTGAAGTTGCAGCCACACGTGGAGAGATTTTGTACCCTGCCACCAGTGAACCCCAGTGCTCCCCACTGAGTCCTGCTCTGCCAGCACAGAGCCCAGCAGCAGTGGAAAGTGCCCATGGCTGAAAGGGATTTCAGATCAGCGTTTGAGCCCTGTGCTCACTGGAGCAAATACATGACATTTCTTTGAAAAGCTCTTTTCCTCCTCCTCCTCCTATTCCCAAACAGAAATCTGACCATGCCTCAGTATATTCCCTGCACAGGGCAGGGCAAAGGACTGAATGTCTTTGCTAAATAAAAAGCTGTTTTGCATTAGGAATCAGACACTGCTCCAAGATGCACAGATTTGCAATTACAGCTTTGTCCTGGGAGTGAGGATCCTAGAATCATTTGCTGACACAAATTTGCTCTGTGACCTGGGGAAACATTTAAATACTTTGTGCTTCATTTTTTTTTCTGATGCTACATAAATTTTTCAGTGTTGTGTCTTGCTCCATCTGATCTGTGTTTTCTGTTTAATCAAGTAATATAAAATTTTAGCCTTTTAGCTGTACAATGCAACTGAATGGCTTTGCAATTGATATATCAGATACTGGCCAGAAATTTTTTTAATTTTTAAAATTAATTTCCATCTTGTCATGACTTGCCTGTTATTTTCGAACGAATTGAAGCAGTTGGAAAATACTGTTCCAATGCTAATTTGTATTCTGGGTGTTGCTTCATGCTGGAATTAGTGACATGCAGTTGTGTTGATGCAGGTGAATCAAAGTTTGTGGTGTCAAGTCCAATTCTGCTTCTGTTTAAGATGATAATTAATCACCCCCTGAGCTCTGCTGTGCGTGTTGGGGTCTATCCTCAGTGCTCTTACAGCTTGTTTAAATTTCTAATGAAGACACAGAATAATGTATGCTCGTATTATGGCTTCATTATACAATGTAAAATGTCTGCAGGAAAACACATCCCTAGTCAATCATCACTTGGAGAAGTTTTCTCTTCTCCTGACTAATGCTCCATCACTTTGATACCTTCCAGGCAGGTTTTGCATTCACCTCATGTCCTCAGAGTCTACAAAACAGCACAGAAAAATCAGCCAGTGGCCAATACCATTACAGTGGATGCTGTGAGAGCCCATATGGTGTTAGTTTCTCAAAAATAAATCACACTGAGAACAGTTGGATGCATACAGGGACCTTTTCCAGGCCCTCTTGGAGGAAATGATACACAAAAAAAATATTTTAGAAGAGCAGCAATGCATTGCTTTATAAGAATTATGTAAAACAAATGAACCTAGAATGGATTAATATTCACAGCATTAATAAAAATTAGATTTTAATTACTGTTTAGTAAACCACATATTATAATTTAATAGCTAATTTAAAATCAAGATTGCAGCACTTGGAGCAAGTTTCTAGACCAAGAAATTATATCTTCTGCATAGTCAGCACACTCATATTAATGCTTTAATGTATGTGTTAGATAAACCCTACTGACACCTCCTTTGCACTTCTGCATGCATTATATAGACAATTTTCTAATAAAAAAAATATTTTTTTGTAAAAGAGCCTTTACCTGCAGCTCTATAAAAACAAGTGGAAGTTCAATACTTCAACAGTCTTGGATTTCATCAATTCTCCCCCTGGGCACATCCCCAGGGTGATCCAGGCAGCTGGGAGGCAAAACTCTTTCTAAAACTGCCAGCTCTTTCCCAAAGTGAAAGAAAGGTATCTTTTTCTGTGGCAAATAAACCTCAAAATAGCAAATCTATTCTCTAGCAAGTGTTTTCCATCTCTTGTGGCCCAATGTACACAAGGACATTGGTTATTCCTGCAGTCCATGGGTTCCCTCTCTTATATTATATTATAGCTTTATCTACAGGCATCTGTATTTACAGATTGTAATTGTTTAAATCTCAGTGTTTGATGTTTCCTTTTAGCATTGCAAAACCCCCCAAAATAATTGCCAAGTAGGAAAATGAAAGGGCACAGGTGAGACAAGCAGTTTGTTTTCCTGTCACCTTTGAACCTTAGTGCTAAGAATTTTCACCATTGTAAATCTCAACAGGATTTTTCAAAGAGATCTTTTGTTGTTAAACCCCTTGCTAGGATAGATTAAAAAGAAACTGCTGGAAAAGGGAAAAAATAAGAACAAAAAGCAGCTTCCTCAAGATGAGCAGATGATTTCCCAGCTGGACAGGAACAGCTTTGTTTTCTGATCTTGTGTTTTTACAGGGTCATTTGAAAAGTCACTGGTTTGTTCCAAGGCGTTAGAACAAAAGATGACTAAACTAAAACAAGAGAAATATTCTATATGGTATCAAATCTATCTGCATTTCAGAACCTGTCAAATTGAAAAATGAAACCACAAGCTTGGCCTTTAAAAATATTCATTCACTTTAGAGATGAAACGTAAAAGTGCTGGGAAAGAAGTCACCTTATCATCAGGAAGAAGCAAGCAAGACGAAATCCCTATCGCTCTTCCTGGATCTCAGATGGCACTTTCATGCCACCCTTAAATCTAAAAAAGGATTTAATCATCAGTTCTTGCCACCATAAATCCCCCAAGCATTTTTGCTCTATTATTAATGAGACAGTCATCAAATGCACTAACCAGGAACTCCAGTTTCAGGGGAGTAATTTACCACTTTTACTGAGTGATGTGGATTTAGTTCGGTGTTGACTTAGAGCAGCATTTTGGGATTACAGCCACAGCTATTGACAGCAGAAAGCACTGGCCATTAGGATGTCAAAAAAGGTAATTAGTGACTATTCAGCTAATAAATTGTCAATATCCAGTGATATCCAATGTACACTGTTCACATACATTCATTTAAAGCCTACATTTAGCTTCTCAGCTAAGAGTAATTTAAAGCTTTTAGGGATCAATCTGCCTGTTTAATGTTATTGATTCCACACAGCAAACTATAATCAACTGATGAATCTCTGATCTTTAGTCATGATAAAATAATATCATAAATGAATATTTCACTACCATTTGAGATGATATTTTGATATTTGCTTTGTCAAAATATATTGCAGATGTTTCTCTAAAAATATCTGTCTTAATCAATAATAATGGATGAAGAAATTATAGGTAAATTTTCACCCAAATAGTCCTCAGCCCTTTGTTCCATTAATATCTTTTTCTGAGATTACTCTTTAGTCAGTGTGTTTGGAATTTTCTAATTAAGACCTTCAAATCTGACAACATAAATCATTCTTCTTGAAATACTGAATATGACAATGAGTTTCTTTTTTCATTCTTTGCAGTCATTTGGTGGTTTTGTTGTTGTTGCTGGGTTTTTGGGTTTTTTTTGTAATCTCACCTCCCATATGCCCCCAGTTCCTGTTCTTAGGCTGCCACCTAGTAATAAAAGAGAACAAAAACCTGTTGGATAGACAGAGTAAGCCCAGAGCAGAGAGCTCTTACAGTATAATCACTGCAAACCAAGAGGAATAGAGCTGTTAGTTTGTCTCTCACATTCATAAATAAACCTGCCATTTTTTTCTGAGGTTTAATTTTCCTTGCAGCTTGTTTCAATACTTCAGCCAAGTGGAAGTTCAATACAAGGGAGCATTATAATGAATATTTCCCATTGTTTTATTTCCAAGCACCATAACCAATGAGGCAAATAATCCATGGCCATTAAGCTTTCTCTATAAAGAATTGGAAGGCACACAGAGGAAGGAAGGTACACATTCATTCAATGGAATTAATAACAGAGGTCTTTCCTCAGGCCTTCAAAGGTTGACACACACAGAGTATTTTTTAAGTGTGTGTGATGACCCCTTTAATATTAGAATATTTTTATTGCCTCTTCAGGGAATAGCTGTGTGTCTCTTGACCATTGAGAAATTTAAGCCAAGTGGCTTAAGAATTTTGATTTTATTTTCCTTATTGTTTTCCCAAGTGACACTGTTGTCCTCCAGGTAAAAATTGCATCTCAACAGTTATGCCTCAAACTTTGTGTGAGCATCAGAGAGCCCTGTTGAACCAAACACAAAATGGCAATTAAATGGTCGAAACAAACTTCCCAGAGGCTTAGAGGGCTTAAAGTTAGTCTCAGGGAAATAAGCATGTGCATGCTGATTACTCAGAAGCCCTAATAAGCAAAGATACAACTAAACCAAACTAGAAATGCAAATATCTTATTATAAAGCTTATTGCCCCTAAAATTGCCAGGCAAATGCTCCAATTAGAGTCCCTCAGTGACAAGCAGTCAGCAGCTGACCTCATCTGACATCCCTGCTGCCTCCTGAGGTGATTAAACTCTTGATTTTACTGAAATCAGTGAAGATGAAAGTATTCAAACAAGAAAACCACTGGAACACAGAAGCCATGCCAGCAGAAACAAGGAGGACACACGCTGGTTTCTCTGCCTGTGACGTTGATTTGTGGGGAGCACGACCCTGCAGGCTGCAGGTTTTGAGCCAGCCAGGCAAGGTGGGGACAGAAAGGGACACAGGGACATGTGCATCAGCCATCAGGGGAATTGTGCAGGTCCTTGTGAAAACAGGACAGCAGTCTTTTTTCATTTATAACTAAAAGGAGGTGCTCAGAGCTCCAGATTAGGAGCTGGAACCTCTCAGTCAGTTTGTAGATGCAGTGATTTTCAGCGTGACCCCTCGAGTCATGCCATTTATCACTGATTCAGTTAACCTGCTCGTGGGGTGCTGCTGCATCCAGCTGATGGGTTTTTGTGGCAGGCATCAGGATCTGCATGTAAAGACACATTTCATTACTTCTGGGTGTCCTGCTGTTCACTAAACTGATGGCTTGCACAGTGAGAGTAACACTGTCATTTAAATAGTGCATCCTTTGATAGCTGGATCCTCGCTGTCCTGAAAGGCTTGGGAAAACAGGTCCTGCTAGAAAAGGCACTTGTGAGGATGAAAGCTTTGGTTTTTTTTAAAAGTTAATTAACCTAAACTGTTATTTCCTAAATGTGTTCATTGACATGAACTCATAAAACTGCTGAGATGGGAGTTATTGCAGCACCCTTCAGTGTAAGTGTGGGTCTCTGTGTAGCTTTCCTCCCATCCCTTTTCCAGCTGTCACCAAGAGATCCCATTTTATAATTAAATTGCATTTCCTGGTAACTTGTCTGTGTGGGGAAAGGAGTGAATGGAAGAGCAGCATGTGAAATCCCCAGTTACTGGATACCAACAGCACATACAAAGTGGGCACCTGCTGGATTTATCCTCCCAAGTGGAAGACAAACCCTCCTGGCCCAGTCCCCACTGCACATTCCAGCAGGTCCTTTTGAAGACAGAATTCTATTCAGAGATGCCTTTATTATTAGCCAGTTGTTTTCTGGATTGCTGGAAAAGTTCCAGCAGTTCCATGCCAGTCAAAGACCCCATAATATTTCCTTTGATCCCTGCAGGGAGAGGTTCTGGATGCTGTCAGGAACAAGTCTGTTGACTTTTGCTAAACAGAGCATCTGTAAATAAACTTTAAGGGCAGGATGTGATGCTCCTTTAATGCAGGGCTGGTTTTGGAGACATTATATTCTGTCTAACAGAGGGATCAATTGTCTGCTCTCAATATTGATGGAGGAATGTCTCAGTTGTGTAAAATTCAGGTTAGAAGGCTTGGATTCTGGGGAACCATGTCTCAAAAATATTGATTAAACTCAACATAATCCTTCAATCTGCCAGGAATAATCGAAAATGCTTTGTAATTTGCCACTGTTTGGAGGCACTTTAAAAGCTGCATATTTTCCTTGCCTGGTGCTGTGACATTTTCCTTTAAAGTGCTGCTTTCCTAAGTGTGTTGTAAGGGAAAATTTCCATAATGGCCCAAATAATGAGGTGTTGGTTATCCCTGTGTAGGGAGGGTTCAGTGGAATACTCAAGATGATGAATGATCTGAATGACCTCTCAAATGGGTGCTGTTTGATGCTGCTCTTCACCACCTGGAACTGGAATCTCTTGGGGGGAAAAATAATGTGTCTGATAAATTTCATGGGTATTATAAATCCATTTTACCCACCCTGACCTAGAACCAAGTCAAAACCTCAGGTCCAGGGAAATCAGTGGAGTCCAAACTTGTCATATTTTGACACTCTCTTGTAGATCCTCCTTCACAAGAAAACCCCACATTTTTAGGCAAATAATATTTTTGAAACAAGGGTAGATACAGAGAATCCAAAGCTTGGGGGCAGGGGAGCACTTGAAGATAACAGAATTCTTCCTTGATTGCCTGTTACCAGCCTTTGGATCCCAGAGAAGAATCCTAGGTTCTGATTTCTCTTTATTCTGCTTTACTTTCAGCTGTGTACCAGTCCTGGTCTATAACACCTAATAATATGAATTTTATTTCACATTTTCACCAGCAATTGCATTAGTGCTTTGATAAAGAGCATCTTACCAGGCTTAAGATGCTGAACATTTGACAAAGGCAGTAATTTTAGAAGCATCTTTTCCATCTATTTATTAAGCTAATTGTTTCACTTGTAGCCTCCCTTCCAATTTGTTGTAGTGTTAACTCAGCATTTCCTGCCTCTGGAAATCTGTTTAATTTAAAGTGGCTTTTAAGATCGGCTTTTAAGAAAATTCAATTTTCCAATTTTCTTGTGAAATTGAAATTTCTTTCTTCCTTTTCTTTCTCTGTCAATAAAGTTTATGCAAATAATATTAAAATTTATAATGAGACTAATATTTGTTAATCCCAGTTCAAACAGTGGATTTGTATTGAAACATAGTTTCAAACACTTCTGTTGAGAATGAGAAAGTGTATTGCTTTTAATTCATTCATTACTGTGCCACTCTTGTTAAGCTTGAATTGTCATTATGATTACACATTATAATTTTTAGTGTTCAATATTAATTATATTTAAATCCCATTAGATCTACGGTTGCTGGGCCTGCTTTGATTCCCATTTTGCAGAAGTAGTTTGGAGTAGTTCCAGCACATGAACCTGATCCTGCAGCTCAGTGTTGGTTTCAGCAAGAGATTTGTGCACATAAATTAATTACGTGAATAAAAGTTTTTTGGGCTCAGTAAAGGTTGCAGGGCATTCCAGAATGTCAAACCATCTGTGGCCTGCAGAAATGCCAGGAATTAGATCTTGAGCTGGTTGAGGTCAGTATGAAATGTCCTGCTGGACCACTGAGTGCTGAAACACAAATTTCAGGTTTCACAGTGCATGTTCCAGACACAGGAAATGCCAATCTGCAAAGAATTTAAAAAGGTGCCTCAGTCATTTATTTGTCTTAATTGCAGAGCTTTAGGAGCTGTCAGCAATACAAAATTGCATTTATCTACGTGTGTCTAAGAGGGGCTGGATTTTGATCTGGTTTTTTCATGCTTTTCAAAACTCCTGCCTTGCTTGTGGCCAAGTTTGGTTATCAGAACATTCTGGCTGTGGGCAGGATTTGTCTGTGCTGCAGTTCTGAGAGTGCCATGTGAGCCACACTGGGAATTCAGGCATGTGTGGATCCCTTCAGGCACTCAGGAGTGAGCTGGGACTGCACATTTCTCTCTCCAGAACAGCTGGGTGAGGGTTTGGCAGAGCTGGGGCACCCAAATTGTTGCTGTAGGGCTAGGAGCAGCGAAAGAACACAGCAACATGGCTTCCTCCAGAAGGAAGGAGAAGAAGAAAAAGTAAAGGAGAAGAAGGAGAAGAAGAAGAAGGAGAAGAAGAAGAAGAAGAAGAAGAAAAGGTAAAAGAAGAAGAAAAACTAGAAGAAGGAGAAGAGAAAAAGTAGAAGAAGGAGAAGAAGAAAAAATAGAAGAAGTAGAAGAAAAAGTAGAAGAAGAAGAAGAAAAAGTAAAAGAAGAAGAAAGAGAAGAAGAAAAAATAGAAGAAGAAGTAGAACAAAAAGTAGAAGTAGAAGAAAAAGTAGAAGAAGAAGAAAAAGTAGAAGAAAAAGAAAAAGTAGAAGAAAAAGTAGAAGAAAAAGAAGGAGAAGAAGAAAAATTGGAAGAAGAGGAAAAAGAAAAAGTAGAAGAAGAAGAAGAAGAAGTAGAAGGAGAAGAAAAGAAAAAGTAGAAGTAGAAAAAAAAGCAGAAGTAGAAGATGAAGAAGATCTTCATCATCCTCAGATGAAGATGAAGAAGAAGAAGGAGAAGGAGAAGGAGAAGCAGCAATCACACTTTTATAGACTGGATTGCAGAACAAAGGATAGAATTAGCTTATTGGTCTAAGGAAGGCAGCACCTCTTGTAAACATGCTTTTACAAGAACATTGCATTTTTTACGTACTGTCCTGTGCACAGCAGCAGGTGTTAGACTTTGTTATTTTTTTCCCTTCTGTATTCTTTTGAGTAGCTTGGGAAAGCTTACATTGCTTTTTTCTCTAGCTCTCGCAGCATCCACACCCAAACTGTGCAGTTTAGGAGCATTCCACACCCCCAGGGAGCACAACCTGGACAAGCAGCAAAACCCACGCCCTTCCCCCTGAGGGACGGGGGGACAGGCCAGGGCTGTGGTTCTGAGCTGCCCCACAGGCACAGGCTTCAGGGCTGGGCTGGGTGTGGAAGTGCTGCTCAGATCCTCAGCTCAGCTCCTCCTGGCTTTGAAAAGTTCTTTTAATAACGTTGTGCCTGTCTCTTGCCAGCTCTTCAAAGGGCTCAGGTATTCTTTCCTCCCACTTCTCCTCCTGCTCCCAGTGCCTCCCATAGTGTTCTCCCCTTTGTTGGCTTCACTGCTTTTAGTCTGCAAGAACTGCCTGGAAATGGGACTTGGAGTCTGCAAAACTTTCTGAGCTCTCTCCATTGTGGTTCCCTGACCTCTGCTCACCCCCATGTCCTCCTGTGTCCCACCTCCTGCATTCACCTTCCCTCTGTCTCTTGGTGCTACAAGTTTTTCACTTAATTGCAGTTTGTCCTTTAAAAAAAAGCACCAGTAGATTTCTCTCAGTCATTAACTCTTATCTTCATTTCTTTCCTAATTCTACACATTGGCAGGAATTTGTTTTTCTTTCCAGTGTGCCTTGGGAGTTCTCCTAAAGCAAAGTTGTATATAAAGCTACTTTATAGAGCACCAGGCCTCCAGAAATTTCTATTTTGAGTAGCATGAGCAAAGCAGGGAAGCCAAGTTTATACTGCAGTATTATTTCTTCTTATTTGAGCAACCTGTCCTATGTTTTCTGTCATCCAAATTATTGTTTCACAAAAGCAACTGTACTGCAGTGCAAAATCTGCATGAGGCAGTGACAGGCTGAGAGTGAGAATAACCTACAAATGTTGGTTTGGTTGCAAGAAGACAAAGCCTGACTTAAGGATGATGGTGGGGAGCTCTTTAGTTGGCAGATGCTCTTGGAAAATAAAAGTAGTTTGTGAAAGTCTAGCAAAAAGAGAACATTTTAACTGAAGCAGAAAATGCAGGACTTCCAAAAAAGGGATTTAATTATTTTTTTTATCATGAAATGAAGTGATAAAAAGATACGTAGGAGTAAGAAAGAAAAGAATGAAATTGACTGGAGAAATTTTAAATGTAAAATTCCATTGTTACATCTTTCATCAGAACACAAATCCTAGGGAGAGGTTGATTTTTCACCCCATAGTGTGATAAGCTTCTTGGTAAAACAGAAATAGTGTAATTGAAATCCATTTTGCATCATTTTCCCTTGGATGATTTAGAATTAGGCCAATTTATATTCTGCAGGTACAACGCAAAGAGAGTGTAAATGCAGCCACCAGAATTGTTTTTGTCCATGAGTAAAGCTGGTATCATTTACTGATTCATTACTCTCTCAGCAGGGTCCTCTCTTTCAAAAGCTACCTGGAATTACTGCTGGCAATAGAACACTAAACTCTAAAATAAGATTTGCATAAAAAATGAAAGTTCAAGGAAAAATGATAATAGTGATTAAAAGTAACATTTGATGACTATTTTGATTAGAATATCACACTGAAATGTGGTATTCAAGCAGACACAGAGGCTTTTTTCCCCTCCAGCTCCAACTGACAATGCACTTATTTAACTGGACTATTATATCCCTGATAATTTTCCTGAAATAATAGACAGTGCTTCCATTAATATTTAACAATATAAACATCAAGCAAAGGCTGTACATCTGGAATCACAGAATCTGCTTTTTGCATTAGGGTACTAATTTTAGAAATAACCTCTGTCTGCCGGGGCCTGCTGATGTATGGTTGTGGTAACAAGTCAGTAATTGAGTTTTCTGGGCATTTTGACCACTGATACAAATTTGCAAAGCAGATTTCACAGCAGAAACACAATTTCCATCCTGACTTTTATCACATTGCTTTCTGTTGGGGGAATTGGGATGTTTAGGGAGGGAAATATAATCTAAGTGGGCCTAATTTGTGAGAGTGTGATTTCTGACGTTAACCCAGTAAGCTTCATTTTGGTTCATTTGATAACACATCATCTAAAAATTTGGCATTAGGTAGGTATCACAAAACTTATTATCTTTAACTGCCTAGGCAGAAAATGCTGAGTTAGATGATTATAAATTGAAACTCACAGAAAACTTTTATCTCCAGCTGCTGTGCAAAGATCCTGTCACAGCCTGGCTTGTTTTAGCAAACAAACAGCCTGGTTCACCTCCTCCAGTGGAAAAATGGCACAGGAATGATGCTGTGTTGGGGATGCAGAGGTGGAGGGTGGGTTAAGGATGGAGGACCAAGAGGTCCTTTCAGATGGTTCATGATGGTCTTGTGAGTGCCACACTCCTGTGGTGTCACAGCCTTTGGGACGGTGAGAAATAGAAGCTCAGGGCATATCCTCCAGCTGAATTTCAGCTGGGAGAAATTCAGTTGCCACCCTCCCAGTGAAAAGTCCAGTTCCAATGGTGTGTCCTGAGCAGCAATGAAGCAGCAGTGCACACAAACCCTGCCTGGTTACGTGGTCCAGCATCTTCCCTGGCATTGCTCTGCTCAGCTGGGTTCATTTCAATGATCTGGACTCAGCTGAACACCCAGCAGGATTTGCTGCTTGGTGAAAAGGTGAAGAAAAGCTCTGTGTGGGTTTGTGGTGTCTTGGAATCATGAGGTAGATTAGAGCAAGTGTTGCATTGGAATCCAGGCAGGTCTCAGAGATATAAACTTGATAAAGCTAAATTCTGCTCTGCTGAGATGATGGATTGCTTGATGGCATAAGATCATAAAATAATCAGTGTTGGGTTTCACTCAGATTCCTGCAGTACATTCCTTCAGAGCTGTGGGTTAGGAATTGCAGTCTGGGGGCACAGGAGCCTGTGGTGTCAGGATTTAAGCTGTGCCCTTGTTTGCTGCTTGGGTCTGCAAGGCAAGAAAAATATGGAAAATAACTTGAAGTGCTCCAAGTTTGCATAGAATTATAGAATGTTTTGGGTTGGCAGAGACCTTAAAGCTCATCTAGTGATTGGCATTTTAGTCCAATAACATTTAGCGTCTTCACTGTTCTCATTAAATTTGTTTCTGTTAATTTAAATATTTCAGCGCAGCTTAAAGCCATGTGGAATTTTG
>JANRGV010000008.1:16759933-16779086 GCA_024734035.1 Alethe castanea
ATTCCCTTTTTACTTTTGTTTTTGAAAGGGACTTGGTATAAGTGTAAATGTTGGGAGTATAAATGTTGGGAGGTTTATTACTTAAATGAAGGTGACTGAACAGGCAAAAGTGTTTCCCTGCTAGATAAAATACTCTCTATTTTTCTAGGTCACACGGTTTCACAGTAGATATGTGTCTTTTGTAACCACAAATCTCTGATTTATTGCACTTTTCACATTATAAATTTAGAGTAGTCCTCTGTGGTCTGATCATTCTGCTTGTCCATCCATCTTGAACAGATTTTAGTCTAACATTCCAGACAGCTTCAAATATCTGTGTTTACATGGATGTTTCCACAATGTGAAGGATGCTGGGGGTGAGGGTACCAGTGTACCTGGAATTGTTTGGCTTGGCACAGCCTTTCCCTGTGGATGTTGGCATTTCCTTGACCTGCAGGAGTCAGAAGCTCAGCAGTGCTGTGCCCCCAGCAGCTCCATGTGCCCTTTCTCTCTGCAGCTGAAGTTACTGAGAGCTCTTCCTAAACAAGGAGAAAACAGGGATGCAGAAGAAAGCCAATCCCAGATGAGACATCTTTGATTTAGATACCCTTAGCCTGACATTCCATAATTTTTGGACTAGCTGGCACACCATGGCAACCTTTTCCATCACAGCCTGTCACTGGTGGGGTAAAAATAATAAATTTCTTTCACAGGCTTCCCAAAAATGTATCTGAATAAAATAGCCATATCTTTTAATATTTTACCCTAACAACTCTTACAGTTCCCAAGGTGAGCCAGGAGTACTGAACACTTAATTGAATCAGACTGGAGGATTAAGGAAAAGATTTTTCCAAAGGATCAATATGAATTAGGAGCGGCTGCCTGGTCAAATCTAAGGTTTAGATTCTTTAGTATTAGGCTCCTTGAAGTCTGGTCACCTCTTTATGCAGCTGAATGGAAATTGTTGAGTACTGAACACTCATGGGAAAAATTCTGACCCTTATGGTTCTGATGTCTCATATTATGCATGCTCAAGTTGGGATAATATGAAATAATATAAAAATATCAATTGGGCTAATTGGTTATTTTCAATCAGAGTAAGAGGTATCCAAGTCTGCTTGACAGTGACATTTGACTGAGCTGGAAGGGACACAATCTTGGTAATTCTTCTGTTATTTTCAAGATTCTTGATAGAGCTTTCCTTTTAATTTGTTTCAAAGCAAGTGAAAATATTGTTGTATTATCATTTAGAGTTAATTAAACTGCAAATGAGCTTAATGAACTGTCTGAAACAAAGCTCAATCACAACCTGTTACATACTAACTATCAAAATCAAAAGAATCTTTAAATTCTTTGTTAGAAACACCAAGGAAGATAGAAATAGCCATTATTAATGTCATCCTTTTATGAAATCAGTTTTGAGGCTGGAAAGCTTGAACTGAATGCATGCACTCAAATTATACAGAAAAATTGAAAAAGGGTTTGGGAAGATAAATCTATTGGAAAAAGAAGAAAAACAAAGATAACTGAACACAGGGGAAGGCATAGTCATCTTTTCTTTATTTTCATATGAGCAATCCACTTTACCTGCTATTGTCCAGACTGGGAAATCTATATATTAATAAAACGCCATTTTCTGGATTTGATATTTTCACAAACTCTTCTGCAGTGTTATGACTTCTTGTGTTCTGTGAGACAGAGGAAAAGATATTTAGTTTATTCAGGTCTTGAAGCCACATGGGTGACTCTTGCCCTTGAGTGATGCGTTGTCACCAACGATGCAGCTTTTCAGGAGCACACAGTACAGCAAAACCTATTTGTGTCATTAGAGTTTGTAATTTTGGCCTTTTGAAGGCTTAATCCCTAGAAATGCTAAGATTTCCTAATGATCTGTAATGGCAGTGCTGATGTTCAGCACTTCTCAGGATTAGGTCTGTTATCAGCCTGGTTTATCCACCTCCAAAGCAGGTATTATCTTATCACTCTTATATACAGTGCTTTTAGCACGTCAGCCTCAAGTACTTGAAAGGTGAGGAGTGTTATTAAGTCTGACCCTTGCAAGCTTTTCCAATGGTTTGTTTAATGTTTTTCCCTACATGAATAAGAATGATGGAGAATAAACTACAATTTTCTTACAGGGCTTGGCTGTTTGAATAGTCCAGCAACACTTTTCACAAGGTCATAAAAATTTTTTCCACTGCAAAAAGAAAGCAGTACTGACTTTTAGTTATGCAGACAAAGTAGCAGCATGAGGTCCAATTATTTTTGAGTATCTTAGAGCAAGCCCTCAAAAATGCTCTGGGAATGTTTTTTGTGAGACCTGTTTTGTGTCTTGAAAATGTTCAGTGAAAAATGAATGTGGGTGGGATAATTAATGAAAAAAAAGAGTGTGAAATGCAAAACTGGATTTGTTTGTAAATAAAAGTAGATTTGAAGGTAAGGGTGGTCTGTATGAGGTTCCTCTTCCCTCAGTTCCCTTTCTGGGAATACAGGCAGCTATGCAGCACCGCAGGTATTTTCATGCTTCACTTTCCAGTAGCATGAGCTGGACTGTCTTCCTGTGATCAGAACCTTCCCAAGCTCCTTTCCTATCACATCACTGCTTATCTGCCACCTATTAAATGGAGAGCAGCTGAAATGTGCTACCTCATATTTCATAGGTGAGAATGCATTATTTAAACACCACAACATTCCGTTTCGGTCAAGGATTCCATCTTCCTCCTGCTGGGGGAAATAATTAACGCTACCTTGGATATTTCATGTGTGTGTGGTCATAAAGTGGAAATAATGATGATTTTCTCTGTGTTTTTTTTTTTCCCAGTTCCAGGCCACGGTGAAGGAGGGGGTCACAGGTGTAATAGTGAACTTAACTGTGGGTGACCGGGACGACCCCGCCACCGGGGCGTGGAGAGCTGTCTACTCCATCATTAATGGGAACCCAGGGCAGAGCTTTGAGATCCACACCAACCCCCAGACCAACGAGGGAATGCTCTCTGTTGTCAAGGTAAGAACAATCCCCTCCTGCCCTGTATTTTTGCTGTCAGGTTCATCCCCTGGGTTCGCTGCACAAAACGAAGCACAGCAGGGATAGGTTATTCGAAGGTATAAATTTGGCAGCCAGCCCTTGTCCAAACTCTGTGTATAACCCCTTCTTCTGTCACAGTAACCTTATTTTTTTAATCACAAGGACTGCCTGTTCCTAGCTGTATTGCCATTGTGCTTAAATAACACCCAGATTTGCAGTAATCGTCACAATTAATAGTGAGATTGGACAACAAAGTTTTGTTTGCTGCTGGAGGTACAATTAGAATTCAAGAGCCCCATTTTGTTCTCACTTAGAGAACACATGCAAGTGTGTGTGCTCCCATGGAAAGGGGCATGGATTCTGGCTGAATCCACATTTCTAAAGTGGATTGGTCCCACATTTCTAGTGTCTCATAGGAAAATTTATTGCCTGTCTTTGTATGAAGACAATCTTATGTCTAAAACTTAACAAATAAAATGAAGAAGAAAATAGCCCTGTTTGCTGCCTGTACCAGCATGCTCTCTTCTTGGCTTCAGAAGAGGCATTGTCAATTTTTAATACACATGCATGCATTTCCATGGTAGTGCTTTTGATTTCAAGGCAGGAATTGAGAAAGCAGCTTGTGTTATTGTCATGAGTAGCTACTGAGTGTGACTCATTTGATTGTTAAATACTTGCTACATATAAATAAACATGGATATATGAGCATCAAATTGTGTCTATGAGGTATGGCAAAAAAATGTAAGCTCTTGGACAGAGGGATGTCTCCATGGGTTTTTAAGTCTATTATGTTTATTATCTCCAATGACTGGACCCCTTAAATTTTAGCTTTCCTATTTTCCAGATTCTGTACTGCGTTAGTATATAACTCTGAACTTCATGTCAAGTGTCAGCAAGTTCTCCTCCCAGCTCAGTCACACAGAACAATCCTTTCCCAGCCCCAGAACCAAGGACACGGCTGCAGCTTCAGCCCCAAAAAGTGCAAACAGCAGCGAACTGAGGAGAGAATCTGGGAGGGTGGGACTGCAGAACCTGGAGCTGCAATTGGACAATGAACCCCAACATGGGAATGGACCAAAACTTATAAAAGTGTGAAACTCGTGTCTTGGGTTCCTCTTGGGTAGCCACAGCCAGGCTCTTGCACTGCCCACGGTGAATCCTTTGAAGGGCTTTTAATAAATCTGCAGTTTATGTCCAGCCTCTGTTCCAAGTCAGCCTCTTTAGGCATCACCCTTTGGAACTGTGTCTAATTCTAAACTCTCACCAAGTTCCAGGTGCAGGGAATGCTGTTGTCCCTTTCCAGCAAATTCTGTTGCCTGCAAGTTTGCTGTGGGCTAAAGTAAAAAGTGTTAAGCATTGTCTGTGAACTTTATCCTCTGATCTCCTGCTCTGCAGCCTTTGGACTACGAGATTTCGGCCTTCCACACGCTGCTGATCAAGGTGGAGAACGAAGACCCGCTGATCCCAGACATTGCCTACGGCCCCAGCTCCACAGCCACCGTCCAGATCACGGTGGAGGACGTCAACGAGGGGCCCGTGTTCCACCCAAACCCCATGGCAGTGACCAAGCAGGAGAACATCCCCGTCGGCAGCGTGGTGCTCACGGTGAACGCCACCGACCCCGACACGCTGCAGCACCAGACCATCAGGTGAGAGCAGTGCCCTCTCCTTTGCATCCACCGCTACGGGAGCGTCTTTTGTGCCCAAATTATGTTTAACTTGTTTTGGCTCTATGCAGTAAGTTACAATTTATATTTTTTCCTGCAATTAGAGACTCGGTTTGTTGAAAACACAGGAGTGTAGCAGTGTCGCTGTAAGGCTAAGGAGCAGCGGAAAAATACAGCAACAGGCTTCATCCAGAGAGCAGAAAAAATGATTTATTGCAGAAGCAGACACATTTTTATAGACTGGTTCACAGAACCAAGGATAGAATTAAGCTCATTGGTCCAAGAAAGACAATAACTCTTGTAAACCTGTTTTTACCAAACATTACGTTCCTCACACACTCTTCCTGTCCACAACTCCAGGTGCTAAACTTTGTTATTAATTCTTTCCCTTCTGTTTTACTTTAAGTAGCTTGGGAAAACTAAAAGTGCTTTTTTCCTTGGCTCTCACCAGCATCCACAAGTGGGAATGTCTTTTGTGCCCAAATTATGTTTAACCTGTTTTGCCTCTACACAGTAAGAAGTTACAATTTATATTTTTTTCTTGCAATTAAAGACTCAGTTTGTTGAAAACACACTAGTGTATTAGAAAGGAAACAATAATTTTCCACACCATGAGATTCCTACAGTAGACCAATCAAGTGCATACAAGCAATAGACTTGGCTTTGCACAGTTTCAAAATTATTTTTAATTTGCTTGTTTATTCCTCTTCCTTCGTGAGAGCCAGGGAGGATATATAAAAGTTAAAAATGTCTATAGAAATGATGCATCTGTTTTACATAGGGTTTAAATCAGTTTATGATAATTCATAATGTTCCTCAGTAAGATAACGACCATCCATCCACTTTCAAGAGCTGAGAAAATATTTCCCAGTGAAAGATTGAAGCTAAAGGAAGCTTGGGCCTTGTCCAGATAAATGAAAATAAAATATTGTTTCTGTGCTATAATAATATACTCCTACACTTGTGACATGTCACAAGGAGCAAACTTGGGTATTATGTGGTATCATCATCTTATATTTTGATCCACCTGACTCGGTCTTTTGGCTTTAGATTCTATGAAAAATGAAAAACCAACCACTTTGTTCTCTTAAACTAAATTGGTTTTCCAGACAGCTCTTCTCAGCATTTGAGAATTACAGGTTAGGCACTACCACTAAAACCTACAGCTGTGTTTAATTTTTCATTTCTCCTTGTAAGTATCATTTCCCCAGGGTCTCAGTGTGTATAAAAGGGGATAAACACCTTGTGAGAACGACTTCAAAGCTGCAGCTGAACAATGGCTCTGTCAATCCAGACCATAGGCACAGATCTCTCTGCTGTCACAGGGTTATTTAGCAGTGATTGTGCAACCCTTAAAGAAGGTTTGACACATGTACTGTTCTGCAGTAAAGAAAGCTGCTGATCTTGAAGATGTTCTCTGTCAGTAGCAAGGCTTGGTGAAAATGTCACTGCAAAGGACTTGGGTTTGAATGATGAGGAGGTGAATTTAAGCAGGGAAGTGTGCTCATCTCCAAGGAAGGAGGGAAAAGGCAAGGCAGATAATTAAAAGTTTCAATTCTCGGCATCATCTCAAAGAAAACTTTGTTAATAACATTAATAGTTCAGTTTTTCTCCTTTGATTTCTACCATAGAAATACCAGTCTATTTGTAGGATGATTCTTAGCACACTATTTCCTTTGTTTTCTAAATGGATTTATTTATAGAATGATTTCTTATTGCTAAGTTTAGCTTTTGCTCCAAAGACCCCTTATTTCACACACAAAAGTTTGTGTCTATGGATGGAATTTCTGTTGCTTGTCAGACAGGGCAATGTGACCCTCAGCAGCTTTGCTCAGAACCTGGCTTGTGCAGGGAACAGATATTTTTTTCCTTTGGGTTTTGGACTGATTTTAAGAAACAAATTTATTGATGTTCTCCATTATTTATGTATTTATTCCCATGGGAGATGGGAAAACTAACATTCATTAATGTAACACCTGATTTTGTGATGCTAAAAGAGAAAAGCTATGGAAATGTAGGGATTTTGTAATCAAAGCAAAGAATCCAGGAGTTATTTCCTGAAATTTTCCCCTTGACCTACTGATCTGGTTGAATTTCTCCAAACTACATTGACCCAGAATTTAAAGGGCACCCAGTGAGTCACTGAATACTCTTCAATTAGCTTTAAGGGTGGTGTGTAAACAGTCAAGTAACATAAACATGTTCTGCAGTTCACCACACCTCACAACTGGCTGCCAAGGAGCCCCCAATTCTTGACTAACTCCTAAGATAAACAGAATTTTCCCAGAAGTTTTACTGAATCTTCATAGCCAAGCATGGAAGGCTTATAGCCATAGTAAGATTTTTTTTTTTCTTTTCCTTTAATGTGCAGAAAAGAAGAGCAGAATTAAACTAGACTGGGCTGAGAATCAGGAATGATGATATAACGAAACTATGGAAATGGAAGTGGTTGTGAAAGTTAGAGGCAAATAAAGCAAATGTAATGGAAATCTGGGAAATGGTAGAATGCATCAGGAAAAGGCTAATTTGTCTGCCTGTCAGTCCTATTGCTCAAATAACGGGAAAGCATAAAAGAACATTTTTAAAGATGTTTTAATGCTGACAGGTGTTAAAACACCTGGGTACCAGCAGTGAAAAGGCAGACTGTGTTATGAGAACAGCATCTGCAATAAAGGACAGGGTCAAATTCCAAGTATAACAGCCCAAACCACTCACTGGTTGGGGTCTGGCTGAAATATTTATCTCAAATTCCCACAGATAGGTGTGTGCTTAGAGTTTGGGACAATGGGCAGGACTTTTACAGAGCCCTGATACCAAATTTGTGGTTCTCAGGCTGTGATTGTGCCACCAGTCCTTGCTATGACTATATGGTAAAATTAAAGCCAAGTAGGGACAGCACAGGTTCCTAAATGAGTCTGTGGATTAATTGAATATTAATAACCATGAGTGAGCAATGTTTTGTCTACAAGAAGCAATGAATGTCAGATTTGTGCTGTGTGAACAGTGTGCATCACTCCCAACAAAGTATAAATCTCTTTAAAATGGGCAGGCCAGCAGAGAATTAGTAATGTTGGTGGGCTTTGGGTTCTTTTTTTCAGCCTGTTACAACTGAAATATATCTAACTGCAGGGATATTTTTAGTTAATTTTCTGTATAGAGCTTGTAGAAGGAGCTGCTGATTATTTGTAATCAGGAAATTTAGTTACTCTGCTAGATATAACATGATAAATGCATTTCAAGACCAACAAGAAAGAGTAGAGAAACCATTTTTGCCATTGTCTGCAACTAGATTGAATTTATTCTTTGAACAATGCAGATCTGAATCAGAATCAAATTACTTATCTCCAAAAAACGTGGCTTACTTTGTAAAATTTCCTGAAGACAGCTGTACTTTTGAAGCAATTTTCCTTCTTATTCTTCAGCTTCAAGTGTTTTTGCAGGCTGAGGAAGAATTTCATTCCAAAGCTCAAACAAGCTGGCAAAAAATGTGTTTCAGTGAAAGAAATGAGACTCCAAATCACAGACCTGGGGCTGTGCACACGAGTGGCAGCTCTTCCCTGTTCCATTGGCATTAAAATTCCAGAGGAACTCGAGGTAGAGGTGGGAGCATCATCCTGGAAATAAGAGGTGGAAAACAGTGTTTGTTCCACCCTCATTTCTCCTAGAAAGAAAAAGAAACTGTTCAAGCTGGATCATATTTCTCAGTTTCATTACTTTTTTTTTTTTTTTTTTTTGTTCTGATTTAAGCATTTAAATCTCTCTACAGTTTCCATCTTTTCTAGAATTAAAAAATGAAAGAAATCCAGCAGGCCCCATTTTAATTATAACCCAACAATTTATTAATAGAACAGTAATGAAGTTTTTGAAATTTGATTTCTTAATCAGGGACCACTGTTATTTTTGTGCCAGATTTGAGAGTTTAATTTTGGGCACTTCTTCCCAACCTCTGAAATTTTAATCAGAAGTTTCAAGTGTACATGTCAATGAGAAGTTAAAGGCCAAATTTAATAACATTTTCTACCTTGGGAAATTAAAAGAAGAACCTCACTCTGAAATCCATTATTAACAGTAGATCTTAATTAAACACAGTTATGGTTCTCAGTATTTGACTGTGTGAAGAAATTGGTTTCAGTATTTTTTCTCTTTTTTGGGATTTCACAAGTCCAGAATATTCAGTAGTTAGACTTTTAACTACGTGTAAATAAGTTGTTTACTGCAGTGTATTTGTAATTTTTAATTAGAGCAGTGTTGTTTTCTGGTTTCATGGCTTATCATGGCAATATATTTTTATTACCTACTGTGCTCTTGGATTTTAAATTATTTATGTAAACATATTGTTTCAGTGTTTATTCTCAGTAAGCAATGTGACTCAACGCTTCAGAAATATCTTCACAAGAAAAGTTTATCACAGCTCTAATGCATTTCTAATTCATTAAGTAGAATTAAAATGCAGCATTTGAAGCTGGAGAACTTAGAACCCAAACTGCACCGAGTTTCACAGGAGCATGAAAGGCTGCAGAGATATCTGAAGCTCTGTATGTAAATAAGGTATCTCTTTGTAATCCATAATAATGGAAATAAGGTATAGATTTGGCTATAATATTTCTATCAGGCTGCCCCACAGAGTACAGGTGGCTCCTGCAAGCACAGGGACGCTGTTTCCAAGCCCTGGAAAAAGGAGCAAAGCCGTTTATTCTTGTCAGCATTTCCAAATAACAGCTACTGGTCTGTCTGGAAGGGGACAGACTCTGTTACTCTTGATATAAATTGCATTTTTTTTGTGCTGCAAACTAAGTGTGAATGAGGCTTCATGCTGGAGCATCAGAGCAGGGGGAGGAGGAGGGTGAACCCAACTGAATTAAAAGTGATTGTGTTTGTTTTCTGCCTTGAAGGAGCTTGTCGTGAGTCTCAATGAAAGGATGAGAGGAAATGGCCCTCAGCTCCCCAGAGGAGGCTCAGATCAGACAATGGAAAAAATTCTCTGCCAGAGTGGTCAGGTATTAGAATAATCCGCTCAGGGAGGTGGTGAAAACACAGATCTGGAAGTGTCAAGAGGTGTCTGGATGTGGAGATGTAGTTTGGGAGTTGAGTCTTGGTTGACCATTGGATCTGGAAGATTTCTTGCAGCATTGATGATTCTTTGCATGATTTGTCTTTTCACCAAGAACTGGATGATGGACTGGTCAGTGTCTTTAGGAACAGGAATTTTTGTTGCTGGGACATGTTTTGCTTTAGATCAGATCGTCCTGACTTTGGGGCTGGTGCTCCTGGAGTTGGTGGAAATCAGTGGGAATGTTCCAACCTCTAATGGAAGGCAGCCGTGATCTTTGTCAAAAAAACAAGAAACAAACAAACAAATGCTGCCTAAAATTCTATGCAGTAGTGCTGAAACTACACTGAAATGGGATTCATAGCTCAGTGAGCTTCTCCCAAATCCCAAATAGTTGAGAAAACTAAGGAGAATTCTCTGGAAAAAGCAGGTTTTACTTCTGTTCCTTTCCTTGGCTGCCAAACCCCACCCTTCCACACAGCGAATGCAGAAGCCATGAATCACAAACACAATTCAAAAAGCCTTTTCCTTGTCTCTTGCCAGGATTTTTTCAGAGATCCTGAACCCCCTGTGAGCAAAGATGAGGCTTCACATCACATTGCTCGCAACCACTTAAGGGATCAATTTTGCATACTTTGTTGCACATCAAGCCTTTTTAAAGCACTTTTGTTGCTGGTGGAGGTCAATAAACTCCTTTTTTGGGATACACTCCAATCACTTCCCGAAGTACTACATAATGAGAGAGGGATAGGAAGGCTTAAAGAGTGAATGCTTAGGAAGCAGCACACTTAGTCATGGTTAAATATATCTCCTAGAGTCTGAAGGACTTGTCTTTGATTCCTAACACCAGGAGATTTGTTTGCCTTGTGCAGACAGAAGAATAGCCCCATTGTTACAAATGAGTGGCTGAGCCATGCTCTCAGCATGCAGCACCAGGGTTTTTCACTCTAAGTTATACCCAGGAGCATCTCAAGTTGGCTCTGCAGTTTTATTGATGACCTGCCTCAACCCAGCCACTGGGAATTTGTAGTGCATCTCTGGATCTGAAGCTGCTGTGTGTTGGGCAGTGTACATTGCTTTTCTCTTCCTTTCTGTTTTTTAAGTTAGATAGAAAGGTAGGGAGAGAGAATCTGCTTGAAGCAAAGAAAAGTTTTTTTTCAGTTCTGTCTTTGTAAACTCTGAAACACAGAAACATCAACTCTGGAGAGCTGTGGGCGTTGGGGGAATCCACAAACAGTGCCAGAAAAGAGGGGATTGAATCAGCTCTGAAAGAATGAACCTGGGCAGCTCCCTCATGATACACAACCACCACCTGTAATTGCAGGTTCTCAGTGTCAACCACTGGCTCAAGAGTATTTTACACAGCAGTCTTTTCACTGACATTGTCCCTTGAAGGTGTTAATACCATCAGTGGGTAATTATTGTCATGTTTCTATTTTACCATCATAAAACTAATGTCTGAAGGGGAAAAAAATAGTAAAAAACTTGTGGGTTTTTTTTTTTTTGTCAGTTTGACCAAACTAACTTCCACTTTTCATTTACTGAGCAGAGTTAATGATCCCTTTTTCCCCATATAGGAAATTCTTTAGGCCTGCAGCATTAAAGGAAAGAGGCAAAATTGTTTCTGGAGTGGTGCTGTACCTCCTTTATTCTCCTCTCATACCCAGAACCACACTGATGTAACTCTGGAAGGGTGAAAATGGCTCAAGAGCCAAATCAGCCCCGTTTTCCCTGTGCAGAAAGTGGTTTGCAGCTGCCCAGCACTGTCTGGATTTATCACTAAGGCTGAACTAATGCGGAGGAAGCAGCTGGTTAAAACAAATAAAAACAAAATAAATAAAAATTCTTGGGTGGGAGCTGACAACAAATGACTGGAATTAAATCCCACTGCTGAGAGAATTGAACCATCTGCCAAAGCTGGAACCCAGGCCCTGTAAAAGCTGTGGACAGCACCTGATGCTGACCACCCAGGAAAGGCAGCTCCATCTCTGTCAGCTGTGCTAGCAGAGCTGCAGAGCAACAGGAGCTGCTTTTCCTCTGAGCTGAGAGCAGGTGTTGATGGTCTGCCTCCCAAGCTCTGCCACACAGTCCCTGTGTTGCTCACAGGCATTTTTTTGGCTGCTTTAATTCCCCACCAACCTTCAGCACCTCCCTGCTCCCCTGGGAGGGTCCCTGGTGTCACTGATGCCCCAGCTGCTTTCAGTGTCTCTCACAGCCAGGGACACCTCTAAGTCTCACTGGTGGTTCTTTTTGCCCTCTTTTTACTGATATTCTCTGCCTCTGTGTTGGGGCAGACGTTTGACCTCTTCTTTGCTTCTTTCTGCTTTTGTGTATCTTAATTTTCAGTGCTTGAGGTCAATCTCAAGCTCACCAGTTGGGGCTGAGCTTTTTTATCCCAGTTTTTGCCTTGCTGGGAGGTGAGGAAGCTTCCCTAGCTGCCTTGTCTATGCTCATACCTTATTCTGTCTGGGTTCCTGCTCTTCTAGCAGTTGCCAGGGTTTGGGGAAAGGTTAGTGGAATAATGTAATAAACAGGTTGGTATAGCATTATTTCCTTGTCCTCTCCTGGTAGAAAAGGAGGCAGAGCAGAGGGGAAATTTTCACCCAGACTGAGTGAGGCTGTTCTGAAAAAGGGTCCCTTTTCTGAGGGGGAAAATATAAAAAAAAAGAACAATCCCTCTCTCCTTGAATTGTCTCTGAAATAGCAGAAGTGTCTGAATTAAATTATCAAAGGCTACCTAAAGCAGGGGTCCAGGAATTCTCAATCTATGATTCCTAGATTGGCCAGAACCCAGCCACCTGAAGCTAGACTCCAGCACTCCTGACAATTCTTGTCAAAAGATCCTGCCCTTAAAATTTTCCACTGCTCTACTCTGTTGGCATAAATCATAGTTAATATGTTGAGATTAAAGTCGTGGATGATAGCACTGAAAATCTGTGTTTCCACAAAATCAAATAAGCCACAGTCACCTATTTCAACTTGCCTTGATATTACTTTTAGAATCCTGAATTCTTGATTAATAAGGATGAATGTAGCATTTAAGGGGAGTTTAATTAGACCCTCTGTCTTTATCCTGCATAACAATATTATGCCACATTATGATTTCAACCGTGTCAGCACTCAGAATGAATGGCTGTGAACTGTGAAATTATAGGGCACATTTTTCATGTCACTGACTAAACAATATTGCAGATCTTCTTGAGAAATATAACAATAGGATCTATCAGTCACAAGTTATGCTTGCAGTGAAAGGCAGATCTAGACAATAACTCACTTTGTCATTACTGTTCTCTTCTAGCCTCAAAAAAGACAGGATTTGTCTCTGGAAGAAGTAAAGAGTATCTTGATTATAATAAGTTAGCTATCAAGTTTGAGGACACAGTGTGAGGAATCGTGTTGTTGGAGAAGGGGGTGGTATGAATTTCTCTTAATATTTTAAAGCTATTGAATTCTGGAGTCTCACTCAGGTTTGATCGTGCCTGAATGTCTGTGTGTAGTTACAGCTTTCAGTGGTGCTTTGATAGAAATTTATTTGGGCTGGTTATTTGTGTGACTGGAGCTCCAGGGACCAGTGGTGTTTTACATGATGGCAAAAGATGCAAAACCAAGCTTTGAAACCAAAGTTTTCCAGGAAAATTGGTGCTGAAGCCAGGCCTGAATCCTGCCATGAAGGGAAAGTGCCCATTAAACAATTCAGCACTTGCATCCTTAAAGCTGGTGCAGATCTTGGAAGGTACAGAGCAGAGGTTGTCTGGCACATTATGGCCATATTTCATTAATTTATCATCTCCAGACTAAGGATAGAAAAAATCATAAACACCCTCAGCTCAGGGCAAAGCTCCCACTGAATCTGGGAGTAGGTTTTCTTGTGGGAGCAGGAGCTTTCCCAAATACACAGAATTTCTGTCCTGTGTTTACAGTCACTGCTCAGTGGCAAGGCAGCCCTAGCCTGTGCATTTTGAGGTACAAAGACCCCATCTCCTTTCAGGCTCACTGATGGTTATCCTTGGAGTGGAATTGAAGCTCAGTGAAGAAATTGTCAGAAGGTTTAAGCACTCATTTTTACTAAATGGAGCTCTGCAATGTTACTGTAATAGGAAAAACGCCTTGTGGAGTTCAATTGGAATTTTTCTATTAACTTTGTAATAAGGATGCCAATTTCTGCAAAATAGTTTCTGAGTAAGAGTGAAATTATGCACTTTGTTAAGCAGCAGTAAGCCTGCAGATTCATTCTTGGTTTAAATGTGAATTACTAGGGACTGACTTCTTCCTAATTTTCTGGCCATTATACTCTAGGTAAATATGCCTACAGAGACATGCATGCCTGCTCTTCATGGAGCCAGATAATTATTATCCATGGGATCTCTTGGGCAGCTCCTCTGGGCAGTGCTAACACCACATCAGCTCAGAGATACCAACCCTTCTCACCCAGGTTTCACTGAACTCTCCAAACCCCGGAGAATTTTCACACAATTACCTGTTTTAATGGGTCTGGCAGAGTACTCTTTCCTCTTCCACAAGGGAAATTTCCACAAGAATTCTTACTGCCTAAGGCCCAGCTTCTCCAGAGATTCAGCCCTGGGTCTTTGGCAGCATTTTGTACAAATTTATCCCCAGCCTTCATCTGCTAATGCTTCAGGACTAAAATAAGGAATTTTTCTATAAGTAGGGAGCAAGGTGTGCAGCTTCTGGCCCTGGAATGTCTAAGTTATTAACCAGTGTTTAAAAAAAACATTTTCACACAGAAAGGAAACAACACTGTCTCAGTTTTGCACTTGTCAATGCCAAGGGTGTACAATCAGTTGACTCATGGAAACTGCTGCAGAGTTTAGGTTTTGAAGTTCAAGGAAAAAGAAAAAGAAGGAAAAGCCCCTAATGGCTTTAATCTTTGTATAACTGTGCTTTTGAACAAATCCTTCTTTGTGCAGCCAGGTGAGTCTTTTCATTACAGCTTCTGTCATTTCAGGGAGGGGGGGAAACCAGATTCACTCAGTTTTACAGGTTTTGAGGCTTCCAGTTCCTTGTCTGTCAAATGGAAACATTAAAATTCACCTCACAGTGATGCTCTGGTCCTGCCTTGAAAGTGGCTGGCAAAACATTTGGATCCCAAAAGAAAAGGGAAAAGGGTGTGGGAAGTTTAACTCCTGGGCATCCAACTCAGGGTTAAACAGCATGAAGTAACTAGGGCATAATGGAATCTTAGGAGATTAAATACATTCAATTCACAGAGCACTATATTTGTGTGCACTGAATGCAATGGATATCCAGCAGAAAATAAAACTATATATGGCCAAATAATGGAATACTTTTGGTAAAATATTTACCTCATTGGTACCACCCTGCAGTCAGGCCAGGCCTGGATAAAAAGTTTATCAGTACTGCCAGGGTGGTAAATTAAGGTTAAACAAGCAACTCTGAATCTTCCATTTCCTGTTTTTTCTCCGCTTAACATCTGATGAAAGCTCTTTTAGTGTCATAAATGAATATTTCTTTGGAGCTTTCCCCTCTAACCTCTTCACATTTTCCATCACTGGCCAGCAGATTTTTTAAATGACACACATTTGTCATGTTGTTAAATATATGTCTGAAGGGGGCTTGGTTATTCTAAAGATGAACATGATATAAAAACTGTGCTGTGCACAGTAGATTTGTTGTAGGCAGCACATCAGAGCAAGCCCTCAGATGTGTACCCTGGCAAGAAAGGAGCTTTTTCACCTGCAAAGGAAAATTACTGACTTCATCAGCATGAACTCACCTTTTAGTATAGAGAGGATAGTATTTCTGTAAAGAATGAACTTAAATTTTTTATTTCCTTGAAAACACAGGGGACGTTAATACATTGTATATTATATATTGAAATACACCTTGTGACATTTTTTTTTTCCAGAATATCTGTCAGGATTAATTTTGGTCATCATCTATTAATATTTATTTGTGAAAGGACAATTTTGTTTGTAACAAAATGCTGTAACATCACTCAGGCAAGGGATGTTACAATGAACATTGCAGGGTGTGGAATCTGAGTTTTAATGGTTTTGTTCAACCAGTGGAAAGCAGTGTTTTGTTTTCTAATATCTCCTGGATGCTGGATGTTAGAGATTCCTACAGGCAGAAAGGTGAAGGGGGGGAAATTCAACACAGCAACCTCTGACAAATGGAACAGCCTGGATTTGATGATTTTAGAAATAAAACACCAAAGACATGGTTATGGAGAGCCTTGAAACATGATAAGGGCCAGGTGGGTCAGAGACATCCATGGATTTAAAGTGAGTTTGGACAGCTTGAATGCCCGAGAATCTGACTCCCTGAGGTCAGAAAAGGTGAATCACACTGCCCTGCTCATTTTTCATGGTCATTAGAGATGGTGAGTTAGGCAAACAAAAGCAACTGTCTGAAAATAAAGGAAAAGATGTGACACGATATCACACGCTGCTCCAACATTCAGGACAGAAAGAGGTCACTTATTTTTTGTATAGTTCAATGTAATCAGTCAAATAAAACTTAAATAGGAGACTTTCCATTATTACCAAAAGAATGAAAAGGATTTAATTAAATTTCTTCTGTAAGAAGTACATAGTGCATTTGAAATCAACTGGAAAAAGACCCGAAATCTTAGTTTAAAAGTCATTATTAGCCAGGAATAAGTGTGCTTTTTCTCCACATTATCAGGTGCTAATGTGACTTTTCCTTGGATACTATGTCCTCACATTATTAAACATGTTACTGAATTTCTCATCTACCCTTTCCTTTCCTTGTTATTGATGTACAAGTTTGGAAAGTGTTTTTTCTTGATGAGTATTAATTCCTCTGGGCTACATAACTCTACAGATCACCAAGAGAGTCTATTTTCCTACTATGAATTCAGTTCCTTCTAAACAATGATAAACAAGGCAACTGAAAGGAAAAACACATCAATTTTTGCATTATTAATAACAAAGCGACATATTTTATTTTATATTTTAAAAATATAGTCTTTCACTGTCCTGTAGAGAGTTCAACTTTCACAACAGATGCTTAGAGTTTAACTAGCCAACAAGGAGTTAATTCCTAACTAACAACTCCTGATTAAGTCTTCATTTGCCATCAAGCTGTGACCAAAACCATTCTGGTTTGATTCTGTTTCACCCTGGAATGGTTTGCCTGGGTTTGGAACCCCACATCTCTGCTCCCTGGAGGAAACTTTTGGCAAAGCCACATGCAGGGCTGGATCCAGGACAAGCCTTTCAGACCCAGAGTCACTGCAGGAGTTGGAACAGGCTCTGGTGGAGTCCCTGCCCCTGGGAGTGCCCAGAGATCCACCTGAGGATGTGGCACTTGGGGACACGAGTTAGTGCTGGCCTTGGCAGTGCTGGCTTAATGGCTGGACTTAATGATCTCAAATGTCTCTTAAATATCTCCTGAGGGCTCACACAGCTCTGCCCGCTGAGCAGATCCGCTCTGGGAGATGCCAGCTCTTCATTCAGCTCTTGTTATGAGCTGCAAACGAAATATCCTTCTGGGGCTCAGCTCCACTCTCAGCAAAGACTGCAGTAACAGTGCAGGCAGTGCTCTAACGTGGGGAAAAACCCAAGACTTAAGCCAGGTTTTGCCTGGATCAGGTTCAGCTCAACTCCCAGAATCAGTGTTTTCCTTCAGTGAGGTCTGGATTCCAAGTGGATCTTTGCCACTCAAGATTAGGCCTGTCAAATACATGAAAACACACTTAATAACCAGCAGATTAGCAGCCAACACCTCCCCAGAACGAGTGTCTGGAGGGAACCTGCAGCAGCAGCACGTTTGATCCTGGCTGTCCCATCCCAGTTTAACCAGAGCTGTGTGTTCACAGGGACAGCACAGGGAAGGAGCAGGGCTGGGCTGTTTTTCCTGCCAGGACTCTGACTGCAACGTGCCAACAAACTCAGAGGCTTTCCACAGTCAGCAGAACATTATTCCTCTGCCATCATCTCTGTGCCATGCCTTGGGAATAGCTGAGTCTCACAAACAAGCCCTGTGTAAGTTCAGCCAGCTCAGGAATTTCCTGGCACTATCAGCTCCTCCACAGATTTTCTTTCTGAATTGCCACTTCTTGCACAACCAATTTATTGTATGTTAAATTTTGTCCTTCCTTAGGCTACTACTTTTTTTTTTTTTTGAGGTTTTGTTGCTATGCTAAGGAAATGCAAGTGAAAATATTCATGGTGGTTCATCCCTTTCAACCCAAACCATTCTAGGATTTCCTCTCACACTGTGGAAATAAAAACTAAGGGATAGGATGGAGAAAAGGCTTTGTGTTAATAAATCTGAGTGCCTTGGGAGTAGCCACAGATCCCATGTGTGAATGTTCAGACTGAGACACTGTTTATGTCTCTTCTGTTTGTGTCATTTGTGAACATTTTTTCCTTCCCAAAGATCTGTCATTAACAGGAAATTTTGTTAATGTTTAGTACCAAAGGAAGAAATCCTGCTTTTAGTCCTCCTTGATATTTCCTGGTCCTGACAGAAAGCCAGGGATAGCTCTAGACTTTATTATTAATTATTTTCACAGTGGCAAGGTGTTACTCGCCATGGCTGGGATATCCAATATCCTCCAAATTTATATTGGACTGGAATTTTTGAAAAGTACTGATGAGAAAAGGCAACAAAGGAGGCCAGTGAGTGTGCAGTGAAGGTGCCCAGGGGTGTGTGCTGCTCTCACTCTGCTCTGAGGCATCAGTGCTGTGAAGGCTTTGCCCTGGCACAGACACAAACTCTGCTGAAATGACTATTTGGCACTTTTGTGATGCCTCCCTCTTGGAAATTCCTTTGCAGAAATGAATTCCCTGGAATTCATTCCCTGGACTCGGGAATCAGCCAGGGCACAGCTGAGGCTTCCTGGAGGCTGCCAGAGCAATCCCCAGCCCAGCAGGAGCTGGACTGATCCAGAGAGATCAAAACTCCCCAGGCTGAGCCACTCCTGCCCATCCATCCCTTAGGAGAGCAAAACTGGAGAAGCTCAAAAATGTGCTTTTCCCCAGCTGTGTTCAATCCTGACATGGCACTGGTGAATCTGCTGGGCTCTTATAAAAATTTCCCAGTTTTTCAAGAGCCACCAGGGCAGCTTTTGGACAGTGAGAGCAGCCAATGGATTTGCAGTGGGAGCAGCTGCCTTTGCTGGAAGCACAGGCACAAAGAGCAGGCGTGTGCAGAAACTTTGATAGAGTTTTGCTGCCAAAATCCTTCTCTGGGTAGTTTGTAAAAGACCCTGAAGCTCATCTGATGCTGATTAGCTTTTGAGGCACAATTGTTACAATGAGAAAACTTTTACTGATTTGCATGTGTTGACAATTATTCTAACAGTAACAACCTGATTATACCAGTGTGTTAGTCCCAGATATGGTGTATTATTCCCTAGCTTTAGGAATAATTCTGATATTATGGCCTCTGGCTTCATTTAACCATAGCCCTAATCACTTC
>JANRGV010000008.1:16781809-16822616 GCA_024734035.1 Alethe castanea
AGATATATAGATATATAGATATATAGATATATAGATATATAGATATATAGATATATAGATATATAGATATATAGATAGATATATAGATATATAGATATATAGACATATATGGTTTTTGTCCTCCCCAAAGCTTATAAGCCAGCCCAGCCTGGGAGCAGCAATACCTTTGTTATCTCCTGGCTAAAAAGCAGAAAAATTGCTGTGTGTCCTCAGTAATGAGTGTGGAGTGTGGTTCAGCTGGAGAATTGCTGTGCTGCAATAAGGTTCCCTTTCTGCTCTTTCTGGTGCCATATGCTGCTGTAATTAGTGCAGGCAAAAGGTAATGAGAACACAGTGGAGAAGAGGGAGCTCCATGGGAAGCAGGTTGATCTTTAAAACGCTGCATTATGTCATCTCTATAGAGCACAATGCAGTTTTGATCCAGATTTTTAATGTTGCACTGATATTTTGGGAAGTTTTTTTATCTTTCTCTGAGAAGCACCACTGGGTCCCTGGGTGTGGATATTTGTTCTGTAATTGCTGCACCAGTCTCTCCCAAAAACCTGTGAACCTTTTCCCAGGGGTAGTGGCTCATGATTTTTCAACCAGCCTTGATGTAATGCCGTTTATAAATTTTAAATTATTGCCATGTATCTGCTACTCTATTTTAGCTCTGTACCAAGTGCAAATTTTGATTTGTGTTCTGTTCTGCATCCATAACCTCTCTGTGTCTCTTTGGAGGTCTGTGGTGTGGACTCAGACATTGGAGCAGACAATTTCCAATCTGAGGGAGTTGTTTTTGCTGCTCTCTTTGCAATACCTGGCTTAGACAACACCAGGACATAAACCCAGTGCAAGGAGGTCACAGTCAGAAGATGCTACACCCACTTTCCCTTCCCTCTTGTCACACAAGCCCTTGGGAGCTGGGAGCTGTTGGCACAGTTTAAAGTTAAAAAAAAACGAAAAAAACCACCACAATGAAATAAACTCCATGAGCAGATGAGCAGCACTAAATTGCACTGCTGCCAAGTAGAATAAGACCAAAATAAAGAGAAATTGGCACACCAGTGAGCACAGTTCTGTGTACATCTGATAAATCACTGTGCTCAGGACTGAAGATACAGGAGGTACATGTAGGAAAGTGCATGTCTAAACACCCAAAAATTTTTAAAAGCTGCTGTGCAGTCCACAGATCCCACCAAAGTCAAAAGTGGGAAGTGAATCTTTGCATTCAAAACTTCTATTTTTATCACGGTTTTTATGGTGGGTCTATTCTAAACCTTTGCTAGCAGAGCCCTCAAAAAATGGAACTAAACCAAATCATCTTAACTGTACTGCAGTATGCTCTCACAATAAGTAAAAAAATGTGGTGGGAAAGACAAAGTACTACTTTTACAATATCCTGTGCCAAATCACAGGTTATACAACCCAAGTTTTTATTTGCACAGCCAACAGTGCTTTGTAGAGCAATCAGGGAAGATAGTACAATCCATTTTACATTCTCATTACTTTAGAAGTGTTGAATCTTCTGAAATGGTTTCGGGGTTAATTGAGAATTTGCAGTTTTACAATAGACTAGGAATTGTTTAGGCTGCCCTTGTTTCATATTTTTGTGCATACCTTTGTTGCAAAGTTATAAAAACAACAATAAAAGAAGAAACAAAGAAGTGAAATGAAATAATGGTCTGCATTGTTGCCATTTCAGGCGCTCATTTTTGTGGGAGATAAAGCTGAGGTATTGATCAATGTTTAAATGGCTGTTAGGAGGAAGGACATGTTGGGTTGATGGAACATCTCACTGTGCACTAATGCTTGCCTTTGATTCTTTTCCACATATTCCCTAAGGGATAATTTCTGCTCCTGGGGAAGCCAGTGGTGAAACTCTGAGTTGCTTTTCTGCCAGCATAAATAAGCCAACTATTTTCCCTATTTATCTCTTTTTCTGCATAAATTCTGAAAGTTTCTGGTTTCCAAATCTGCTCTTTAACTTATTTTAACATCATAAGAGCTCCTAAAGATGTGTCATTTTTCCTGGCTGTATATGCTGAAGTTTTGGTGCTCATTCTGGCTGCCTGAGCAACAGAACGTTCCTGTGCACCACAGCCAGGCTCAGCAGCCCCCAGCAAGTTTCATTTTTCAAGCCTGAAGAAAAGTTAGTAAAAAGCAGAAGCCTGGGCAGGGCTGTCTGTCAGCACTTCATTAGAGCTGGCTTTTTTTTTCCATTTTACCTTTTTTTTTTTTTTCCTACCCCCAACAATGTGTTATTTTTGTTTATTCCCTCATACTTGTACAGATACTTTTCTTTCTTTCTTTCTTTTTTTTTTCCAATATTATCAAACAGGATTTTCAGGTGAATTCACTCTCAGGTGAATGCCACTATGAGGCACTGCCTTGTCACAGACTCATTAAATAATAACAGGCTCCATGTCAATTACTGGTAATTTCAGATGTCTATAAAAGGTTGTATGGTGGTTTATGACCTATAACAATTCACTACAAAAAAGATAAACAGGTTATTATCCCAGGTATTGATTATATGATTGGAGTTTTGGTTTAAGATATTAACACATTAATTGGAGAGGGAATTGGTATCAGTTAATTCAACTCTAGTTGTTCTATTACTTAATATATTTAACTGAGTATAGAATTAGGCCCTAATCATGAACATTTTTGTATTTATTGCTTCAGTCAAGAAGGGAAGTTCCTGGTGTGTAAACTCCACAATCTTTCTAAACATTTCCAGTTTTGGGGGGCTGAATATTTGTGCCAATTAATGGAAAGAGAGCACAACAAGGAATTTAATTTTGGGGGATTTTGGATGCAGCATTTCCAAGCTCTGATTGAGGCAACACGGATGTGGTGGAATTTAATCAGAAGAAAGAGGAAGCTCCAGAATCCAGAATGTAGAACAAACGTGTGCAAACAGGGCTGGGTGTAAGCACCTCCCCACAGACCTGGTGAATTCATTGTCTGACTCTTTTTGCTACCATTCCCCACAATTTTGTACATTTCCAGCTCACCACAAAATAATTAATAGTAAGGAAAAACAATTAAAAAGGCTGAAATGTAAATTAAAAATACAACTTCTTGTCCAACTGGAATTTTGGGTCTGGAAAAGGGAGGAATGTGATAGGATTCATGAGGTCAGTGTGGATGCAAGGGCCTGTTGGAAGTGTTCTGGCTGGAAAATATTGATTTCTCTGCTAAACTTTGGGACACACACACACATTTATAAAAATACCCAAAGGAATTGACTCAAACCTCTCTATCTCCCTCTGCCAGCTAAGCCTAACACTGACCTGTCTCTAAGGGATGGCAAATAAAATTGTGCTTTTGAAATATTAAGAGAACCACTTCTGGAAGCAACTGAGCGCAAAGACAAATTCCTCTGCAGCAATGCAATTGTTTTATGTTCAGGCCCACAATTTGATAACAACTTGTGCCCTTTTGTCAGGTATTCAGTGTACAAGGACCCAGCAGGGTGGCTGGAAATCCACCCCACCAACGGCACGGTTGGCACCACGGCAGTGCTGGACAGGGAATCTCCCTTCGTGCACAACAACGTCTACACTGCTCTGTTCCTGGCCATCGACAGTGGTGAGTGACCAGCACAAAACCCTCCCTTCCCCTGCTTGAAGTGCTCTCTTCTGACAATTAACCGTGTAAATTTAACCATGTGCTGCAGCGCTTCGCTGTGCGGCCACCTAAATGGATTAGAGACCATTTTGGAAAACAGAAGAAAGAGGAATTAACTTAAAAATTATGCAGATCCATACATTATCATGATGATATACTGGAAACTTGAGAAGACAATTTATGCTCTATTTCATATTTGGATGTTATGACCCCCTTTATGCAAACTCAGTTTTTGGTTGTGGTGGGGGTTTTCAATTTTAGAAACTCAGAACTTCAAATTTAGAGCAGTTTTAATTTAGGTTTACACCTCACTCGTTTCTTCCTACATTGATGTCTTAATGCCAGGTGCAATTAGTCTAGAAGCACTCTTGGAAATGTAATAAATCATCGTAATCAGAGTTAATTTCTTCACAATATTTGAGCAGTCAGAGTGCCTGAGGCACTAAATACCAGTAATAACTCATCCTTGATATGCTGGATTATAATCTATTCAATACAATGACAGTGACAATAGAAACATGACTAAACTCCTTGTTAAAATGCAACATTTTTTTTGCATATTGTGTGTACTAAAGTTCCTTCTGTCAAATAGAATCCAAATTAAGCTATCTAGGGAAAATTCAGCAAGTGACTTTGGAGCAGGGGAAGAAAGAGAAAATCCTGAACGTTCCAAATCTCCTGAGCTAAAGGCTCAAAATAAATAAAAGATTTGCCTGTAATGTAACAGCTAATATGCTAACACTTTTACACAGCTGCAGCTGGTATAGCCCTGGTGATGAATTGTAAAATGCTCTTTTTAGGAGAGTAATTCCACATTTTTGTAAGCACATGACTCAGGGAACATTTGCAGAGCCTGACAGGAGAAAGAAAATATCACCTTAAGTGCAACAGAAAAAAAAAATCTGCTGAGATTATGATTTACTTATACATTAATATACATGTTTTCCTTAGGACATTTTTTGGGGAAAATGTACCACTAAACATATTTCTGTCTTTTGCTTGCTATCGGATTTTTTTTTTTTTTAAATGCATCTTAAAATCAGGTGCACTGGGAAATGTCATCTCACCATAAAAGTAAAAATTTGGGATATTACTGAGGGGTTACCCAAAGGACAAAGCTGTGTTTTAAAGGTGAAGCCAAGATATTGTCAAGGAGAATAGATGCAGAAAGGAGATGAGTGTTTTTGGCTGTGGGAACCAGCCTGAGTAACGTGGATTTTGGGGGACACCTTTTTGCTCCAATTTAGGCCTTGCTCATTTATTCCAAGCCCAGAACTTCACTACTTTTAATTCTCAGATTTTTATTTTTTTTCTGGTTCTGTAAAAATGAGAGAAGGGGAAGCTGTGCTGAACAGCAGAGCTAGAGAGAAAAGGAATCCTGTTCACTTGGGGTTCTGAGCCAGCCCCTGATTGCAGCCCCTGTAATTGTGTTTATTTGGGATTGTGCAGCTCTGTCAGTGCAGAGTTCATCTCCCCCAGCATTACTGACTCCTGTGAATGCAATGAGTACAAAGCACCCTGTGCACCCAGGACTGTCATGCCAAGGTGTTAATAATGATCATTTCAGAGCACTGCCATGTGTGGGAGAGGGAATAAACAGCAGAACTTAATTAGCTGGCATTAACCTTGTGCCCTGCATCACCTCTGGATTAATTACCAGGCAGCTTGGGGAGCACTTTCAACTTAGAGATGGGCTGGGAAGTGGGAAAATGATTTTCTGGCCTGGATGAATGACTCTGTGGCTGAGGCAGCCAAGGAAGTTTTGGAGTTGATCTCAGCAGGTTGGGATCTGCCTTGTCCCCTGCAGGGACAGCTGGGAGTGAGAGGGTCCCTGGGAATTGTCCCCAGATTTGTTTCCAGGGCACTGACAATGTGAACTAGCACAGCTGAGAGACCCACTTTATCTCTCCAACCATCAGAGCTAATGTCCAACTTGAAATATTGCATTAGATGAGAAGCCAGATTGTGGGAGAATGATATGAAATGAATACAGAATTATTTCAGGACTCTAAAAGAAAGTTATGTTAACCTTAAAAGGGGGAAAAATCAGATTAAACATAACTATCTGCATCTCCTTAGAGCAGCATTGTCCACAGACTGCAGATTCTCTCTTCAGGTTAATAAGTGGAGCCTGTCTAATACCGGTGAATATGAGTGGGACTGCTCAGTGAGAGGGCAGCCAAAGGCAGGATTAAAAATTGCCAAATGAAATAGGGTAATAAAGTGAAAATTTAGAGGTATTTCCAATAGAGCGAGTCATTTGCTTGGGCTAACTGACTTGTGGTGAAAAGGGAGGAGAGGAAAAAAGAAATACTTTAGCAGAAATTCATTTTTCAAAAGTATTCAGTGGAGGTTTTTATTTCCTTTGGTCTCTCAGCTTATCTCTGAGTCAAATCTGAGCTGTGCTGGCACAGGCACTGAGAAAGTCTGATCTGCCACAGGCTTTCCTTTCCTTTCCTGGGAATGCAGAGAGCTCAGGCAATGCCCAGGGCGCTGCCCAGCAGTGGGAATTGGAACCCAGAGCAGCTCCCAGCAGAGCAGGCACTGCAAGATCCCTGATAATCTTTAACAGAATTTACAGTGAATAGCTCTAAAATCATAGAAAGCCTTGTGCCTTAGACACTGTTAAAGTGCATGAGGCATATTCAGAAACATAAATACAGATATTATGTAGTGTTCATAGCATTAGAGTTTACATGCTTACAGAAAAGGTTCTGCTGTCCCATTGTGTTCCACACTCACCACTTTATAAAATGACCTTACAGTTGAGTTCTGTCCTGGCTGAGGAGTGGAGGCAGCTGAAGACAAGCTCCACAGTGACCCTTTTTCATCCCCTTTTGCTGATGTTAGTAGAGAATCTGTCATCAGCTCCAGCAGGCACTGACTCCTTGTTATTACACTTCAGTGCAGGGGGCAAGTGCCAGGGCATTTTTTTTTTTTTATAATCTGTAAAGTGTTGGATATTTCTGTCACAAGTAAAACCTGGAGCTTTGTAGCTCTTTATATAAATCCATCACATCTTTATCTTTTTTTGGGATATCACAAAACTGTTCCTTACCAGTAGGACAGGAGCAATGAGAGGGGCATAGAAAATGGAGTTACTCCACTGCAGGAAATAAGTTAGCTCTTTATGAGATTCTCTTTGACCTTTATGATATTATTTCTCAGCATTATCAAATTAACTGCAGCTAAAGGTGGTAAAGTATGAATTATGTTATTCCTGATCTAAACAGTTCCTGTATCTTCCCAAACACACTTGAAACAATGTGTAACAGCAAATTTGATATAAACAGTGTTAATTCATAGATAATAATTTTTGACCTTTATGAGGGTACATTACACTTTTAAAAGGACTTTTTGGAAGAAATATCCTAGTTTTCTCGTACACTTGATTTCAGTAAAAGGTCAACGCAGTGTCTTTGGAATTTGAAAACTTTTTATTAAAGACCTGTGTGAACATAAGAGTCTCTGGCCTATTAAAGAAGAAATTAAACACTGGTAGGAAATACCATGCAGCAGAGTTAACACATTAAAGTGTCATGAACTGTGTTTAATCTGAGAATGAGCTGATAATGGGGCAAAGTCAGGTTTATGCAAACTTGGGAAACATCAGAGGGTTCGTTCAATTAACAAAGGTGCCAACAGTGGTGATCATTTTATTTCCTGGATTTAGCACTCTAATCACTGAACTCAATGCTGTGGCACAGCTTTATTGGGAGCTTTGCTGCCAAACACACCTGTGTGAAACACAGAGCAGAAATCATTTGGGTTTGAGAAACCTGTGTGGAGCAGACCTTCCAAATGTGCTCTGTGGTGTCATCTGCAGGTTCTATTATCCACTGGAAATTTGGGATGAGGATCACAAAGCAGAACACCTGTCTGTTCTTCCCATTCAGCCATGCTAGAAACTCTCCAGGAAAGGTCTTGTTTTTCCTGTATTCTGAGAGTTTGAGTCACAATCTAGAAAAACTGAAGGAGGAGGAAACCATGGCTGGAGGTGAAGCTAAAAAAATACCTGGAAAATTTGTGGAATTTTCAAAAGATAAAATTAGTTTCTCCATTTCCTTTTAGAGGCATGAATAATAATTTATCCCCAGATTTACCTTATTTATGCAACAATCACACTTTTTTGTGGAATTAATATCCCATTGTGAAGCCTTTTTCTATCTCTTTAAAAACAAAATCTTTGGTTATTTTTGGTTGCTTGACTCACCTATGTTGTCCAAGGCTGTCACCTGGTGACAAATAATGACACTCTAATCCTGTTGGTTGGGTTAAATGCAAACTGAAGTTGGATTCCACTTTTCTCATGACACTCCAGTGGGGCCCCACCTAAAGGAATATTCTCCCAGTGAGAGTCTGACCCAGTGTGAGCATTGCACCTTCCTTCCCTGCCTTTCCTATCACCAGGGAGCTACTGAGACAAAAATTGGGGGTATAAGAACTTCTGCTGCATTAAACAAAGAGAATAAACATCATTAATAGTAATTTTAGTTGTGAGTTCAGGGTTTGCCTTGAGCTCCACTGGGCAGGTTAAGAAAAAAGCAGCTTGGACCTTGCTCCTCTGACTGTGGCCAGTTGCACCTGCGAGCTGTGACACTGTTTCAGTTTTCCTGAGCAAAATTAAGAAAAAGTGAATCAGGGTGTAGTTTTCACTTTTTCCCGTGTTTCCAAGGCGCAGCTGAACCCAAGAAATCCCAAATCCCATTTATTGTGCAGGTCTTGGCGCTGCTGATCATCAGAAAGAAAAGTTATTATTCTGTACCCTGTGTGATGAACAGTTGTACACAACACCTAGAAAAAGCTGGAGTGACAAAGGGATGTGTGGCAGTTTGCAATTAGAACTTTTCCTTGCATGTATCTAACCTGTCTTCTCGCTCCATGATGGACGTAATTAAATTACCACAGATTGATTCCACCTAAAACACGTGATTTTTGGAAGAAATCAGGCAATTAGTTACCATGGCAACCCAATTAAGCCAGTTTTATACCCCTTATCTTAATTGCTGTATTAATTGAGAAGAGAAAACAAATTGAAGACTCATCCTTTTCTTGCCATTTTGAATTTCAGTAAAATATGAATTGCACACAAAATATTGTTTTAATTTGTCATCATGGACTCATGATTCAAAAAAGAAATTAGAATGCTGAAAACAGTGTTTAAATGGATGGCATGTGTCAGTAGCAATTTGATATGCTGAAAGAGCTGTGCTCTTTTGAAATGTAATTACTCAAAACCAGGAGCTGCATATATTATCTGAGGGCATGAATGAAGGGTTGTAACTTTGGGAGATTATTTATTTTCTATATTTTGCAAAGCATTTATATGTTCATATGCACGGAAAACACATAGGAAATTTGAATTCATGGGGAATTAGGGACAAAATGTCAGCATATGGCTTTGAGGAGAGCAGCTCTGTGAGCAGCACACCAGATTGTGGTGACTTCCCCTCTCCTGGTTCCATTTGCTTTGGCTGAACTGCTAATGGAGTTCATCCTGAACAAGGGGTGAAGTGGAACAGGGCTGTCTGCATGGGATCCCTGCCTGCAGGGAGGGATTGCTGCCAAGGCACCGAGCACACACAGATATTCTGAGCAGAAAAACAGCATATGGAGGGGAAAAAACCCAATGTGAGAGATGAGACAGAAATTTGTGTTTAGATTTTCAGAGCAGCATCATTAGAAAGCACAAAAAGCACTGATCTCAGAGTCCTTGTTTGAAGAGCAGTGTGTAAGCCGTGGCTTTACAGTAATAATTCTGATATTATTCTGTGCAGCTTTTCATTAAGATTCAACCATTAAAATTATACTAAGTATCTTTTTCTATAACATTTATTTTTAAGCTATTTTTTTCAACTGGAGGTAGCAACATGGTCATTTATGCTGGTAGCACTAAAATCCAATTTAAAATCCATATTTCCTGGCAACAACCCCTTGCATTGGAGGTTCAGTTCACCACTAAGTTTTCACTTTGTTTCAGCATGAAACTCTCCATCCTTCAGCCTCTGTTTCAGGAGCTTTTACACAAACCAGTGATGCTGTTCCACTCCTATGATTGCCATGGTATATTCCCAGATGTGTCACTCCTGGCAGTTTGGAATTCTCTCTGTCCCCAATGGCTCTAAGGGCACCCAAATATTTTAAGTGTTCATCCTCAGGAGGGGTGGCCAGTTCCAGTCAGTGGGAAGTTGGATCAGAACTCTTTGGAAAAGATTGTTGGACCCTTTAGGACTTGCTTTGCTCATTAATTCTGCTTTCAGCCACAAGGTTTGACAATACAAAGTAGAAGTTTTACTTCAGAATTAAAATATTCGATGGGTAACTTCCCTTTCAAAATCAAGAGATCATGGGATTTTGAATTATTTCAACAGCATAATACAGTCAAATTTATGAAAGTCATGTATTCCCAATGGATGAGTTGTGACCATTTTTGATTGATTCATTTCTTGTTACATTTTTATGATATGTGTGTTAACAAGCTCCAGTTTATGACCCTGACATTTGCTTGTTTTTCTTTTGGAGGTCTTCATAAACCAATGAAAGATTTTTCTTTAAATCATTATAAATAAATCAAGCAAAGAATAAGTCATCAAAATGGACAGAAGCAATTTCCTTTCTCTCTCTTTTTTTTTTTGTGTGTAATACTTGCCCATCCCCTGAACTATACAAAGAGTGAAACATTTACATGGCAGGGAGAACACAGCCATATCTGTGTGTGACAAAATAGCAGGACATCCATAATGCTGTTGGCTTCTTCATTTCAAAAGGCAGATTTTAATATTACTGACTTCAGAGAAAGATAAGAAGGGCAGTGCATAAGACATTATCAGTCCAGTGTGGAAATAATGCATTTGAAATTAAAGACAGCAGTTTAATTAAGTGCATGAAAGGCTGGCTTTTATGATCATATTTCAAATACTAGAATGTCTTTTCATCCATTCTGCCGTATGACTTTACTTAATAATATATCAAGAACAAAAAACGGATTGGAGCCTTTCTGTAAATTCAATTAGTCCAATAAAAAGTGAAAAAGAGTTTCTATTTCATTAAAAAGAACTCAACCCTAACCCTTCTGATGACAAAGTGCGAGATGAGAAGGGAGGGCAAGGCTGGAGAAGGATGAACATTCTGCCTTTGTGATGCATTTCTGCTCGCAGGAAACAGATGAAGTGTCACCATTAGTAACATTTGTTATTGAAAGGACTAATTGCATCCTGCTGCAGGCAGCAGTTTATCAGATCCACACCACGGGGTACTCGCTTCTGCCTTGGGATGCTCTCCCAGCACAGTAACAACTTGGATTATTAAAATTTGCTCTGGGTAACTTTCAGTTCTTGGGCTGCTCTGGGCAGAGTGATTATGAGGAACCTCTTGCAGGGCTGAACTCTAAATGCTGTGGCACCTTGAACAGGTCAAGTGAAGCCTCTTGAATCCATTCTGGGAAGGGTTTGTGCTCAGGGAAGCGCAGGGATCACAGGGGAATAAACAACCCACAAGTGCAGCATTTCAGATGAGACCTCGTTAAGTGCTGGCCACAACAAAGGACAAAATGTGCATCCAGAAAATTTTGGGGTGATTTTAGCGGCGTGCCAAGGGGAGCTGCGAGGAGCTGCTGTGCTTTGGGCTGGAGCAGTGGGTGAGTGGCTCAGTCGTGGCACACATCTGCAGAGACTGGAAGTTATTACCCCTGTCAGCTCCTGGGTGACCCCTGTGGAATGAGCTGCTGCTCCCAGCGGGCAAACTCCGCCTGCCCAGCTCCCCCAGTGCCACCAGGGCTGGTTTGTCACTCACAGCCCTGGCACCGAGCCGTGTAGGGGTGAACAAACACCAGCCTCACCCCTGCAGCTGGGTCAGGGCTGCCAAATCGCTGCAGAAGGTTTGAAAGCGCTGCCAGCACAGGGTAAATAACCCATCTCATTTCCCAGAGCTGCCTCTGACAGCTTTCACTTGTGCTGACACAACTGCACGTGGCCCTGAGGGCTGTTAGGAATGATCTGCTCCTGTTCTGCCTCTGGGCACCCACCACACAACCTGATTCCTCTCTGCTGACACTCCTTCTCTCACTTGTCTCATTCTTGATTCCTTTAATACTGTGCTATCTATCCAGGGGATGGTTCCCAGTGTGTTTCTCTCAGTATGTGCTGATGAACAGATTCTGTTCCAGATATCTATTCATGCCCTACTCTCATTTTAACTTCAAAATATTCCTCTCCCAGAGGTTTCTGTAGAATAATTCTCTGTAGTGTAGAGAATCAGACAGGCTTCATTCTGAAAATCAGCAATGGATTTACAGGAGTGACTCATCAGGTTTTTTAAGCAATAATTTCCATATTAAAGAGGCAAGAACAATAAAAATTATTTCTCTTTGCAAGCCTGCCAGTGCAAATAGGAGCAAGAGTTTATGGAAATGTGATTTAATAAACAGGTGTTTGTTTTTTTTCCTATAGGTAACCCTCCTGCTACGGGTACAGGAACTTTGCACATCACCTTGGAGGATGTCAATGACAACGTCCCATCCCTTTATCCAACACTGGCAAAAGTTTGTGATGACGCAAAAGATCTCAGGGTAGTGGTTTTAGGAGCATCAGACAAAGACCTTCATCCCAACACAGACCCATTCAAATTTGAGCTCAGCAAGCAATCTGGCCCAGAAAAGTTGTGGAGAATCAACAGGCTTAACAGTAAGGCAGTAATTTCAATTATGGTGTATTTATTCCTCCCACTCCTCCATCCCAGTAGTGCTGTGGGAATTTAGGAAGGGTTTTCCATGAGAGCTTTGTAGGATGGACCCACTGCTGCTGCTTTACCTGTGCTGGGTCTGCTGGACCAGCTGCCTGTGCAACACAGCAGCTCTGAAACCTGAAACTTCTTTTCTTGTTATGTTGGCTGAACTTTCTTCTTTCAGTTTGGCGTTCATGAGGGGCTACCAGTGACTGATAATTTTGTGAAGCTTGCTGTATCTCATGGCACACAATTGGTTTGTACAAGGTGCACATGGCTTTGCTATATCATGAAAGTTTTGCACGGGCTTTAGCAGTGTAATTGGAAAAACTTCCTAACTTTAAGTATTTAAACTCTTCACAAATAAAATAACCCAATGGGTATGGTAAGGTCCCACTGGGACCTTACACAATTGGTAAGAGGATCATGAGATTGCAAAAGGTTTGTATGTCAAATCCAGGCACAAAGTACAACATTTCTTCTTATTTCTTTTCTGAAATGTATTATATTTATCTTCCACTCCAATTTTTTAGTTCACGTCATAGCCTTAGAAAAAATGAGAGCTGGATGTGATGGCTGTGGGACCAAGGGGAGCAGATATTTTCTTGGCTATTCTCCAGACATCAAACCACCCCTCTGTTACCCCTAAAAGTATTATCACACCCACCTGGGTGCCAAGAGCTGCTGTGGCCCTCAGCTCCCCAGCTGGAGCAGATCTGCATTTGGAAGGGGCTTTACTTACCTTCCCTGCCTTCTCAGGGAAATTCTGGAAGTGGTTCAGCAGCTTTGCCTGTACTTCCTGGAAAGAAGGGTTATTTTTTCCTTTGGCAAGTAAATTTATGATCTGTTCTTGTCGCTTTGGGGATGATATGCCCCAGCATTTCAATAGTATATTAGTTTTCACAGGCAACTTCTGCCAATAATTTGCAGACCAAATAATGTACTTAAACAAAAGGGGCTCTTACAAGTCTTTCTTCTGGTGGGGTTTGGAATAAATTTGTAATTAGATTTCAGCCCATGAAAGAATTTCAGTACTGTCTCTTCCCTCCAGTTCAATTCTTTTGTTCTTTTTTCTTAGTGTATTCTCATTTTCTTCCTGATTTCCATGACTAACTGGCATGTCTGATGTTGCTTGCAGATTCCTTCACCCTTCCAAGCCACCAGCATTTAGTTAATTCTCTCCTCATCCTTTGCAGATACCCATGCCCAGGTCATCCTGCTTCAAAACCTGAAAAAGGCCAATTACAACATCCCCATCTCAGTGACAGATTCTGGAAAACCTCCTCTGACCAACACTACAGAACTGAGATTACAAGTGTGTACCTGCAAGAAATCCAAAATGGACTGCAGTGCAACTGATGCTCTCCACATCAGCCTGACCCTAATCCTCCTTTCACTCCTCAGTTTATTTTGTAAGTCTTTTGCTGACCTGTAAGTAATGAAGTGTTGTTTATCTGCTCATTTGTGCTCTGCATCAGGAAACCCTCCAAGGGAGAAGTTAAATTCATACATTGATATCATAATGCTGTAATTTTGGCTTCTTTTTCCATGAGGGAATAGCTGTGAGAAAGGTAGGGAGAGGGGGCTTTCTAATAGTAAAAAAAAAAAAAAAAAATTAGCAATGAATGCCTGATTGTCAAATTAAGAAATAGAAGCAATAATTTTAAGAGAAATCAAAGGGAATCAGAGCTAACATATGATAAACTAAGAAGTAGCAGCTGTAGTAGCAGATTTGTGCAACGCTTGCTTTCATCTCTTCCCACTTGAATTCAATTCAAACCCAGAAAGAGGAGATTAAAGGTGTTTGTGCAACAATGGCTGTTCTGGGTCACCAGGAAAATGAGGGCTGTCTGCTTCAATCTATTCCTCCACATAAAATGTGCAAGTGACTGGAACATGAGGAACTTATTTGAGATTCTGGGCTTAGAACCACCCAGAGCTGGTAATCAAATGGCCAGTCTGGGTTGGAGGGCAGAGAGAACTGATGGGTAAAAGAAATTTCAGCTGTTTCTGAGACAGCTTTCCAAATGAGATTTACAAAATTCCTAACTTGAATTAGAAGTGGAAAAAAAAAAACCAAAACCAGAATGACTCAAAATTAGGAATTCAAAGCCATGGAATCCACAATTTAATTGGGTGTATCCCTGGCTAGTCCTGTGACAGCTGTCAGCAAAATTCTTGATGCAGTGTTAGTTTTGAATTTCTATCTGTTTCAAAGGAAAAGCTGTATCCTACAACTATGATAGTAAATCTGTTATTTAAGGGCTGTTACCTTCACCTTGTATGAACAGAGTACAAGTCTACAAGAATACAATTAACAGTCACATTGTATGGTGACTTAAAACCTGGGCCATGGTGAAAGGCCTTGTATTCTTCAGGAGAGAAAATCTGCCAGGAGGGAGGGGAGAGGTCAAGGCACAGATCCTTGACACATCTGAGGCTTGGTGTGTGCTTGATTACACCTCCTGTCCCTGTTTGCTTCTCCTTTCATCCCAAAAGTTTGGCATGAAGGTCGTTGTGAGCGGGCTGATGCCAGCTAATGTTTGTGATGCTCTTTGAAGATGAAAAGGACTATATAAATGCTAAGTGCAAATTCCTGTTCTTAGTCTCAATCAGTGGCATCTCAAGTATCTGCTTTGGCTTTGGTTCAGCTGCTCTGGGTTTAGTCTCCTGGAACCAAATGCAAACTTCAGCTGTTAGGAGTAATATGTTAAAAATATTTGACAGGGTGTGACACTATTGCAGCAGTGATATAAATATGCAGCCCATTGACTCAAATATATTCTTGTTGCCACTTCATAAATGTTGCTGCTGCTACACTAGGCGTGACTTTCACCACTGGAATTACTTTCTTATCTGACGTGATTTGCACTTGAACTTTATTTACATTAATGCACCTGCTCAGAATACAATGAGGAAGAGAAAAGCTTTTTACTTTGGAAAGTTATTTTCATGTTGGTTCTTCACAGCCCCCACCAAGAAGTCTGATCATTTTCCTTGAATTATAAAGCCAGTTTGAAGTATTGGAAAGCACTCTTTGAGCTGCTCTTCTTGGCTAGAGGTGCTGTTCAGCTCAGCTGTGGGTGGAATAAACCCCAAGGGCATCCCAAGGGTTTTCCACGGCTGTCATTCCATCTCTGGAGCTGATACCCAGTCATGCCCATGCAGAGCCAGCCAGCCCCACAGCTCCTCTGAGCATTTTCCCAGGTGTGACTGCATGGAGACAGAAAAGGATGAGGCTGGGAGCCAGCCAGAATAATGTGGTTCTGTGTTTGAACTTCTCTGAAATTGTGCTGCTATCATCCCGTTCCCAATTCATTTCCACTCACAGATTTTTTATAACTGTGATTAGCTCCATTGCAATGTTTTGTATAGTCCAAATATTTATCAGAGTAATCAAAGATTACGATGCTATAAAAACAAAGAGAACTTTAGTGCTTATTGAACAGATGAAACGTCCCATTTCTAGTGGCAAGTTATGGGTTTAATTTTAGCAAAAGCCCTTACGTGGCTCACTTTGCTCCCTGTGTTTGTGTTTTATGAGGTTCTTGTTCCTGGGAGGTAAATCCTTCAGTCAAATGAACTTTGTTACTCATGCCAAAGTATTTCTTTTTGTATTTGACATCTGGTGTGAGGATAGATAGCCTTCAGAAAGAGCTGCTCGTGGTGAAAGAGCCCTGCATGAATATCCCTCCTATAGAAAACATCTTGGTATTATCATTTAAATGGTGCAATTATTATCTATACTTAGAATATGTGCCTCCTTCATAAATCATGAAAGAAGTCAGATGTGGCAGATTTCTGAAGTGTCTGAGCACACAAGTGAAGAGCCTGATTAAAACTGAAATGGATGCAAAACCCAGCAGTTCCTCCCATTCTGGAGATATCCTACTGTGCTCACTATACTGAGGGATAATGGGATACAGACTGCACAGTTGCCCAGAAGCCCCTGGGAAGGTAGATATGGTTGGAACAAGAAAAATTTAGGAGTTCCTGGCAGCTAGAAATAGAAAATATAAGACGCCAAAATATACGGGCAGATTTGCACAATGAAACAAAGAGGTGGAATTAAAAGATGATGAACACAAAGTTGATTGGAAAAAAGGAGCATCTAGGTATATTTTATATTTAATCTCATTACCACTGGCATTTATGGAGGTCAAGCTGAAATGCTGGAGAGTGGACAGGCAGAGGAGCTTCCAAACTCACAGCAGGTAATGGTGACAAATATTGGGAAGAATATTGTCACTTGTCATTAGAGCAGACCCCATGTTTAAGATGCATTTTGTCCTCTGTCAGCTTTTCCTTCCCATTACTGGAGATGAGATAGGACCAAATGATCAGATATAATCCAGAATTTTCTCAGTTCAAACTGAGAAAGTACCACTCTGGCTGGCAGAACTAAGCTTTAGATCTATTACAAATTATTTATATTATTATTAGTATTTAAAGGAGCATTTGAATTCTGGGCTTTTGATTTTATAATAACTATTTCACTTAATTGCATAATCATAGAATGGTAATTGCATTTCATATCTTCTTTTATATTCTACCAACATAAAAGACCACATTAGATTCAAATGTGTGGAATGAAGGGAATAAAAGAACAACCAAAAGCACAATAGTCATGTAAATAATATTTTACTTAAATTTTCTTGCTATAAAAAGACTGGGATTTGAACACTTCATGTTGAAAAAACCCAATTTTTTAATCTTTTTTGACATCAACCATGGATAAGAAACTTTTTTTTTTTTTTCACCTGGCTAGTGGACTACAAAGCTGTAAGTTGACTTGAGCTGGAATAAGTAAAGTGTTCCATTATTCTGAACAAAAAGTGAGGTGCTAGATGAGGGGGAAATGCTGCCTTAAAAAAATTAAATAACCTGGAGGTCTCTACATTGTAATTAATTTGATAAAGTCAGGGTGAAAGGCCTCAGGTGTGTTTGAAAAACAGACTTGCACAGATGTCTGTGCTGCAACTGCAAAGAAACCTTAGAGATACCCCTGAATTTAATTTCCTATTAATTTCCACAAACTTTTCCTATTTCGTGCTGGCTGTCTCTCACTATATTGTTTTTTTTTGATTTGAGGAATGCAGCTACAGGACCAACAGAGAAAATACAGGTGGCTTAATTTGTTTTTCTTTTGAAAATGATGTATTTATTATTAAACTGCTACCAAAAAAAAAATCGAATTATATTAACCTAGTGGGTTTAAATTTCCATGAGGCTGGACAGGCAGAGTTAATCCTGCAGTGTTATCTCTCACCCAGCTCATTTTTCAAAGCAACAGCAGCCCCTGGATCTCTTGTTTACCCCGTGTTCTTTGTGCAGGAACATCAAATGGCTGAAAAGTGAAACAATGCGTTCCTGAAAGGCACCAGAAAGAGACAAATCCGAGCAGGTTCCACATGGAACAGACCTTTAAGGTCACTGCTCTTTCCATTACCTGTGCAGAATTGTTACCTGCACATTCCCACTTTTCAGCCTTTATTTTGAGTTACTTGCCTTGGTTTTAAACAGTCAGGTTGCTTTTTTTGCCTCAGGGCTCAACCATTCAGTTTTTCCAGTCGAATTTTTTGGGTTTTCCCAAGAAAAGAAAAAGTTCATCCCTGTTCCGTACAGCTCCAGAGGAAGGGTTCCCAAGAGGTGAATTTGCTAAAACCAATACTTCTTGTTTGTTTCTTTGTTTTGTGGGTTGGGTTTGGCGGTTTTCTTTTTGCATTTTAGGTTATCTTAGCACCTTTTAATCTTCAACAGCAATTTTCTACTTTTCATAGCAGTTTATTTAAAAATAAGTTTAAACCTATCAGTTTAATTAAAAGGACTAAGGAAGTCTGCAAGATACATTTCCCATTTCTGAGAAGTGAAATATCCTTATTTTGGCTAGAATTGTAAAAAAACTACCAAAATGGGGAGAGTTTTGCTGTGAAAGGTGCTTTCTTGAGGTGGTTGGTTGTGGCTTTGGGTTTCTTTTTTTTTGCACTGCTCTAATTTGAGTTGTATTCTTGTGCTAGAGCACAACCATGTAGGTACCTAAAATATCACCTAAATTTTGTTCACCAAGTAATTGGAGATTTCTGCTATTTATTGAGTTCCAGTGATGTAAATCTCACCTCCTAAACCAAATAACAGCAGCAATATCTGTATCACTCATTGCCTTTTTTTACAGATGCTTTGGTCCACATTAATATTATTATTTTTGCAGATAAATATCACTGAAATGGATGCTTTCTCATGAGATAAACACCATTCTTATTTCTGTCCTTAAAGATTTTGGTTGATATTAAAGAAAGGATAGTTTGGGGGTTAAGGGGCTGCTTCAATTTGAGCCAGGCTTGATTTGAACTTCACTTTTAACACAGAGCTGTGTCCATTCTTCTGATTTCTCTGCAGGTTTTTCCAGCCCTGCAACATATTGTGCAGTTTGGGAGCCCACCTAAAGTTAATGGGGCTTGAAATGGCCCAGAAATCCATATGGATGTTCATAATTGGGGACAGGCTGTTTGTACACCAGACAAGACAAATAGAAATGCCCCCAAATTACACATCAGCATATTTAAAATGTGCTTGATAACATTGCATTTTATTGAGTCAATTAGGTGGGAAATGGCATTTTACACACATTTTAACCCGTCCAAACACGTTCCAGAAGTGCAGAGGTGAAAAAAGAGGGCAGTTTAGAAGATGTGTGTTTGGAATGCAAAAGGGAGCAGCGTTAGCAGCAAATGCAGCTCCTTCCCTAAGAGCTGCAATATTGTTGCTGCTGGTCATTCTGGCCCATGAAATGGACATTTAAAGAGATTGGTTTGATAGCCCATTTAGTGTTGTGAATTCAAGTGAACGCTTTTATGCTTTCATTTTCTCAACAGTACTTCACAGTAATTGTTGATACATAATATTTCGTGTTTCTTTTCTGAACAACTTCTTAAAGCCACATAAATATTGAATTTCAGAGAGTTATCATCAGGATTGCTCTGGAGAGGGCCATGATTAAAAACTAGAACTGAATATATGACCAGTGGAAGCATTTTTTTCTGCCATTAATGGTCACGATACACAGTAGCATGTTTGTTTCTTTTCACTGTGTCTGTCCTTGGATATTTTCCCACTCTATAACATCTGGATAACTCAATGTAATCAGCTTTCTATTCAGATTTGGCTGGGATATTAATGATCAGGAGGAAATTTGTGGTGCCTAAAGGTTTGATGATGTTGCCTTTGCTTCTGTAATACCCAGTAGATACTTACAAAGCCCTTTAAAAGGGCCATTAATGTTTGGGGTATTTCAGACTACATCTTAAAGCCTTGCTTTTTCCATATAATTAATTGGGATAGGTAATTTGTTGGTACTCAGGTAAGTACCACGTTTAGGAGAAGTTCTTCAAAAAAATTGAAATGGGAATGTTGATACCAACACAGCCAAACCTGGCAGTGTTTGAGTTTGGCTATTCCTTTTCCATGGCTTCTAACCATAACACTTCACTCTAGTTTTTATTCTTACTCAACAAGAATTTCTTCAGATGATTAATTTAGGATTTCAAGCTGAGTTTAGTCTATACCTACAGATCTGAATGTGTCTGGATTGTTCATGTTCTGCTTATTTAAAAGTGATGGTAACCTGTGCTGTGCTGCTGTGGGAGATGAGATCTGACTGCCTGAGCAGCTTCCAGTCCTTTAAAAGGTTGGATCCCTGCTACTCTTGATGCATTTCATTTTCAGCATCTGGATGAAAAAATCAGCAGACCTGTTCAATGCTGCTGTTTCAATACTGCACTTATTCATTTCACTTGTTGAATATTTTCAACCATTCCATTCAATTTATCAGATTATAGCATGAGAAATATCCACGCAGGCTGCAGGCAGCCACCTCTGCAATTGTTTAGTTTTGACAGAACTGAAAAATTAAGCAAGCATTAATTCCCTATTGTTTAAATGAAGGCAACACTGCTTTGGCAAAGTATCCAACTGAAATTCACATCAATTTTTAAAAATAATTATGGAATACATCTTGGCTGTTCTACCCTAAAACTCCCCCTCTCCCAGTGAGATTCTTCATATCCCTGGAGAACAGGAATTATATTAGAAGATGTTTTATTTGATAAACCTAGGGGAGCACTGGGCTGAGTAACACATGGCTCTGAATTCCTAAGCAAGGAGAGCCAGAATTTTACTTCATCTGAGCAACTTTTCTTTCAGAAAATATTTCTTTTATGCACTTCTTAGGAACAGCTCTTTACATGGGGAGTGTGTGTGAGCACCTGAAAGGGAAGAGGGCAGGCACAGACAAGGATTCAGCAGTGCCCTTGCCAGGGTCAGGAGAGCACTTTGGCTTCCACCAGCCCTTCTCTGGATCTGCCACTGCAGTCTTACAATAATGATAAATATAATAAATTGTAATAATAAATTATTATAATAAATACAACTAGAATAAACTAGCAGTGTGAGAGCCACTCTGGGAAATAGCCTGTGCTGGTGTCACACAGGTGAAATGCCCTCAGCAGGGGGAATGTGCTGCCCTGTGCAGGCTGGAGGGTTGGATTGGCACATTTCCCCTCTGCCCTGCCAATCTGGGCTGATTGCAGAGCACAGTTTCAGCTCCTGAAGTTAAACACTGACACTGATTTACAAGAGCCCCCCGAAGCTCTGAGTGCAATTAGGAGACTTTCATTTCACACACACAGCCCTAATGCACACGGTGCCTTTCCCATCCTTACCAACTTTCAAATAACTCCTCACATAAATGAGAAACAAATCGGGTGTGATTTTATAAGCTGCAAGTTTTCAGGATAAACTGATTTACTTTTGGAGTCTTTATAAACTTTTCCCCAAGGTGTTGTGTCCAGTGAGATCACCAGTCTGCTCCGGCTGATATTAACCCCAAATTTCTTAATTGCAGAAATGAAAACACAGGATATCTGTGACTGGGAATATTCCTTCAAATTCAGTGAGATTTGGAGGGAAATTTATAATAATTTATAGGCATATGGTGCAAACACAGTGAAACTTCTGGAGTTGAAAGCTACCTGTGCCAAATAAGTGATGCACATGAAAATAATTTCTATTTTTCAAAGTTCTGCATCGAGGCTAGACTAATAACTATGCCTCTAATTAATGACCTTTCCTAGATGGTAAATCCAGGAAAGAAGTACCTGGGTGTTGATTAGCTGCCTAATCAGAAACACAGTGCTGATCTCTTCTACCATTTTTGTTATCCTCTTTAGCATTATTGGGGTTTCAATAAAGTCCATGATGCAATGTAGACTTTTAATTATGCCAGATTAATGTAATATTTCTGATGAAAGGGTAATTGAAAGAAATGGAGCATGCATGAGCTGAACTCCAAACTCCAGCTGCGTTAACTCTCTTATTTTAATGGGAATTAAAGGATGAATGCATTTTGGGTAAAGCTCATTCCTGTACAGAGGGTCAGCAGGATACTTAAATGCCTTTAATTTTTATGAGGTTTTAACTGCAGTGTAGAAGCAGAGTCTGGGTAATAGAGGCTGAGCTTGGCTTCATAAGGAGCACATCTTTCAAAGGCTTTTAATTACTTAATTTAGACCTGTTTCTTTAAAATAAGCAGGGAATTGACTGACTAATATGTAAATACATTCAGAGAAAGCTCTGGCTGCAACAGGGAAAGCTGGGAAGTGCCAAAGCATGTTCTGAGATGAGAAGTTCTGCAAACACCACTGCAAGTTGGCTGAAGGGAAGGGCTCTGCTGGAATATGAGTTCTGGCAGCCTGAATCACATGGAATGAATTTACATCCTACCAGTTGCTTTTTTCCTGAAATGCAGATTATGAAATCTTTGTCCTAAATTATGTGCATTTTTTCCCCTCCATTTTCTTCTGTTGTGTGGATGAACACGAGGAGTAAACCTGGAGTTAGCCCAGTGTGAAAGAGGCAGGGAGCAGTTCTCTGTAGTCATTGAAAAAGCCAATATTAGGAACTTGGGCTGAATTAAGTGGATGGCACCTTTTCAAACCAAATCAGCTTTTGAAACCCTAATTCAGGCCTTTCTTCTGGAGCTGGCCACCATCATCATCTCCAAATACAGTCAGTAGACTTTAGTTGAGTAGAAGGAGGGGTTTATTCAATCTAATTTTCCATGTCATGAGTCTCCCTACCCTGAACTGGGTACTCACACCTATATCCCCATAGCACAATCATTATTGATAATGTTATTAGCACGTTAGATCCAGACAAACTCTCACAATGTTTGCCAGTTTTCTTGACCAGCAGAAGCAAAGCTCCTCTTGCAAGGCCAAGCCAGAAGCCACCAGCTGTTTGTATGAACTTGCTGTGCTCTCTTATCTGAGCCCAGTGAGCAAAAATGTAATAACTTAGAAACACATGGCAGCAACCCTGCCTTTTCCACTGCTATCTCACTGTTATCTTAGAAGGATTGAGCCTGAATGTGTCTCCCAAGTATCAAAGAAATAGAAGAGCAGAGAACTGTGAGATAAAATTGGTGATCACATTAGAGACTGAAACGAGAGAGATTTCTGGAGAAATAAGTTCCCTATAGCTGTGCTCACTTAGTGCTGCTGTGCATCCCTGGATACCCAAAGGGAAAGGTGGAAGGGACAAAATAAGAGCAAAAATTCCCACCCCACCTTTGTGGCTTGAGTGCCTTGGGCAGCAAATCACTCATTGCAGGTAATTTTTGTCAAATTGCATCTAAAACAACACGTGGTGTGTAATGTAATAATTCTTGAGTGCTGAGGCCAGATATGGAGACAGAGCTGATTAAAAAAATATATAATAATTACTAGACCTAATTATCATTAGTGTGCAGATCTAAACCTGCCAGGCACAGGCTTATCAGGGAATTAAGTTCTTAAAAGAAATAGTTCTCATTGATCAGCAAATGTGCTCCCTGCATGCATTATTTCCACATTTTATGCTCACAGTATTCCTTAAATACTAATATATTTTATGAGCTATTGCCAGCTGCAAACTTTAAATTGTCTGTGTTATAAAATACATAAGAATGGGTTAAAAAAGAATTAAAAACCAATGCAACCACTCAAAGTGAGTGGAAAAGTCACCAGGTGAGCTGGTAAGAGCTGGGGCTCAAATAAGAAGCAGACTAAAAATTTGGCTGTGTGTAAGAATTTTTGAAACTTTCATTTGTTCCTTCTTTATGGGTACAATAAAGAAAAAGAAGAGCCAACAAGAAAACCACAATTCCTATGCAGGAAACAATAATGAGCACTGGAAATCCAGATGAGAGAACAGAGAGATTTTAAATATGGACCAGAGGCTCAGAGCTCCCCAGTGAGTTTCTACCAGAGCAGTTGTGCTGCTTTCAGTGCATTTCCTCACATTCAGGGCTGAGTTTTCTGGGCAATACTTTGGTTATCCTTGATTCCTGTAGATTTGGTGTTAAGGGAGTTACTGGCCAGAATGTTTGGCCAATTAATACATTATGTGACCTTATGAGACCCTTTTTTGAAGTTAAATTCATAACTGGCACTCTGTTATTAACCACAGAAACTAAAAAACTGATGCTCTTTAGGACAGAAGCAATTTCCAACCAATTTTGCGTGTAATAGAAAAAACCAAGATCGATTTGATCTTGACTATTCTTACTTACCAAAGACAGTTGTCTACTGAAACTTTAGAGACCGTAATTTTGAGTGTTGAATCTGATTTCCAGAGGCAAAACCTACTCCTTTAAGAATCCACCTGTGCAAAAGGGTCAATCACCATTAATGGCTTCCAAGCAGTGTTTGGAATAATTTTTTTAACACAACCTTGGTCAAGGCTTAGCTGAATTCAGAGTGGTTTTGGCACCCCCTGCCAATGCCAAGAGTTTTGTGGAGCTGCCAGCAGGTGCTGGGACACAGCTTTCTGTAGAAGATATCCAGGTTTCTTTGAACACACATCAGGGGAAGTTGTCACCATGGGCTGTGAATGAGAGGAAAACCAGAATGAGAGGGAAATCCAGGAATGTGCAGGGGGAAAGAGGCAGTGAAGGAGCTGCAGAGGTTTTGTCAAAGTGGCAGGGCAGGAGAATGCTCTGTGCAGCACAAGGCTGGCAGGAGATGAGCACACAGCAGCTCAATTTGTCAAGGGCTCAGGGAAGATGCTGCAAACCTAAGTGAGAGCCTGGGTATGAGATTTAGCTGTTTGAATGGCTACAAAAAGCCCTTTGGGACAAGGTGAGAGAGAGAATTCTCTAGACTGACATAACCTAAATATACAGACCTAGAAAGGAGATTCCATGACAAAATCCTCCTCTGTTTGTTTGTGCTTTCAGGCTTGAACAAGAGGCAGGTGATGGTGTTGTCCTGAGCAATCAAAGAAGGGAGTTCTTCAGGGGGAAGGTTTAAGAGCTGAGTTGTAGCTGTGCAGAGCTGTCAGGAAAACATCCAAAAGTTATCAGAGCTGGAGGCTGACATTTTAGACTAAATGGAAAAGTGGGAAAAGAGAGTAAGAGCTCTGAACTGTCAGCACCAATGTGATTGCTGAGCAGGAATGGATTGTGACACTGAGAAGGGGAAGAAACCTAAGTGGGGGGAAAAAAGGTTTCCTAAAAAAAATGAACTGGAGGAACGAGACCAAAGGACAGGCTGGAAAAGTGATTAGATAAATCATAGTAAAATTATAGGAGGAGATAGTGCCAGGAGCCAAGGGAACAACAGATTTTTCAGGCATCTGATTAAATGGATCCAAGGCAAGAAAGGATGAAGCTGAGGAGCAATTTCAGTGAAAGAAAATCTAGGCTGGGATTGTAGGGCTTTGAAGTGAAAGGAGTAAGGATTGGGGTGGTGCTTGTAGAGTCAGGTGGGGTAACAGGGAGGACCAAGAGTTTATGGAGAGAGATAAACTAGCCTCCAATAGATACAATAGAAAATGATTCATAATTAAAGCTGAACTAACTAGTTTTTGTACATCATTTACTCAGGAAAGACAATGTGTATGCAAGGTAGTAACATTCATTATGTCTGTCAAAATAATGTAAAATATACAAGCTTTTCTTCAGGTGTGCACATAAATCACCAAATCCTGCCCTTTATTTACAGGCTGTTGGTGAAGCAGCTCACTGGCTGCTGGAATTGGTGGGATATTTATAAATTTTGTGCTGAGAGCTTTCTCTGGTGACGTTTCAGCCTGTGGACTGCACAGAAACTCAGAGCCACAGCTGCTGTTCATTCATCATGTACAAGTGCCTGTCCTTAGCAGGAAGACCTCCAAGGATCTCCTAAGGATTCAGAGCAGCTTCATCAATCCCAGAGCCAGTGTCAGCTCCTCTAGCCAGGATTAAACAAATGCCCTTTAATGACACTTACCTTCATTGGGATCTGGAAATGCAATTTTTCAGGTTGTCTGTGAGATCAGTCTCAGATTCTTTCTTTTCACCAGCCAGGAGATCAGGTTGTTTATGGGAATTTAGTTCTAGCTGGGATCCCTAATCCAAATACATCCAGACTTTGGCAGTCATCACCATATATCTCCTATATGTGAGTCTGGATCCTGATTTTGTGGCCAGACCTTTACTTTAAGCAGCAGGCTAAAAACCCACATACCAGGCAATTCTAGATTTTGTGCTATTGGGAAATCTCAGTTAAACTTCTCACTTCAGTGAGCCCCATCAATTAGCACCCCTATGGATTTCTTAATTTGTTTTATTTACCTCTGTTTACCAGAACTGAAGCTCTGCAGGGAAGGGGCCAGGCAGGTGTTGGTATCCAGGTGCCTGCATTGGTGTAGAATTCAATATTGACATCGATTCAAATGATAACAAGAAAGAAATAGATAAAACAAAACAGCCTTATTAATAATTATATTAAATTTGATTTGCCATAAAAGGCAAATAGATCATTAAAAGATTTTAAAGGCCACAAACCAGCATCTAACATTGACTATTACATTTCTGTGGTGGTGACAAACTATCAATATTGCAATATTAAAATATTTTAAGTGCACAGATACAATAAATATTAGACACATTTGCTGAGTGAGTTTTGATGTGTCTTTCTCCTGGTTTTATAGGCTGTGAGCTACAGCTAATGTTAGATTTGCTCCTAAACTCTCCTTTCTGAATTTCTTTACTGCCTGGGTATTATCAGAGTGTCCATCTAAAACAGAATTCAAATGCCACATTCACTTTATTTAATAAAATACCCACATGTAAGTCTTATGTTTCTGTAGCAATATTAATATGATACACCAGGCCTTTTATTCCCTGGTATATTCACAAACTGTAAGGCCCTATTAGAGTGTTATTTTTTCAAAATTGTTTGTTTGCTCTTTGCTTGTCAGGGTGTGCAGGGAGGGAGGGGCTGGCATTTCCTTGTGCTCCTGCACAGGTGTAACTGATGGGGGGGAAATCAGGATTTTTCCTCTCACCACATCTTCCAGAGTTGCACCACAAAGGTCTCTGACTGCCCCACGTGACATTTTGGGATTTCCTCTTGGAGATTTCTGCATTCCCCAATAATTGCTCCTGGACCCAGATAATCGATGTTTAACTACTGGCAATGTTCATGCACTCAGCCAGGGATTTGAGTGGGGAGAAGGAAACCCAAGCAGCTGAAAGATGTGATTTGCATGGCAATACTCACCCCCATCTCTTCCCTTAGGTCTGTAAGAATTCCTGCCATCTGAAGCTGTCCTACCGAGTTGCTGTGGCAACGAGAAGAAGGAAAAAAGAAAAACCATCAGATCTGAAGATTGCAGTTTACAATTACTGTTCTTCACTCCTCGGCCTCAGTTGCTCCAGTTTAGTTTGCAACCTCACTCAATCTGCCCGACTGTACCTTGGTGTTCGACAGCCTCCACCCCTGTGCCCCTGGATTCCTCCTGCAGGACACAAGGTTTACTCCAAATTTTCTCTGAATGTTGAAAGACCATGACATCCAAACCCGACCTCGGGGGAGCAGAAACAAAACAAAACAAAAAAATAACAAAACAACAAACCAGACTGACTCCATTTTTTTCTATCTGTTGACTTGTTGCTATTCAACTGTTCAGAAAATATTTTGTCTGTGGGTTAGTATTTGTATATGTATGAGTGTATGTATATATATATATTTATATAGAGAGAAGAGTTATACCACAGGTTTAGCTTTTATAAAACGTTCATCTGGAGCAAGAGAAGGGAGGGAGCAGAATGACACAGCCACAGATGAATTGCAGCTGTCCCACCGTGGCTAAACCTGCTGGCTCTGCTGCTCAGAGCGTGGCCAGCAGCAGCGAGCCCGTGGCCACCCCGAGCTCTGCCATGGCCCTTCTCGCACCTCAGGGTCAGCAAACAAGAAATGCAAGTCCCCAGGGCTTGCTCCTGATCTGAGCTGCCCCAGAGGGAGTTGAGGATGCAGGAGGAGCAGCCAAGTGTGAGCCATGAGCAGCTCAGCCTGATTTGAGGGGCTGGGGCAGGGGACAAAATGTTTTCATCAGCTCTGCAGGTGAGGAGCTGAGCCCAAGAGCAGGGCTCTGATCTCTCTCTCAGCCTCTGTGCCAGGAGCAGCACGGGTGCCCTGTGCCATAAATGCCCTCACAAACACACAAATCCATAGGTTTGGGTATATATATACATACATACACACGTACACACAGTTTCCAGTTAAGAGTAACAAGAGCATTTCTTTGTGTGTGTGAACTTACCACACCTGTTTGCAGACATGGGAAAAAAAGGGTGTTTGTTCTCTATGAATATGGATCCTTTTTTATTCTGTGAGCATGTAAGGTCAAAAAAAAAAATTCCTTCTAACTGTACGAAGATGATCATCTTGTTAATAAACTGTAAATGATCCATCAAAGCTCACACCAAATTTTTATAAAATTAACACAAAAAGTATACTAGTGACAGACTGTGGCTTTTATTAGAGCTTGCCAGTAACTAGGGTAAGGTAAGTGTCTTAGAATATTTTAATAAACTTGCTTATTTAAAGTTTAAACAAGAAAGCTTCCTTATGCAATAGAACTTTGCAGCTGCATTCTTTAGTTAGCATTTTTACAGTACTTATGGGTCGTCCTCGATGGCATCCTTACCACAGTGAGATTATGAGCATATCTTCCACACCACGTATATGTTTCAATAGTAAAGATTTTTGGAAACATTAAAAATAAGTCCAGACATACATTTAGTTTCCCATAATGCTACACTAGATATTAAATGTTTGTTGGTGGTTAAAATTTGCTGTACAATAGCTTTTCTCCGACTTCCTGTATTGTACCAAATATAAAACAGGTTCTTTCTTTCTTTCTTTCTTTTTTTTCTTTTTTAATCAAAAGGAGTAATAACAACAGCGACAGAGGAAAAATGAGTTTGTGTTGTGAGCTATCCTAATGTTGGAGATTTCTTGATAAGATATGAGCTGCCTTCAGAGCTGTTTTTCTCTTCCAGCTTAACTCCTGCAGTCCTGACCAAGTGGAATCTCCCCCTGGTGCCTCTGTGTCACCAAAGTGGCACCTCAGGGTCAGTGGGAGCTGGTCAGGGACACCAGGAGTGGCTTTGGCAGCTTCAGGATCCCAGCAGGGAAGTGCCTGATCCCAAACACCAACAGGGATAACATTAACAGCTTCTCATCCTCCCTCCCTGCCCATGCCTTGTATTGACCCTGTGCTGCTGCTTTGCCATCAACAACCACGTCTTTTTTTTTATTAAAAAAAAAAATATATATATATATATTATTTTCAAGCAAATTTTTCCAAAAGGAACGATTTAACTACTGTATGGCACCTCTGGAATTCCAACGTGTATGTTCAATGAATGCACCCAAAGATATTCTGCACCCTGTGCTTTGAGCTACAAAACCTCTATCTTGAATAAAAGAAATTTTATCACCCTCCCCCACAAATACTCTTTTCTACTTGCTTTTTGCTTCTCTCCACCCAGCCAAAGCCACCTCTGGAAAGATCCCCCCCTTGACTTTGGTGTAATTTCTGTCAAATGCCAGAAAAATCTGCCCTTCCCTGCTTTAAACCAAGGCTCACAGAGCATTTGGTGAATCATTCCAAGGGCAGCCAAAAGAACAGAGAAAACTCTTCTGCCTGGAGCTACACCAACAAGGGGCAGACTCTTCCTACCACCCTGTGCTCAAGGATAAGTTCTTTTTTCTTGGATCCACTGCAGAATTTTGATGTGCAGAGAGGTCAGAGTCTGGCTGAAGCTCTGAGCCGAGGTGCATCCAAGGCTCCATTCCCATTTTCCCTTTATTTCTGCTCCCACATTAAAACCTCCCAGCCTTTCCCAAGTGTCCCAGGCTCCACAGGGAGCCCATCCCTGGCCTGCCCAAGCATGCCAGGAGAAGATGAAGCTGCCATGTTAATGTTTCTCCCCATTTAACACAGATTTTAGCACATTCATAGTGTGACATGAACAAGGAACCACAGCAAAATCTGAGTTTCCCTACCTGAATAAAGGATGTCACCCCGGCTCAAAAAAACCAATGTCCATTTCCTGAAACAAAGGAGCAGCAAAGATTTATCCATTTTTCTACAATAGAATAAAAAAGAAGAAAATTTACAAAAGTGGTTGTATTCTTTTCTAATAGTTGATTATGTTTAACAGTCATTCAGCCAAGCTTGCTGTTTTTACAACACACCCCTTATGCCTATTTCAGTCCCACCAACATTCATTTCACTCTGTGTTTGTAGATGTATAAATGCTGTCTAGAGTTGGAAAGGCAGTGAACTTGTTGATTATCGTTTTGTAACATGCACAAAATTTTTATTTGTAAAAGTCATTTCACTTGAAAAGGCTATGTGCTGTTGAAACAAAAATAGGGAATAACAATCAGGGAGAATTAGCAAGAGAAAGCAAGAGAAAGCTCATTATTAGCAAGAGAAAGGTCTCATTTTTTGTGTGCTTGCTAATTGAACCCTGGTCTGAGCTCCTCGTGTGTGCTTTTCCAATATGCCTGTGTGCATTTATTAATGTCCATTTTGTTCAGTAGCTGTAGTTCTGAAGAGTGAAAAAAAAAGTGAAACAAGTTGAATTTCCTGCTGGGTGTGGAGGAAAATTAGGTAAGGGTGGGAACACTGGTAACACTCCCTGAGCCCTATTCTCATCTGCTGGAAATCAAACAGCAGCTCCATCACCAGAACTGAGATTCAATTAAGCAGATTTAGGTGAAATTTTTCCTCCCCACGTGTTGCTTTTTGCTGGTTGGCTGTGAGCAGCAAAGCTGCAATATTTGTCACAGGATTGCTGAGTGCTTACACAGGATCAGAATTCTGAGGTTTGGGACACCCAGCCACCCACAGGTCACTCGTGCCCTTCACTGAGCATCTGAAGGTGTCTCTAAGGCTCCAGAATAATTTGGTTTAACCTTTATCTGAAATGGATGGGGTCAAATAATTTATCCTGTTCTCTTACATAGTCATTTTATGGATCACTATACAAACCTCATTTATTAAATTATGGACTTACAAGCAGTTTTGCAGGGCCCTATCTTAAATGCCTTATCACTACAAAAAGACATCTATTATTCTGACAACTTTTGTCTTTCCTTTGCAAAGGCCTCTTGTCTGAAAAACTGAGAAAGCTGCCAATTTTCCTCTCAAATGTTACTAATTCACTCGGAGCAGAATTCTGCACACAAATAATTTCACATCACTTGGTCTAAAGACTAAGTTGCTTTCAGAATAGGTTTAAAAATGTCTTCTTTCATTAAAAAAAATGAATTATATCAAAGTCACATTGGCTTGAGAACACAAAGACTAAAGCAAAACTCTGCTCCTGTCTTGCCTTCATTGCATCTCTAGAAACTCTGTTGTCTGAGAGATCCAGTCCAGTGCTAACACAAAGAAAAATAAAAGAGCAATTATTTCTTCTCAGTGAACTCCATGCTCTATAATCTTTAGAAGAAACATGCAGTGCACATTAGTAATAATCATTACAATTATTCTCTTTCAAGCAGATAGAGCTGAGTCTTTCCTCCACAAAGCACATCACCCACTGCCTGCCCTGTTCTGCCTCTCACCAGGACACAGAGCTGGTTTGGGTTTGTCCCAGTGGGATGGATGCACTCCCCCCCTCTCAGTGGAAAGTTTCTAGTTGCACAACTGCTATGTGTGTATATATGTAGATATATAGAGATATACACATATAAATATATATATAAAATATATGCAGGAGGGAGGAGATTGATACAACATGGGGACTTGGAATAAGCAGTTTAATTCCCTCAACTAGGGATGAATTAATGAGATAAGGGACAGCATGGGCTACATGTACTGAACCAGTCTGATTTAAAGCAAATAAAATGGCAAAAAGCCCACACACTAAACCCCAGGCTTGTCTCAACTCTCCTGTTGTATTTCTGCTGCCTTGAGCTGTCCCCTCGTACCACACTTATACCATTTGAAGATATGCATAATTGTTTACTGACTCATTTTTAGTTGTCTGTGGATCAGCAGGTCACCAATAATGGAAAGGGGAAGGTCTAGAGCCAGAATTCCTCATTCCTGAGTTTTCAGTGGGACAGCTGTTTGGGAAAGTTTCATCCAGCCTTGAGCATTACACTCCTCTGCATCTGCAAGTGACTGAACTCTGCAGTTTGGGGTGAAATGAAAGTGGTCTAGAGCCAGGCTGGGTGTTTGGATGTGCACACACCTCCTGCCTGGGACTGAGGCTGAAGAATAAATCCGTGCCTGGGGGACTGTGCTGGGGAACTCAGCACAAAGCAGTTGTGTTGTTATTGCCATTTCAGCCAGAACCCTCCTGTAAAATCACATCTACCCCACAACAACCTCTGTCCCTTTAAGTTATCATCAAGAGTTTTTTATGATTTCTGTTTTCTTTTTTTAGTAGTCCAAGCAAGGAGGAAAATATTTTGTTTGATTTTCAAGATGCTTAGTCCAGCTACTTTTCCAGGTAATCATTCCTTTGGGCCCTAGTTGCTGAATCGCTTGCTGTTTCTGAGGTGTAAATAAACGTTTTGATTTATGACGTGGTTGCAAAGAAACTTGTAATTTATTTGTGAAATGCTCAAATAAAGGATGTATGGGCTTTTACCTTCTGTCTGGACATAGAGCTCACTGCAGGAGTGGAGGGTCACAAATTCACCTCCAGAATGGCAAAGGAATGGAAAAACCTGTGCTGAACATCAGAAACCCCAGGATGCTCTTAGTGAAGGAGATAAATTGCAGCCTTCACCTCACATGATGGGCTTTGAGAGTGAGAATCGGGAGCTTAGAGAGGTCAGCAGAATCATAGAGAATGGTTTGGGTTGGGAGGGACCTTAAAAAACATCTTTTGAATGATCTAAATGTCAGGAACACTTCCACCAGACCAGGCTGCTCAGGGCTCCACCCAGCCTGGCCTTGGACACTGCAGGGGTGGTTTGATCACACAAGAAAAAGGTTTGCTCACACAAGAAAGGAGCAGCTGAATATTCAGGTAACAACAACAATTTGCTGTGCAAAGCCCTATTTCCATTAAAGAGAGTGCCTTGAGCCAAACCCAAACCAGATGTCCCCAGGCTGGGCTGAGCCAGGAGCTCTCCTGGATTTTTGTGCATTTCCTTTCTGCCTCACCTGGTCACCTTCCTCACCACCACCATCAGTTCAGCTTAGAGAGAACAGACGCAAGAACTGCACAGACAGCACAGGAAATGGCTGAACAAATTTCAGCCCTCTCAACCAGGGAATTCTCGTTCCAGCATAAAGCCAAAGCCTGCTGGCTTTCTGAAATTCCTGCAGGTTGTATTTTAGATCTTCTAGGAAGTTATCTAACGTGACAGAGCCACATAAAAATAGAATATCTCTGAAAATAGCCTTTTAATACCTGCGAGAATAGAGGAAGCTGGGGAGGGAGGGCAGCAGTCAAAGGAAATATTTGAGTACAAGCCCCAGCAGCTTTCACTGAGACCCACCTCCAGCTCCTGCCTGTTGCTGATGCTTTCTCAGGCTTTGAATCTAAAGGGTTTTTTCATGTGGTCCATAATAAGTAGAGGATGAAAGAGCCTACATGAAGCTTGTGGTGTAATTGGGCAAAAGGTCACTCATTACCTGAAAGCCACAGCAAACATGTGTCACCTGCTTTGGTCTCAGCTGAGATCGCTGTCCTAAACTAAAGGTGTGCCTTGTACCTTGAGAGAGGGTTTGAAACAGCACAAAGTTAAATCATAAGCAATGAAGCATTAACAGAGAGAGAAAATGCTGAATGGTTTGTAGCTGGGGGAAGTTTTGTGCTGCCCTTTCAACCTTCCTGTGTCTCATCTCACACCTCCCGTTCTGGGCTGCAGACTGCTGATAGTTGGCAACTCTGCACAGTTCAGCCCAGTTACCATTTTTGCTCCAGCAACAGTAAATCAGAACAATCCCTCTGCCTTCAGTGCAACCTTCTCACCTGCAGAAACAAAGCATGGGTCACTGCTCCTGCTGCAGAGCTGCTGGGAGGCTCAACCTGCTCACCTCTGGCCGGACTCTGCTCACCCCCCTGCCAGTGCTGCTGACCTTTGCTGCTCCCCTGCTCTCTGCAGTGAGTGACCCCAGCCCAGCCCAGATCACTCCTCTGACTCATTTCCCAACCTCCTGCTCCATACCCAGCTGTGGGATATCATCACCACCTCTGGAGGATGCACTTTCCAAGAGAGGCTGTCCAAAACAAGAAAAAGTGTTTCTACTCCTTGATTATTGCCAGGTATGCTGAAAACTCAGAAGGCAAAGCATAGCTGGACAGCTGTAATTAAGTGTGTCATATAATTAGAACCAGTGATTATAACCTGCCTTGGGGTTGCAGTGTGCAGTATTGGCTCAGCTGGCACCAAGGGAAATAGCCTTTGGTGGGATTTATGCACCTGGTTCCCACTGGAATCATTAAAACCCTAAAAGCTGAACGACCCCTTCCCCAGCTGACAAAATAATTATATAACAATAAAGTATTTCCTTTGGTTTTGAGTCATCTTGAGCTAATACACTAAATTTTCTTCCTACATCTCCAAGGTAACTTAATTGACATCATGCTTCATACTGAACAAAACCAGTAAAACCTCCAGAGAACAGGGGCCCCAATTAACAGATTCCCAGCCTTTCACATCCTTGATTGCTGAAAAGAAAAAGAATAACATGGGGGATGTGTGGGGATCACAGAGAATGAGTGATAGATAGATAAAGCACAGTAGAAACCTTGTAATGCAGTAATTAGAAAACAATGTTGTTACAAGATAGTGTCTAAAGGAAAGATTTAGACTTTTTGTACCATTAAACTCATGTGTACAATCTGTGACCATTAACTGCATCATGTTAGATCTACCCCAGTGCTGGCGAGCCCAGCCACAGCATTTCTGCCATTGTTACCCGTGCAGGAACTGCATTAACCCATGTGGAAATGGCTTGCTCTTGGATCCTGCATAGAGAAATTAAAGCAGGAATGGCTTTGGAGAGAAATCCTTTGTGCTGAGCAAGCCCTCTGTACCCTCAGCCCTGCTCAAAGCACCCTGGCAGCGCAGCCAGGTGGAGATTCACCCTCCTGCAAGGGCTGTGAGAGCCAAGGAGGCACAGGGCAGGGAAAGCAGAGCCTGTGCCAGGCACTGGGCACAGAGCTGGGGCCTTCCCAGAGCCCCACAAGGTGCTGGGGTGCCAGTCAGCACTGCCACAGGGGGTGGGACACCCAGGAAATGAAACAACAACAGCTGCTTGTGAAGGTTTTTTCCTCTGGCTGGACTTTCTCCCTCTTTCTCACCTCTGGTTTCTGTGCACTGATGTCCTGCCACCACTCCTGCACTGCTTGGCACCTTGTGGGAGACCCAGCAGAGCTGTCTCTTTCATCAGTTCTGTAATGAATCTACTTTTAATTGCTGTTGTCTGCCTTCACTCACACCTAGGGAGCTCAGCCCTCCCTCACACTCCTAATTCCCTTTTTCTGGCACCGGGTTCTTTGCTCAGGTTCCCAGTACCTGAAGCAGAAGTGAGTGCTGTACTCACATCTCTTCTGGGCTTCAGTGGATGCAATCCAAGGCTTGTTTCTTCAGCTTTTCCTTCAATTTTAGGCAAAGTCCTCTTGCCACTGCAGCTCCTCTTCCTGCTTAAGCTAAATAAGTGAGGGAGGCATTATGTGTGGTTAAACACCATCATTTAGTAAAGGTATAGCTCATTTAAAACAGAGCTAAATAATTAGGTGCACTAGATTTATTGTTCAAATCAAAGTAGTAAAATATGTATACATATAAATATAAGCTGTTAAGGTGATGAGCTTCATTATTACACACACATACACACAAAATAATAGGCTATTTTTAATTGCTTATTAAACAGTTAATGCTCATTAAAACCTCGGTTCATTGGGGAAAAAAAAATAACATGCAATTAAACTATAGTACTGAATAATTAATATGGGAATTGGGGCAATTCTAATACCTTTAAAGAGGTGGAAGTGGGGACAGTTGACAGCATGGGTTTGTTCCAGTCATCTGGATTGGCCTGGAACATGGATTTCCTTCTAGTTTAGGGTTTTGAGAAGGGTCTATTTTTTGGTTTCAAAGGCAATAGAGGGGAATGAAATGGGGATTTTTTTTTTCCTGTGGGTCTTCACATATAGAAAAAAGATAAAAGATTCACCTACTTACCCCATAAAACACCTCTCCATTTGTTTCTGTACAGACCCTCCCTTGGCACTCTGCATCTTTCCTTTAAACAAATGAATTTTAAGTGGCCTAAGATTTGACACCAGAATTCCCAGCCTGCTCAGCTCCTCAGCCATGGAGCATTTTCCCTTCAGGAGATCCCTCTAAATTTGTTCTTCCCAAAGGCTGCTGTGCCATGAACCACTGTTAAAAGCTGCCCAGTTTTCTGTGAGTCAGAAACATTCACCAGGGATAAACCAGACTGTCAGGGGCTTCCCCCGATTTTGCTGCATTTCTCATGACTGAAATGAAAGAAGCATGTTATATTTCTCAGGAAATACCACCGAAGGAGATTGCTAGCCTTTTTTTTTTAATTTTATTTTATTTTTATGTCCTCAATCCAACAGCTTTCCTGTTTAGAAGCAGGATGTCACAAGAGTCAAGACAGTGAAAATTTGCCCCTCATTTTTGATAGCATAGCATCCCACAGAGAGGCAAATGGCAGAGATTTGCTAAGAACAGTTGTTTACACCCAAACTCAGGATGGTTTTCAGACTTAAAGCCAAACTAAAGTTTGATGCTGGTGCTCCCCCCTGGAAGTCTTGTTGTGCAATTTGGAGGGAACTTCACAAAGCAGCCAGCTCTGATTTCTGCCCTGTGGAGGTCAGTCTTTCATTACATAACACAACTTCAATATTTGCTGCTCCCACCAGAACTGGAGATGTTCTCAGCACCTGAAGCTTGACTGGCCTATGGTTTTGGGAATTCATTTGAGTCTTACTTTACACATTTATACAGCTGGAGCATTTATACCAAAGCATGAGACTGTAAAATCAGCTCAGCTTTGGTGCTAGAATTTTTCTACCGATTTGCAGAGCTGTAAATTACCCTGCAGGATGGCACACTCTGCTCTGATGTGGGTGCACTGTGTTTTCAGCTGTGCTGAGGAGCAAAACCCATCCACAGACACTCGTTCAAGAGAGGTATCACTGGTCCAACACAGTGGCTTCTTCCAATCCCTCCCTTTGTATTTCATTCTGTTATTTCTCTGCTAATAAATAAATAAAATCCCCGTTGGTTTAGGGCTGTGAGAGATGAAAGAATTGCTTTTTTTCCATGTCAACACTGTGCAGTGCTGATGGAGTCTGGCAGCAGCTCAGTCCTGGCTCAGGCTCCTGCTCTGTTTTCCTTATTAACATTTTGCTTGGCTGGCCCTGCCAAAGTCCCCTGGACATCTCTGAACCCTGAGAATTGTTGCAAATATTGCAATGTCCAAGTGTGAAATGAACTGCATGGAGCCCCCTGGGAAGCTGTTAACAGTGAATTACCAATAACCTCGGGTTCACAGCAAACAACAGGCACCTGTTCAATGGGAAACGTGCTCTTAAATTGACACCCAATTATCGCCGCATATTTTAGCATAATTTTTGCACCTTATCTAGGACCTACCATGAGCCTTGAAAGCCTGTTTATTAATTGAAAAGCAGTCCGCAGAAACCAAGACAAAAATGAGAATGTAAAGAACTGGAGTACACAAATATCCTGGCATTTTAGGAGAATTCTAGAAAGATTTCTTTTGTATGTTGCAATTCTGATTTGTTTGGATGTGAATTGAGATAACAATTTGTAGAAGCCAGGTGCTTAATCTCAATAATTACCTCTAAGGTACTATAAGCACCTAAGAAAGATTACCTTAAACCCTAACCCCCAAAACAAACAAATAAAAAAACAAACAAACAAACACCCCACAAAACAACAACAACAAAACCCCTCCCAACCTCCCCAAAAAAGAGAAATTAAGTTGAAAAAAAGAAAATAGTAAATAGTGCTCCAGAAACATTCCTCGAAACCATGGAATACCTTAAACACTTAAAAATTACAGTCAACATTTTTAGACTGGGAAGCTAAAACTTAATGTCTAAAATAATTTTAGAAGTATTACATGCTTTCAACCATTACCTGCATTATAAATAAATTTGTATTTTCAACAGCCTGCTATAAAAATAAAAGACATCTCTATTCATCCAGTGGCCCAGGAATGAGTGCAGCCCTAAAATCCAAAACAACCCAACTCTTAATTCTGCATACAGTATAGGGGCTGCAAAGGGAGGTGATTTCAAACTCAGCTGACTTTTCCAGCATTAATTTATATATTTTTTATGTTTCCTGCAGCCTGATGCAAACTGTCTCTGAATAATGGTTAATGAGTAATGTCATTTAACCACAGTCTTCTCCCTGAATACTGAACTCTTTGGACAGGATGGGATATTTGGATTTTTTTTAATGCCAGACAAATTTAACTTCCCAGCTGAACCCAGAAGCCCTCAGAGTGACTCTTTTATCTAGTCACAAACAGCTGTACTTAACCTTAAATCCTATTCTTCACATCCTTCATGACTGGGACACAGAATTATTCCAAGGAACGAGATTCCTGAGGATGGGGAGAGGACAGAGAAAATTCACCATGGCTGACTGAGGAATACTGAGTTTTTGATAGCTGAATTATTGTCTCTGTATGCTAGTCAGGATAATCTGTGTCTGAAAACACCTTCCACTTGTAGGGACTGCAGAGCTGTGCACCCACCCACGTTGTGTAAATGGATATACTCCATACATGGCTGGCTTGTTTCAAGTGAAGCTTCTCAGAGACAAGCAGAAAAGCCAGATAATGGAGCCAGGTAATTTGCCTCAAGCAGGCAGGTTAAACCACATATATATATTATTCTTTATCATCTCCCAAAATACTATTATTGAAAATAATACCTGAGCTGTTACTCAGAATGTTTTATCCTGTTCCAGCAAGAAAACGTACCTTTGTATTAACAATGCAAAAAATGCTGGAACTGCATTAAATAAACTGTTTATGCCATCTCTGCAGGGAACAGATTTTAGCAGGGAGCTGTTCTGACTACCAAGCATTAGGATAACCTGGAAGAGTCCCCTGCTGCCGTGGCCTTGGGGCAGTTTTGGGCACAGGGACCCAGGAATGGGTTAAGGACACAATTCTCACCTTGGAAGAGCTGTCAGGGGCTGAGCTTTGGAGTGCAATTAGTCTGAGAATAATGTGACACTTGGAGCCTACAGGTTAAACCCACACGTAGTTATATCCATAAAGGAATTTTATTCTGATAGGCAGAGGAAAGATCTAGAAACACGAACCAGGAGACTGCACATTTTTCCTGATATTCTTCTTTTTAATTTTTATTCCTCTTCTCGGACTTCCCCTAAAAGAGATGCTCTGATAATCCTTTCCTGCTTTCATGTTAGCATTTCAGATCCATGCTCCCCCTCAACATCTGCAGTCAGGCAAGTCCCACTGACACCAACACCAGATTTTTAAGGGGAAAAACGTGTTCACTTAACTGTTAATTACCATTAGCTGCCATTGTTTGCCATGTTAAATAACTTGTATTATCTTCCCTGCCTTGCTGCACGCTTGTTCTCTTACCTCTATTACTCATCCTCTGTTAACTTCACTCTCCACCTCATTTCTGGGTTATGTCTTTGATGGACCAAGTGATTATTTTTCAGCCAATGATCCAATTTACGCACAAAATAAAGTGTCCCCAAAATGACTCACGTTTTCCTTCATTTCAAATAGCTTAATCTGTCACTTCCAAATGGAGTTTGCTAATGGAGCATCTCATTTTCTCCTTTTCTCTCCCTTCTTTGCAGCCACACCAGTTGCAGTCTAACAATGAACGAGATGGATTGATTAAATGGATGAGTTCTGCATGAAACAGTTCCAACTGGAAAAACATTTAATGGTGGTTAAATATTATACACTTGTACACACTGCCTGAAAAATGAGCATGACTAACACAGCAGTCAGAGCCCTTTGAAAATGGCTTTCTGGGCAGAATTGGGCACGTTTACTGACATAAATTTTGTCATGCCAGCTCTAATTAAGCCTGTCTAATTACTTCTCTTACAAGGGTTTCAGGTTGAGCATATAAATTCCTGAGGCCATTATCTGCTGTAGGTGTACAAATGTCCTGCAGAATAGCAGGGAGGAGAGGTCTGGAGGGGAAGTTGACAATTTTCATTAGACAATAGGACATAACTGGGGGAGCAAAAAAGGTTTTGAACACACAGGATCTCTGCTAAATATCAGTGAGGAATGATTTCAGCACATGTCCAAAAGAAGGTACCTTTTTCTTTTTTCTTAACTCTCTCAGCTGGGCAGATAAACTTTTCTGCCTCATATTGTTTTCTAAGTTTGAAACCACTGCTACGTATAAAACATACCCAATGGGGACAAGCAGTTTTATAGGAACTGACTTCTCTTTGGCTGGGCCTGTTTGCAGCAAACAAGAAAGGAACTAAAGGAAATTAAATGGCTTCTGCTCACACATCCCCTTGCCCTGGGAAATCTGTAATTCTTGTCTGCAGAATGGAACAGCTCCAGCAAGAAATGTTAGCCCCAAAATCACCATGAATTGAGGAGAGAGGTAGGGCAGGCTCTGAATTTGTGGCTTTTTTATAGAAAAACACAAAGATACTTAAAAACACTGATATTCATCATGAATGAGCAAAAATAAGGGAAGTTTCAACATGGCTTCATTTTGTTCTGCTGTTCATCAGTCTACTTGGAAAGGTACTCAAAGAAACAAAACCTTATTAATTAGGCTCCAGGCAAAAGTCCCTCTGGGAAAACCCCCTGGTTTGGTTAAAGCCAAACTATTTCTGGGATTGAGACCACTTCAAGAACTCTTCAGGTATTAAAATTCATGATTGAACTGCAGTGGGTTAGAATGAAAAAATAATGGGGGGAGGAAAGGAAGGAAGGAAGGGAGGAAGGAAGGGAGGAAGGAAGGGAGGAAGGAAGGGAGGAAGGAAGGAAGGAAGGAAGGGAGGAAGGAAGGGAGGAAGGAAGGCAGGAAGGAAGGAAGGAAGGAAGGAAGGAAGGACGGAAGGAAGGAAGGAAGGAAGAACGCAAGTAA
>JANRGV010000008.1:16822716-16876616 GCA_024734035.1 Alethe castanea
ACTCCCACAGGGCTTCACGGAATCCCCAAATCTATTCGGAAGGGAGATTCTTAGTATGAATATGCCGAGTTTCATTGAATTTTTTTATCGCTCGCTGCTCACAGGGCAAGGCAGTGAAATACAACTGAAATGTCAAATGAAATGTATGGCAAAGCGATTAGGAAGAAACTTTTAGCATTTGTTACAGATTAATATGTTAATTACGGCACGTATTGTGGAGAAAGATTAAGTATCACCAAAGTAAATTTATTTTTAACCAGCTTTATTCCTCACACTTCATAAATTAACCAGCGGAATACGTAATGGGGAAGAATTCCAGCACTGAGATTGCTGGAAATTATGCAAAACTCCAAAGCATACAGGGTTGCAATACAGATAATGTCTGTGCTTTAAAATAAGCACTTCATCAAAGGGAATTAAGCCTCCTCCAGCACACCTATTTTCACAGCCTGCTTGCAGGTATCTCTAACTTTGCCACAGCAACAATGCCAAAAATGGATCAATATTTTAAAATCTAGTTTTGGCTTGTGTTGTATTAAGACTAAATTGGTTCTAAGCCTAACAATGCAAACAGCCACCTGTTGAAAGATTAAAACATTGCTGGGAGAAGCAGCTGCACTTGTAAAATTAATAAAAGACTGCAAGGGGGTGCAGCTCTGAGTGTTTGAACAGCACAGGCCAGGAGGTTCTGGTGGCTGCATCAGCTTCTCATCCACTCCTGGATTTGTTAAATTTGGAAGCTGAACAAGACTCAAAACCAGAATCCAGAGCAACACCCACACTGAAGAGGTTTGGGGTTTTGCCGTGGATTTCAGGAGAAGAAGGGGTTTGAGCCATTTTCAGAAAGGTCTATGGATTCAATGGCTGCTGAGTCAACACAAGTTTTTCCTCTGGTTTCAGCAGATTTGGAGATTGGCTCAGACAGAGCATGGGATGGGACCCAAAGCCTGATCCTCTCCAAAAGCACAGCTTTGTGTATCTCCTATAACTTATCTGCTGCATCATCAAATCCCAGCCCTCGTGGTCAGGTGCTCCATGGGATAAACCAGTGCAGAAATGGGGAACACAACACTGTGTGATTTATAGAGCAGCCAATGCAATTTACATTAAAACTCACATTGGATGGTGTTTGGTTCACTCCTGCTCTGGGCAGCTTTCTGAATATTTTGACACTTTGAGTATGACAAAAAATTTCCTCGTGTTGAAAAGTATTATTTTTAGAAGAAGAAAGTGCTATGCTAAATCACAGGTCCATCTGTCAAGAATAATCCTAATAAAGTAACAACAAATTTCAAACTCATTAATCCTGTAGCTGGTAATTACTCCAGTAAAGAATGATGTCCTTGTCTTTTTGAGGGTTTAGATTATTTGTAGATCTTTTTGGAAAGTCCCTCATTAGATTCCCATACAATATTGGTTTTACTTTATTGTGGGGACAAACCTTTAATCTAAACTTAGAGGTTGGATGTCTGTGAGGAAGGTGAGGAAGAGCATCTCACTGCTGTCTGGGGATCTGATTCCCAGCAAAGCACCAGAGCTACCAAAATCCTGAGTTCTGAATAGCTCAGCTGCCCCTCTCTCTCAGTAAGGCCTCCTCTGTGTGCAGGGTGAATACTCTGCTGCTAATTTTGTTAATTGTGTTTACTGGCTGTTAGATCCCTGGGCTGAATCAGGAGCCCTTTTGCTCCCGGTGCTCTTTCAGCACATGAAACAGCACATCACAAATTCTAACAAAACAGACAAACTTTTTCCCCATTTACATAATAAGGAGAGCAGAAAGCCCGTGAAGAGTTCTGCCTGCCCTTGGACATTCCTGTGAGCAATGCAGCAAAGGAGAGACTTTGTGGATAACATTCTTGTAATCACAATTCAAGATGTGCAATTATAATTCACTAAAGCATTGTCAGACCATCACAAAGGAGAGAGGATGTCTAGTTTAGCAGCCATCACATTTACAGGAAAAAAAGTCAAAAACTTCAAAAACCTCAGGCTAGCAGAAGCCCTGCCAGTGACACTCCCTTTGCTGCATCTTGTCCTGATTGCTTTTCTTCTCTTCAAATAACCCATTTGGAGCATGCAGCTCCCACAAATGATCTGTGGCCTCCCTGGGACACTGCAAGGCTGACAATCAAATCTGCTCCTGCCCACTTCAGCTGCGGCTTCTGGAGATTCAAATTGCTGAATGACTCCAAACATATCTGGAAAACCATTAAGGATCCCTCCCCTTGGCTTACTGCAGGAATATCAGGGGTTATTCATTCTCAAACTCCATAAACCTAATGGCTGCCTCAGCCACACAGCCCAGCTCTACTGTGCCTGCAGGAATTGAGATGTATGCTGGTCATTCTCACTGCTGGCCCTTTCATAAAGGGTGATGGGAAAATCCAGAAAGTAAAATAAGCAAATAAATGAATAAATAAAAATGTGGAGCGTGGGTGAGGCCAGGCAGGTTGTGAAAAACTTGGGCTGCCAAATGCAGCTGGAAGAGAGACTGTTCTATCTTCATTAAAATATATTTTCAGCTTTCATTTCCATCTCAGCCATGTGTTCAAGGAGCCTCTCACCACCTCTCCCTCCCATGGAAAAGCAGGCAAAACTCACAAACAACTTCCATGAGTCCTTTGCACCCTCATCGATTTTTAATTGAAATGCAACTCCCACAACACCTCATTAGTTCATTGAATGCTGTATTAGTTTAATTTACTGAAGGGTTGGGGGTTTTTTGCACCTGCCTCACACATTTACCCCATTAAGCATGTGCAGATTATCAGGTAACTGCTCAATTAAACTAAACGATTGTTCTAATTGAATATTTCATTAGAGTAACAAGGTAAAAAGCTCCTTGGCATGTATTAGCAAACATGACTTGTGCCTCACTGAAACATGCTTCAGATTAAACTCGTGATAAACTCTGATAAAACAATCACACATTTCAGATTGAACTGTGCCACCTGGACACTTCAGCCTGCACATGTCAGTGGAAAAAACTCCAAGCAACTCCAATGGCCTTTGGATAAACTTTTAAACTTAAGATCAAATTGCTTATCTGAGGGAAACTAAATAAAGACTGGATTCAGATTAATTTGGTATTTTTGGCCTGATTTCTTGTACCCAAACCTTTATAGATGCAACCAAAATTCAAAGTCGAACTCATCAAAACTCAAGAGTCTTGCTCTGTTTAATTTCTTGGGTTTTTGTTTGAAACTCAGCACCACTTTGTAGACTTTAATGACAATTCAGGTTCAAAGGCAGACTCAGGCTAGCTCACACATTACATGCTCCAGCTGGAATATCTCAGAGCACTCTATTCTTGGTAACAAGGGAGGCTCATTTTCCTGCAGAAAAGTGGGAAGTTGTAGGTAGTACAATTTAAATTGTGCTGGATTTTTGCAATTCTCTGGTGGTTCAATGCTGTCATCACTTACTGTGAACAGCAGCTTAATTTTATAAATAAATAAATAAGAAAAATAAACATATATAAAGTATTATATCTTATAAATACACAAATATAATATAAATAAATATGAACATTTAGAAATATAAATTTACACATGTTTAAATCTTTCCTCGTGCACCAAACGTGCCTGGTTCTTGGGGGAAGCAGAAACAGAACTCACCAGCCTGCAGCAAGGCCACTGGGGCAGAGCTCTCTGTGCCACTGCTTGCTCTCCCTCTGTGCTGCCAGGTCACTGGCATCAACACCAGCTCCCAGCAAGAGATTTCAGATCCTCCTGATTCAGCAGCTTTGCTGGATGGCTGGGAATTAATTACTAGAATTACTAGAATTAAACACATCAAACCAGAATTTTGCCAGTGAATTGAAGGAGAAGCTGCAATGGACTCTAGTACTGTATTTAACTAAATGGAGTGAGGGCTGCAGAGCTGGGGCTTTGTCTTGGTGAAACAAAACAACTTCCAGATTATTATCAGCCAAAATTGTCTCATTAGAGATAAGGAGCCTATCAGCATGGGTGAAATTAGCAGGATTTGTCTCCCAAACACAGGCTGATTAAAGACCTTCCCCTACAGGGAGGGATTCTAGCAGTGGGCACAGCTGATGGAATTGGATAGGGGTACAATAGCAAAACCCACACATCTTTCTGCATTCCAACTGCTCCTGACTGAACCCCAGCCCTGTTCTTGTCACTCCTGGGGCTACAAACACACCCAAGGCACCAGTGAACCTCAGGGGCTGAACACTTTTGTTTAATGTGCTGCCAGCCCTAAATTATTACACAATTATTGCAGGTTCCCTTAGCCCGTGATGATCCATGAGCATACCTGAAGGCAGGTAATTAAGAGTCTAAATTGGAATTTTTATTTCTGGCAGTTAATTTCAGTCTGAGTTGATGGAGGATGTGTCACAGAGTTAAAAGTAAAAATAAAAACAAACAATCCTTGTGAGTGAGCCAGCAGAAAACTCACAGCTGGATTTTTTTAAATCGAAATTTTACAGAAATCCCTATTGAAACTGCTAAAAAAGATAAAAATAATAGGGGAAAAAAGGTCAGATTTAGCATTAGTGATGGTAAAAATGTAATTGCTGAGTTTGCATCTGTTCATGTTACCATTCTACACCTTAGCATTCCTCTTTATAATCTAACTCTTCTTATCATTTCTACACTGCAAAGCCTCCAAGTCACTCGTGTGTTGGTCCAGAAAACAAGACCAGGTCTGTGTCATCTGCCAGCAACACAAAGCAGACAATAAAAATAATAATGACTGGAATTCCCTCAGGAGAGGCTGCAGTGCACAATGAGAGAGAGAGCAACACATCCCTGTGCTCAGGAGCCACTGACCAGTGTTACTGCTGGAGATGTTTTTTGTATGTAAATAAAAGGTTTGAGGTTTGTCTTTGCCATTCAAATAAAGATGGTGCTTTAACCCTGATAATATTAAGAATTAATTCAGGCACAGCTCTGAAACAAGCATATAACTTTTTTTTTAAAAAAAAAATCTATTTCTTAGAGATGCAAGATATTATTGCAGATCACCAAAGAGAATAATACATTTAACCCACATACCCAAAATACATTCAAATCACAGTAGAAAAGCATTCATGTGAAATCCTTCTACTTGAGTCATTATTTTTTACTTAGAAATGGCACCTTTTCTTTGAATCCTGACTATTCCCTCTGATTTAATCAGTGGGTCTTGTGGGAAACAAAGAATGAAGCTGTGGTCAAGGGCTCTTCAGGCTGAGAAAGAATAGAATTTATAATCTGAAAATCTAAGATTCTTGACACGCTCACAGTCTTTGCAAAAAGAAACAGAAAATTTTAAACTGATGGTGAAAAAGCAGAGCTTGCAAAGTGCCCCCTCTTGCTGAATTTCAGCTGCACCAGTAAAATATAGGAAATAGGGAAAAGAGACAAGTTTATTCAGCCCAGAGAAAGAGGAACCCTGACTTTGCTGCAGATAAATCCGGACAGGAATGTGGACACAGCTCCTGGAGCAAGGATTGAGCCAATTGAAATCGGAGAGGAACAATAATGCACAGCTTTTGATGAAAACTGGGAGTTTATCCATTGAGTGACTCGCTCAGAATTCACTGACACACCTGCTGGACTGTTCTGTGATCTAACAAACATTATATTTCAGGAATTTGGGTCTCAAAATGCATTTTTCAGCCTAAAAAGTGCAAAGATTCCTCCAGAATCAGCTCCCTGACAAGCAAGGCCCGAGAAATTTCCAAGCACAAAACCATCCCAGCCTCATATTTCCTCATCAGTTAAACTCTTTCTCAGCTCTAGGCTCTTCTGAAGTTCCTCCACATGGAATATGGCCTGGTAACTGCCATAATTATTCCTTTTTAAACCTTTTTCAAGAGCAAAATTTGAGCTTTAACATAAAGGTTTTGCTCTTAATGGATCCTGGTCTTTTTTTTTTTTTTTTTTTTGTGTTTTGTTTTTTTTAACCATTTAAGAAAGCTGTTCTAAAAGGTGTGGGGATCAAACCTTTTGATTTGATGACCCCTTTGCTGACCCCTTCCATGGGTCAGCATCCCAAAACTGCCATTTACACACATTTATTTGAAAAGAACACTCTCACCACCTGTGGATCTGCAGCTCAAAACTTGTGCACATTTCAGAAATGGGAACAAGAACAGGCATAAGCTCAACTCCCACAGATAAATACTGCACAAGGTTCAGAATCTCCACAAGAAGGATATTTTGGTGTACTTTCTTCAAAAGATGTTCTTTTCTAACACTCAGACTTCTACTACCTTGATGCTCCCCTGGAAAAAGGGTGGTGGCAAAAATGAAAAAGCAGGATCAACACAAACCCAAGGCAGCTGCATGGGAGTGGGGGTCTCACAAACATCACCAGAATCCAAAGAAAGAGAGAGCAGTCAAATGAGCACCACATACTGATAATCTGTATTTTGTCAGAATGTTAGCCAGAATCTGTGGTTTGTTCCACCTAAAATTGTAGTGATGGCAGCAGGAGCTCCCACTCTGTCCTGGTCTGCATGAGATGTACAAAAACTAAAAACTCCAAAAATGAATTGGAAACTGGCCCAGAAATGAAAATTCTTGCAGCCAGAAGAGTGGAGATTGTATTGTTGCTGCTGGGATCTAAAAGGCAATGGCTGTTCCTCCTTTCCACACTCTTTTCTATCATACCTGCCCTGCTGGAATCAGAGAACAGGGCCCCACGTTCCTTGGAACACCAGCACTTCTGTCTATTTGAATTCTTTTAAATGTGCCACTCATCTCCTCTACTGAGGCCCTACCAGAGGTGCATCTGCCTCAAAGCAGGTAGCAGCAAAAAAAAAAAAAAAAAAGAAAAAAATTTCATAAGAAAGCTGGGAGCTTCTGAGAAGTTTTGCAGCCCAGTCTGGCAGATGCAAGATTTCCAGATAATCATCAAAACAGTTGGATCCTTTCTGAAGCTTATCTGAGCCAAACAGAACCTCGGGCCCTTCTGAGGTTTGTCCTGCTCTGGTTTGAATGGGCATCAGACAGTCATTGTATTTGGAAAGCAATTTTCTTTGTAGTGCTGGGAGCAGCAGCCAGCAGAGTGAGCAGCCTGCACCTGTGCCATATCACCCAGGCTCATGTGCTTGCTTTTTCAGCCTCTGCTGCTTGATCCTCTGCAGTGAATTCTGTGCAGACACAAAAAAATCACAAGTGACACCAGGGAATTTGTACAAATGAAACAGAGACTACAAGAAAAATTATTAAAAAGGGTACCCAGGATGGGATTTCTCTGCTAAAGGCTAAATAATGTTAATTTCCTAGAACTGATCCAGCCTTTCTAGTCAGTGGCTCAGCACTGCAGGCAGCACATCTGTTTGTCCTGGGCTTGGGAAGGACTTGGCAGCCCTCCCCTGTGGTCAGCAGGGTGTCCAGAAACTGATGCTTCACTTGATGTGGCAAGCTACAGGGTTCCAAGAATAACGATGGCTGAAACATTATCCAGGGAATAAACAAATAATTTTTTTTTTTTGTTTTTCCTTTTTTTGCTCCTTGTGACAAAGCTTATCTTGTGAAATTTAGGGCAGCTCCTTTATAATTTATAGATACTAGCCCAGGGAATAAGACACAGGAATGAGTGTACAGCTTGTCTTTCACTAATCAGCTTTTCAGCCTGTCCATCAGGTTTCAACCAAATTTAAGGGGGAAAAGTTGAAAAGATGCAGAATACCTGCAAGCTTTATAAGAAGAAGCAGGAAGAGAGGGAGGCTATGAAGGTCATCCACTGAGGAAAAGGCTGCCCTCTGAGCCAGACCTCTCTTGGCCTCCAGGTCATCTGCTCGTAAAGCTTCTCTCACCTCCAGTGGACCATCTGAAGCACCCCAAGGATTTGCTCCAAACCAGCACTGATGTCTGATCAGGGCTTTGACAGTGAAACATTGAAAATAAAAAATAAGAAAGTCATGTAGATCAACGAGCCATAGATCCTAACACATGGGAAGTCAGCTTTCCTTATATTCTCTACCCATGCAGGTGCCTGTCACAGTTTTTTGGCCAAACTTTTGCAAAGAGCAGTTTGAGCTCACCTGGAACACTGGCTCTCAGCCAGCACATCCCTTCCCAGAGCTCCTCTCTTTCCCTGTGTTCACTGAGAGGACACACTGCAGGAAATGGCACAAGGTGCAGCCCTGGCTCCAATGCAGCTAAAATCTGGAGTGCCAGTGTAAAGGGGAGGCTCTGTGAGAGCAAATTGCTGCTCTTGCAGGAGCCCCCAGGGCCAGAGGGAGCTCTGACAGCACCAACATATTGCCATCCTCCACCCCCTGCTCCAGAGGCACAGCAGAGCCCAGGGGAGGAGTGGAGAAAAGCCTGAGGTGATGGGACCTGATGGAGAGGGACTGAGTGCCAATTCCCTGGAGCAGTGTGGCTGTGTAAGGTGTATCACACATCAATGTACACACCCCCAGCATCTCCCAGGCAGAAGTGGCTCCAAGGACAGTGATGATCCTACCTGAGAAAGGCACAGCACCTGGCAGCTATTGTGCTGCTCTTCCCCCTCACACCAGGCATCAAGCAGCCAGCAGGCAACTATTTGATAGTGGTCACTATTTACCTGAGAAATGTATGAGATGGAGGCTGGGATGTAACCAGCTTTGCAGCTCACTCTCCTTTCCCAAAGCCCAGCCAATGGAAAACAATTTTATTTTTACACTGCCCTGACATCCAGCTGCCCAGCATGGGACACGCATTACTCTGGCAAGAAGCTGATAAGAAATTTGTACACCGGTGCATGAAATGAGAATGAAACAAGGCTGAAATTCACCCAGCAAAAACAGGAGCACCTCAGGGGTGGCTGCATCCCTGTGAAGATACATTTGGTGCTTCGACTCACAGAAAAGCACAGACCACATGTAATTAAAATCTGCACGGGGGAGTTTATGCCTGTCAGCCCAAAGTGTCACCAGCAGTAGATTCTGCACCTCTTTGAGGAGAACAAAAGTTCCCTTTGACCTCAGAAGGTTCCCTTCAACCTACCTGGAGCAGCTGCTGTTGTTGGATTGTGGCTGCTATGAAGCACATCGTTATTTTAAAGGTGAGAAAATTTCTAAAAACAATCAAAACTCATGCATGATGTGCCTCTCTGGTGGAAACTGCTGCTGTCACTGAGGACACTAAGTCTGGAGACCATGAGTGGATGGAAAGGAAGCTGCAAAATCTTGGCAGCAGCTGCTGAAACTCTATGAGGACATGCTGGGTAACTGCTGCTGGCTGCATGGGGGACAAAAATTGTTCTCCAGAACTGAAAGAGGCCCTTCAGCAGAGAGACACTGGAGGAGAGCCCAAGCAGCACTGCTAGCAGCAATTAGCATCAGCTGCTGTACACAAATGGAGCCTACAGAGGAGTTTGTTGGCATGGAAAAGTTCATTTTAGACTGGCAATCCATCATTTAGCTCTGGCACTTTTTTAATTCCATCACTTGGATTTTCCTGTGTTTTCAATCAATCCGTGCTGTTAGCGGTCATCTGAACTGTCAGGGTTATCAAAAGTGGGGTTAGAAAGGTTCATGTTCAGAATAAAATCACAAAAATTTCCGGAGAAGGGTAGGTTTTACCACCTCTGTACCACCCCACAGCCATTTACCCACCTCCCTGTCTTAGCCCATCTCCTGAAATACATGAGGCACAGCCTAGAATTGCATTTTAGCAGCAGGTTGGAGTAATAGATGCTCTGAGGAGCAGTGACATCCCTGCTGCGTGCTGCTCTGTGCACCACAGGGAGTGAGATCTCACTTCGTGTGCCTTATGGCAAGCCATCAATTCCTGGGTTTATGTGCTGGTGTAAAAACCCGTTTAACAAATCCATTGGAGCTGACTGCCTGGATCAATGTTATGACAGGCAATAGACTCCCAACAGCATTCCTGTGAGGAAACATCCACACACCCTGATTCAGGGGTATATATTAATTTAATATGTTCATGAGAGCACGAGTTAGAGTGGAGGAATTCCTGTTTCCAGCTCAGGGTTGCTGGATCCATCCAGCAGCTGTAAAAGGGCAAATGCTGTTTCCAGCACAGCTGCCCTGAGCACTCTCCTCAAACTCTGGATATTCTGGGTAGTTAATGCTGCTTTTTGTGTCTGTGTTGCCAGAATACAGCACATTTTTAAGAGTGGAATTCATCACTGCTCTTGTGTGCTCAGAGAGACAAGGTGGAAATACAGATGAAATACACTGATAGCTTTGAGAGACAACAGAGCAGGAATCATCCTGCATCATAACTAAGTAGTACACTAGAATTTTATCATCAAATGTACAAAGGAATGCCAGGAAAATCATCTCACTGGTGGATTTAAACATATGCATGACTGCATGCACCAAAAGAGGGCCTTTGATGTAAAGGCCCTTAGATAAGGAAAACATGAAGGATGGGCACGCACTGACAGCTACACACACTGAATATTTAGATTATTTATCACTTGGTGGAGGATATTATTCAAATATAGCTATCTGCAACCCAAGTATTCAGGCCTCATTCCATAAACTTGACAATTAATTTGCATGCACGAAGTTTTACTGGCATTTAATAATCCAGCACTCTAAAGGATACGCAAAGATTGTGAGCTTTGAGATATTCAGGTGAAATTACACAAGTATTAATTATTAATCACTCAACAACAAGCCCACAGAAACACATAGCTCATATAACAACAAAAACTACTCAAATTAGCTGAGTATTCCAGTGGTTGTAGAAAAGGGATGGGAGTTGTAGGACACTCCCAAATGGGTGCAGAGTGTCTGTGAATTAGACACAGACACCTTCTGAGGTGGCTGCAAGGGGAAAAAAATAAAGTATGATCTTTATCTGAGTGCTCAACATCTCTGTGCTTAGAAAAAGTCTTGAAAGCCCTGGTTTTGTGGTGGTTTTCTCAGGAAAAAGGCTTGGAGAGAACTCTCATCTTTGTCACAAATCCTGTGAAGAGGTGACCTCCCAGCAGGGCTGCAGGAGAGGCTGTGCAGGTTCAGGGGAACCAGCTCTGTGGGCAGAGTGCAGCAGGTGAGAGTGCTCCCTCAGAATAAATCATCTTGACCCAAAGCAACACGGAGTTCAAAGCCACTCTTCTCAACCATGTGAAATTCAGGAAGGTTTTCCAGCCTGAGAGACCGTGCACATTATTCCAACAACTTCCAGAGGTGTTGCATTCTCTGCCAGGACATTATCCATCTAAACAAGCCGTTCCCTGCCTCAGATATCACTGGGTTCAGCACATAAAACACTAAATGAGGCCAAGACTCAACACAGAAATTAATGCACAGTCCAGGGATAATTGTGTGTTCAAGGCCTGCACTGAGAGCTGGTGTTAACAGAGAATATTGATGTTGTGGATGAAATGAAATGCTTTCCCCACCACCATTTAACTGTTCTACCCAGTGACAGCCAAGCTTGTCCTCTGTCTGACATGAATTAAAGTCCTAAATTAATTGTCACAACGTTAATCCAGCTCTTTGCCCAATTACACCGTTCCTTGAATCATTAGGGTTCTGATGAACTGGAAAAGGGCAGTGTGGGAACCCCAAATTTCCCAGCTGCAGGTTCTCAGACAGGAGAGGAAAAGGAGACATAAACCAATTACACATTGCAGAATTACAGTGCCTTGCAGTCAGGGAGCTTTCAGCCAGCAGAGCCTTTCCACACCCAAGGACAGGCAGCTGCCATCCCCCAATTTCTCTCCTTCTTTCCTGTCTTCAGGAGATGGATCCACACGTGCAACCTACTCAGCCATACCACCAATCTAGGAAAGTGAACAGCCACCTTCCAGTGCTTCTATTTTCTGCTAATGTATTCCCATTTCCTCTGCAAAGCAATTTATTCAGCATGAGCAATTTGTAATAATATATAGTACGTGGTCTGTGCCACATAAGCCTTTTCATATGTAATTAATATTTTATTTAAATTTAACATTAAATTACTTTTCTTACCCTATAAAAGATTATATTTTCCAGTTCATGGATGCAAATCTACTGATAAATAATGTAAGAAAATGTTAAAATATCAACAGATATCAGTTTACTACAAAATAAATTACTTCCTTCCCCAGAGGATGTTTAATCTCAATTATTGCTCACAGTGCTAACAAGCAAGCCAAGAACAACCCAACTCCTGCAAACATGTTTGATAACTAAACTGCAATATGTTCTTAATAACCTCCCCCCAATTCTGCTCCTAGGATTTGGGAACTCACAAAGCTGTTTGCTCCTTCATTTCAACAATTTCTGTGCTTCCCAAGCGGAAGAACCATGGTGAATATCTGAGGGAATGCTGTAAGTCCGGTTTATGGTCATTTTCAGAACTTGCACATGACTTATCAACTCCTCTGGAAATGTTCAAGGCCAGGTTGGACAAGGCTTGGAGCAGCCTGTTCTGGTAGAAAGTTCCCTGTCCATGGCAAGGGGATGGAATTACAGGATCTGAGAGCTCCTTTCCCACCCAAACCATTCCACACTTTCACAGGCTTCTGTAACATGACTGGAGGTGCTTGAGAAGTCAAATATGGGATGGTGAAAACTCAAATGAGGGCAGGAGAAAGTCATGCTGAGCTGACAGTTATTGCATTCACCTCTCTCGTTAATGTGGAAGAAGCAGCAGATAATTTTTGGACAACTAACCTCACAGATAAATCACTCATCAACATTCAAAACAGGGCAACAGGATTCTAGGCCTTCCTTGCTGAAAATGGGATTGACTCCACCAAACCCAGAGCCCAGAAGAGCTCTGGAACCATTTGATGAATAGGCTGGTTACTCTTTTGGTGGTTTAATACGACAAGAATGAAGGGAAGGTGCAAAGTCTGATGGATGAGTGCATGGATGGTGGAGTGTGTGACACACTCAGAGCTAAGGGAATGCAGGGTGATGCCCAGAGGCACAGCCCAGGTGTCCTGGTGGGAGAGGTGGTTCCATCAGCCCCACACTTATCCCAGAAGTGACAGGAGGACTCAGCACTCCCAGGTTGGGTGGGATCAGTGCAGCTGACGGCTCTGACAGCACCGGCCGCTTTATTTGCCATGGTCAATGGGCTGGAAAATGAGAGCTTTGTTGCCACCAGAGGAGGAAATTAGTACCAGCACAGAGCAAGTGCCAGGTCTGTAATGGCTGCACACAGATGTTACCAGTAAACTGGAGAATATGACACAGGCTGAACAGTCAGCCATCCCCCAGTGGGTGGAAATATTCCGAGTAGCTGGTTGAGTGGGAACATGTGCAAAGTGGATGAATCGTGTGTGGACCCCAGATGCAGGAGAACATCTGTGCTGATGATGCTGGCAGTGAGCACTGCTTGCATATTCATGCTGTCATTACCACTCCTGCTTCTGTGCAGCTCCTCATATCTGCAGCCAGCAGCCCCGAGATCATCAGGACACCCAATTTACAGCACCATCCTCGGGCCTGGCCAGAGAAAAAGAAGGTACAAGTAGGCAAGCTGCTGACAATTCCAGCATTGCAATGCACAAACCTCTTGGTGGCCAGTTTGGTCACCTCTTGTAATTATCTTTTACTCCCACCACAAGCAGAAAATATCAACCTTTGGAAGCTTCACGAGCTACACTTCTCTAAGGGCAAGAGTTTGCACGTTGGTGCAGAGTGTTGTGCAATGTTGTTTATACTCATGGCCAAAGATCCCCACTGTTTCCAGAGCAGTATTAAAGGGATTTAGGGATAAATCAGTAAAACCCTTTCTCTTTGCAGCTGCAGCAAGTGAGCTGCACTGCTCTGAGTGTGTCCCTGCCAAACTGAACTTGGTCAGTGCTAGGACATCTTGTCCTAATGGCCACTTAAACCTGCACCACCAAGTGCAATCAATTAGAAAAAGAATAATAAACCACTGTGTTTATTGTGAGAGATCATGAAAACCATTGCTGAGCTTGCCTGGAAATAAACTCATCATCTCTCATATCCTATTACAGATGTTGCTGTTGCTTCCCCAGTGTTCTTCACTTCCCACTGCCTGTGAATACCTGTGCAGGCTGCTTAGAGCTGTGCTTTTGGTGAGAGATGAAGAACAGAATGAGCTCCATTCCCCTGTTTGCATCTCTGCTATCATTTACATTTTCTAGTGTAAGCTGACATAAGGTAATGAAGGTGGGGAGGGTTTTTTCCATCTCTACCAGGTCAAAACCATACCACATTACCAGTTTTTGTATCCCTCAGTTATCCCCCAGCCATTTCTGCCCTGTGCTGCCTCTGAACCCCTTAACTCCTGCATCTTTCACACACTCCCATGCTCTGAAAATTATATTAGAATTTTTTTAAGTGTAAGCTCAGTGCTGCAAAACCTACTGCACCTCCTAAATTAACATTTATGTGCTCTGGCCCTAACCTTCTGACATAGGTAACTCACAGAGGCAGCCAAGGGGAAATGCTAATACGCTGGAAATTAAGAGCTAAATATAACATTTAAGAAGTAAATAATCCATATAAAAGCAGAGGTGTGACCCTTCCTGCCTGATGCAGAAGAAAGAGCTGCTATACCAAGTCTCTGATGGAAGACAGAGTGCAGATGGATTATTTTTCATTAAATAACTCCTTTCCCTCTAAACTCAAATGATATGTATTATGCAATTGTTTCTTTTTCCTTAAAACTAATCTGTGAGAACATAGAACCAGTGTATATATAAAAATGACCACAAAAATTTGCATTTTTTATACCAGGGTATAAACTGGAGTAAAAGCAGCGGCGTATCAGGTAGTTAATAGAGGCATTTGTGCAACTTTAAACTGATTTCCATCAGTTCAGACTTTCCTGTGCTGTGACTTTTGTTTACTTCTGGATTTCTACATGAAGTTTTTCAACTTCTTACATGAAGGACCTTGGTGAAAATGTTGTATATCCAAACACAGACACTGAGGGATCCCATTCCACACAGACTGCCAGCCTTATCAGCACCCACATGGCACAGCTGGATTTTGCCACGCACTCTATCACAATTCACAGAATCTATCACTACCCAGAAAAGAAAATTCATGTTATGTCAACTGCAGGCAGACTTGATGAATTAAAGGCTCCAAATATACATATATTTTTTTTTTTTGCCCCCCTTTTTCATCCCCTTGCTTTTGCAGCTTCATGCAGAGAGAGCTCCAAGCTGGGATGAGCAAACATCCCAGTCCAGGGTCCACTGAGCCCTGGGCTTGGTCTGTGCTGATCCTCAGCCCAGGCACCACCCTCTAAAGGTGCTTTTTCATGTCAAGGGGTTTTTAACAGAGAAACAGCTTAGGAAACACTGCCAGGGGTTGGATCCAAGATAAACAGACTCTAAGCAAAGCTGTCACCTTTCTCCAAGTGGCTCTGGGCAAGTCACTCAGCTTCTTAGCATTTCCTCTTGAGTAATGAGAGTGGGAACAGGACTGTTCCACAGATCTACTGGTGGAAAAGTGCTGGGAATTAATTGTTTTAGCACCAGTTCGTGTTCTTCTGGACTAATCTCATCTGTGCACGGAGTGCAGAGAAGGGAGAAAAAGAAAACAGCAGCAAGGTGATAACAGTCAATTCCTGATCAAACTAAGCTGCACCTAATTTGTTTCCATACATCTCTCAAGCTGCAGCTTGTCAGAGCCACCTGAATAATCCTGGTGTAATTCCAATCCATATTTCTACCTAAATAATTGAAAATCTTTAGCATGCAATTAATACAGCTGGCAATGACACAGCACATCCATCTGCCCCCTTGCACCAGGCAAAGTTTAATATCCAATATGTCCGATGGGCTGGAATAATTTAGAGCCCATATTTATCCTCAGGAGTGGCTCTTGCTGGCTAAAGGTTTCACCACTTCCTCATAAATTTAAGGGCTGAGTGTGCAGGTGGGGGAAGGAGTGCCCAGAGGAGGAGATTTGTGGGAAGAATCCTGTGTACGTGAGTGACAGCCTCTAATGGCACCTTCTCGTGAGGAGAAGTTGCTTTTGTGCAGTCATTTTGAAGTATTAAATTTTGATAACTCTTTAATCACTGCAGTCTAATGAGATGGAGGCAGCAGGTGAAGGGGGAATCCATCATGTCAGGCCAGGAACCTGGCTCTGTTCCTGCTGGAAGCATCCAGCATGACACAGTGGGCTGGGCTCTCCTTCTGCAGCCCAGAGAAGGGATTTTTTTAGCCTTCCAAGAACCTTTGATTTCCCTGAAGAAACCTCTTTATGTGGTCAATAGTCATCCATTATTCCCGAAAGGAAAAAAAAAAAAAAAAAGTGTTGCTCAAAATAGTGCAAAGGGCTTAGATTTAAATCTAACCTGCTTTAATTTTAAAATTGGTCAAGATGGATTAGTTAATCCTGCCAGTGTTTGTTGCAGGTGTCACTGCAGACCTTTGATGCAGTGTTTAGCTTTTAATTCACACTTAATACACGTTAGCTAATAAAATCTAAGCCCCCAGTGATATTTGTGGCCTGTCAGGTGTTATTATTGCCATTATGAAGTTGTTGCATTTTATCCCACAGAATCTCTAAACACGTGAGGAAATAAATTGTTTCCTGCACATGGGAGAGCAGTCAGCACTCACAGATCCCATGAACCAGCAACACAGAACAGATAAATTGCTCAGAAGTTTGAGCTGTTGAGGCTCACAGTGAGGAGGGAAACACCAAAAAATCCTTATTTTACAATTATTAAAAGAAATTGCTTGTGCTTTTTCAGCAGGCATAAAGGTATTCATGGTTATTTCTGCTCACATTGATGTTCAGTGACATTATTCCATGTGGAAAGCTCCCTGTCAGGCCAATATTGGAACAGTTCTACCCTGCACCTTTCCCCAGTACAAAACTGCTTTTTGGGGAGTGTGGATTTGGCCAATTTTCACTGTTGGGGGAGTTCTTTGAGGTGACGTTCACACAGCCAAAAATATTCAGCCAGTTCTCACCACCCTCCCTTCTGACAGCACTTAAATTCCTTATTTACTAATTTGATGTTAAATTGTTCCAAGACACAGCAAAAGCCTAATGAAATGTTTAAATCTGAGTCATTCCTCTTTGTCCTGTCAGAGAGGATATCAGCAGTCTGTCAGACACAATCACAACACAACCACTTCTCCCCACCACTTAAGGAAACATAACTAAATTTAGAAGTTCCACAGTTTTCAGCATCAATAATAATTCCTAACTTGTTCTGCTACAAATAGCCTTTGAAAAAAATTGGTATATTTATAAGAAAGACAAATATTATGACAACTGAGCCACAATTTTAGGGCTGCTGCTGTTGAAGTGATCCTATTATGGAGGCAGATAATTTTCTAATTGACTGGAGGCCAGTGTTGCTTCCTGCCTCCTTCCTAACCCTTATCACAAAATTTAAAACTGTTCAGAAAATATATCCATTTCAGAATAAGGTTCTGCAGAACAAAACCTGAAGAAATCTTGTGCTGATTCCTTTACACATCTTGAAAATACAAGAATCTCACCACTTATTTTGTTCTTCTTTCTTTCCAAGTGTTCCCTTTCTCCTGCCACCTAGAAATCCGTGTCACGTGTGGCTGCCACTGGTTCAGGGGACACACTTCAGCTCGAGGAGGCTTTGAAAGTGCATTTCAATCATCTGAACGTCAGTATTCCCTCTCCTGGAACAAACATTTTGATTTCTCAGAGGCAAAACGGTTTAATTGCTTTATCTCAACCATTCAAATGAAAACATTCCTTCATTTAAAGTCAAACTTCAAAAGAGACTCTAAAAGCAAAAGTGATCACCTTTTTCTTGTCTTTTACCTGCATGTTTCTCATCTTTTTCTCCATTGTCAGAGCTGAAAAGAATTCAGCTTCTATGCAAAACTTCTCCAGCAGTATCTCTAAAACCAATTAGAAGTAAGGCTTAGCATTTCCAATCTACCAACAGAAAAAGAAAGCAAACAACACCACAAAGTAAAGATGAGTGTTTTAATACTGATGACTTTTTTGAAGAGAGGTTGAAGGGCCATTTAGAATACATATGCTCACTTGACATTATTTTACAAAGAATTTGTTTCAAAATGAAATAAAGCCTCTTGGGTTCTCAAAAAATACTGATTCTTTTTTTCTTTCCCCCTTCTCACAAACAGCAGCCAGTTCTGCATTGTTTTCCTGTGAAGTTCTGCCTAACAAGAACAATCCTTTCTATCTCACCATTTCTTAAGGCCACCCTTCGCCTCCTTTTAACTTTTTCTCAAAATTATTTGTCCCTCACACAATCTCTCACCTTTAAACCCTTTCAAGAATTGATTCCAGGCTTTCTAAAAACCTCTCCAGATCCCACTTCAAAGATTTGGATCAACAGAAAAGCCCTGAGATGGGACAGGCTTTATTCAGCTTGCCCCCACTGTGGATTAGAAGCAGAAGCACCTCTAATTCTCCTCCTTTCTAAACTCCAGTCTTCACCAGAACCTGAATTCTCATCTGCATTTGGATCATCCCTCTCCATCTTACTCTGAAAGATTTTCAAGAGAAGATGTGAGGCAGCACAATTTTCAGAGCAAACTCTGAGCCCCCCAGGAGCTGCTGCCTGTCTGCAGGGATGGCTCCAGCCAAGAACGATCCCATGGAGAACCAGGAATGCCACTAGGGCTCACATCCTCCATCCTCTGCTGGCTTTTTGGGACCTGGACAACATGGAACACCAAATTTCCCCAAAAGCCAGGGTTTCATGGACACCCACAGAGCTCTCAGCAGTCAGCCTGGGCTCCCAGCACATGGAAATCCTGCCTGAACAGCCTGGTGACATTTCCTCCCAGCTTCTGCTCTCCCTCACTTTGTTTGCTGGCAGATATCAGGATTTAAAGTTCTTGCCTTCTGGTTCTTATCAGAGGTATACATTTGCTGTTGATAGCTTTTAGTGAAAGTTATTATTAGGCAACTTTTCACTTTTATCTCTTATCACTTTCTGCTCCAGAAAACCTTATCACTCCTTTCACTAAGTGTATGATAATTGGAGCCTTGAAATTACAGGTACAACACACAGAGATTTAATGGATCAATTTGACAAGCTAAAAGAATTCTAGTTCCCTTATCTATTTAGCATTTAAATAGTGCTTTTTTCCTAATTAGTCTGTAGTTATAGTTACCAAAGTAATTGTCAATGGCTGTAACCACAAATAAAGCAGATCTGTCAGAGCAAGCCTAATCTAACACTGGATCAGGACCTTTTCCAGGAATGAGTAAATACTCTACAAGGTTTCTCTCAGAGCCAAATGTCTCCTGAGATTTTAGGAGAGCTGGATTAATGAACAACCCTCAAGAGAGACAAGTGAGCAAAATCAGACACCTACTTTCAGTCTTTCCAAGCAGTTAGAACAAAAAAAGTCAGGTTTTGTTTTGCACTCTCTGGAATGTCCATTGTGCCTGGAGCCCTGTGGTTTAAATCTCTGTGTACAGGCACTCATGACAGCCTAGGAAGTGTCAGAGTTCTGGGACAGAGGCATCTGTGTCCCCACAAAAGCCTTCCCAAAGATCAGAAAAGCAGCAAAAAAAATATGAAGAAACATCAAGGTTTTATCCTCTTGTTTGATGTTTGACCTAATGGCTAAAAAAAAAAAAAAAAAACCAAAAAACTTTCTTCTTGGTATACGAGAAACATTTGTTCTGTTTTTCTCTAAGATCTAGCCTTAAAATAAATTAAAAATGAACACAGGAAAGTGTTTTCCCAAGCCCCAAGTGCTGGCACAAGGCAGAACCATGTTCTTCCAGCAGTGCAGAGTCCAGAACCACAGATCTGTGTGACTAATACCTGCTCTTTATCTGACTTTTCTTCTTGGGTTCATTCCCAAGGAGCAAAAGCTGTGAGAGGATCCCACATCTCACAGACAAACCTTCATCCCTCCTCCTCTCCTTCCTCCTGCCCAAATTACCCAGTTCTAATCACAGCCCTGCTGAACACATTCCATTACACACTTATTCAGATATTGTTTATGTGAATAACTTCCAAAATATTTCCATTGGAAATGCTGCAGGATGTTCAATTCATGCTCTGGAACAGGCAGTGAACTCTAACCTGACCACCACAAACTTCGAGGTCATTTGTTACTACTCAAAAGTGGAATACCTAAATTAGAAATCTGGAACAGAAACATCTCATCCAGACCTAACCCTTCCTCTCCTGTCCTGATTGCACAGCCTGCAATCCCAGAGCCAAATCACTGAGCTTGAAGATCTGGAAATTCACTCTGAAAATGCCATCTCCTTCATACAAGCTTTCTGACTTGTAGAGAGATTATTCAGAATATCCCCCTTATCTCTAAGGAAGGTGAAAACAGTGAAATTTTGATAATTTTTTACTCAACATTTTAAGAAAATAAAGCCACCTTTACATTGTGGCAGAAAAAAAAATGAAGTTGTGCTACAACACAAAATATTCGTGGTTTTTAGCATAGTACTTTTGAAAATATATTTTCCAAATGCTTTTCCCCAGCTTCATATAAGGTTGCAAAGGAATCTTGTCAGCTGGTTCCATGCAGATATTCATGGCAGGGAAGTGTGCATCCCTTTGAGGATGAATATTTACCAAGATTTGCTACTACTTCAGGGCTCCTGGAGAAGAACTTTCCTACAATACACATGTTCTGCTCCAGCCCTGCAAGCTGATTTAACTTCCTATTAGGATTTTATTGCCTTTATACCCATGCAGAATCTTGCCCATTATTTTCCTGCAGCTGCTTTACTGCCTCTGTCCATCAGAGGAATTTTCTGGAAAAATAGGAAACCATATGCTTCCAAGTTGATGTTTTGTTGGTTTGTTTGGTTTTTTTTCTGCAGACAAAAAGTCTAATGCTCAGCAGAATTTATTTATTTATTTTCCTCCTCAGTGCTCTGCAAAGCTCAGCTTTGTCCTTCTTCACCACAGAGAAGTTGGGCAGATCTTTGAAATACAGAGCTTAAAAAAGTCCAGTATTGGGTATCCATCCAAACCCCACTGAACAAACAGGCAAACCCAAACATGTCAACAGCCTAAATTTGTAATTCTCAGGCAATAAAAAATCTCTCTTCAGCTTTAATGAAAATTCACTTGCATAAGGCTTGAGGGATCATGCATGGAAGAGTAATTAAGGCCCACTGAGAATCCATACAGTGATTGAATTCCTCACTAATTATTCAATCACCCACTGGTCCTGCTGCAGAAACTCTTATCCTCTGTGAAATCCTCCCCATCCAGGATTGCAGAGCTTGGAAAAGTCCTTGGTTTTGCATACTGAAATCAAATTTTTATCTTTCTTTGTTCTTCTCATGAAAGCTTTAGACTTCAGTGAAGACACGGAAAGTTCTGTAAAGCTGCACATTATTTCAAGTGTCTTTATGTGTTCAGAGCAGAGAAGAGAGAGTGAAGTCTCATATGAGCTCAGAAGGTGAAGGAAGAACAGAAAAAAAACATCTTTAGGAACCTCTGATGAGGCTCAGAGGTCTCAAAACTACATCCCAAACTTCCTTAGAGGACAAACGTGGCTCTGAAGCCTGAGGAAAAAAATCAGATACTGATCGAGGAGAGAAGGGTTCTGTCTGTGACAAACAAAGGGATTGAAACTGAGGCAAGAAAAATCACCAGGTAATAAGAAATACCTCCCCAGCCTAAGCAAAGCACTAAAAAAGTGAGTTTGGAAACTGGGGAGTCTGACAGATCCGGAAAATATACTTGACCCTTGATAGAGAAAAAATATGGAAGAGCAGGATATTTTAAAATCTCATCAAGGTCTCCAATGACACAGACACATCCTATTTTCCCTTTCCAGGAGCCTGAGGACTGGCAGACAAAGGTTTTGTATCAAATTCATACAATTCCCCCAAGTTTTCCACTCTAATCAGAGGGAAGCTTCTCCTGACATCTCCTAAAGGCCAAAGAACTTCTCTTACCCTTAAACGAGCCCCAAACTCAGAGCACTTAGTTCCAAGCCCACATCATTCAGTTTGAAATATGATTTGATTTTGTTTCCCAGTTGTTACACTTGCATTTAAAAAAAAAAATCTATTGCAGGAGCTGTCACTTAAAAACATAAATTTAAAAACTGTCAAAATATATCTTTTCTCAATTTTTCAGAATTGATCTTAACCTTTTCCCTGTCAAGACAAGAGACAGTTTTACAGATCCAGCATTAATTTATGACTTGTTTTGGATGACCTACATATGCAACCAAAATAAAAAAATAAATTAGCCCTCCACAACACAATTTTTTTGATAAAAAGGAGCAGAAAAAAAGAGCAGGGCTGTGCTAAACACACTGATGGCAGAATTCTGTCTCAGCAGCAGCAGATTTACATAGGAGTTCTGAGCAAAATAGAGTTTTAGAAGAGAAGTTTGTTTTAAAAGAGGGATTTGAAAGAGAACCAAGCTGTGGCTCTGTGGTAAGCACAGGAATCTTTTCCCCAGTGATGAGGGGAAAGCTGAAAGTTGTTTGCTTCTCGTATTAAGAGGTGGGAGATAGGGGCTGGCATCAGATATGGGCTTTGGATCCCAGCCCTGAGAAAAGGGTTCAGGAAAAGAGAGGCTGCAAATGGCTTTAAAAGTGAACCTGAGAGATTTGATTGGGTGTGATAAAGAAAGAGGCAAAGAAGGAATGTAAAGAGAGAGAGACACACAGTCCAAGGAGCAGATAAAGGAAAAAAAATCTTTTCAAAGGAATGGATTCGAGCATGAGTGCCAAGTGAAAATAAAAGGATGCTGCTGGAGATTCTGTACGAATCTCCTCGTGAGTGTTGGCTGCAAGGATGTTTAGGGACAGCTGTATATTCCAGAGATTCCAGAGACATTGCAGAGAAAGAATCTGAGCATTCAAGCTAAGCATGACTACAAGAACTAAGGAAAAATATGAAAAAAATGTCTAAAGCATTCATTATTGCAACAAGCACCTTAAGTTTCCTTAACAATGTACAGCTTCTTTCTCTCCCTTTTCCATTAATTCACAATTAAATTTGGATCTGCAAGTGTTGCCTTGGGATGGAGTGTTGTGTTCACATGAAGAAAACGTCTTTAAGTCAGTTTTTCATTTCAATATGAAGAATAATTATGCAGCCAGCACAAGTGAGGCACAAGGAGCTCTAGGGAAAGGAAAACAGGAGTAAATAAAGACAGCTCTGGCTGCCTGATGAATATTTCTTTAATGCATCATCAAGGAGGGAAGAAGCTGGTAGCTGAGTTTTCATTCGTCTCCAAAGGAAATTGCTATTTGAAAATAGGAAATTCCTCATTAAAGAGGCAGAAAACAATGTTCCCACACATGAAATAGAGAAAATGGAGGGGAAATTATTGACAGAGCAGTGCCAGCCCTGAGTGTCCCCTGGGGTTTAACATCCCACACTGCAGGAGGAGCAGCAGCAATGCTGGAAACTGCACAAAGTTTAAAGTTTTTTTGTATAACTTTAGTCAGGGGTTTGTTCACCTTTGCCCAGATTGGAAAGGAATTGAAGTTTCTTTTCACAGGACTGTTCCAATACTGGGGAATAAATGAGTTTAACATTTCAGCAAACTGGGGCTAGCACAGAAGATACACAAAAGACAATGACAATTAATGCCCTTCACCTCCAAACATCACCCCTGGCCTGGTCTGGACACCTGGTCTGGAAAAACATCCATAAGAGAATGAAAAATGAGAATCTCATTAATATTCAAGTTGAAGGGACCAATAACCAACAGGAAACCAAACACCAAGAACTGAGTAACTTGGGACCAATGAAGATGGAACCAGTGAATTTCTCTGGGGTTTAACTGTATAAGTGTGAAGGAAATTGAGTAAAGGTCATTTGTGGGGGAATTATTCTCTCTGCACAGCTCAGGCACTGTGAGCATGAAATTATTTCCATGGCACATCCTGGCCAGAGCAACATTAGGGCAGTAACACCTTAATTCTCTAACACTAAAAATGTTGTTGGAGGGTTTTTGGTCTGTTTTGTTTTGTTGTTGTTTTTTTTTTTTTGTTTTTTTTTTTTTTTCAGTTTCAGTGACACAGTGCCCACCTCTCCAGGGACAGAATTTCCATTGCCTGAACCCAAACCATTCTTGTTGTGCACGAGGCAGATTTTGTAAAACAAGCACCAACAAAACACAGAGAGAGCACCCCGGGGCCTCTGCTGCAGCTGGCATCTCAATGAAGCCAAAACCACAGCACAAAACAATACAGAATAAATTCATTAATTCATTTAAAGCTGTAGTTCTAGTAAAAAATAAAACAAATTTCAAGTTCCCAGAAAAAAAAAATTCAAACAATGCATTTGCCATATAATCTGCTAAAATGCTGGTTATAGAAATTCACTCTTAAATGAACACTAATTTTCCACAGTTATTTTCAGACATGGCAGAGTTAAAAGCAAGTTAATGGCTCAAAAGTCAGTTTTACCTCCATACTAGAATTTCCATTTGAAAATGGATTTGCACTTTCTCTCCCCATGATCTGAAAATCACAAATTTGAAGTTCTCTCTCTGAGCCTTAAATAATTTTTAGATCGTTTCTTGAAATGAAAAAATTAAATAGAAACATTAAATTTGAAATGAAAGAAATGCAAAAATGCAGTATTATGGAAATCCTGCAAAAGAACACTAATAGTTTATTGAAATTCCTGGCTTATATTTCTAAATGAGATGTTTAAAATTAGCATATATTTACAGGAACCTCTAATGTAAAAAACCAGCTATTGACTTTGTTAGATTAACATTAATAGAGCTGAATTTATAGGATGCTCAAACCTGGACTGTAACATTATCAGCTCTGTTGCCAAGAAGAGATTTTCTGAAAAGCTCAGCTACAATTTATGTATCTAAGAAAAAGAACAACATTTCAGAAACTCTGGGTGTTTTCACTGAAACTGTGTTGAGAATGTCCTTGATGTGTTGATATATTCTGAAAACTGGGCAACTTTGGTTCTCAAGCAGGAGATGAGATCTTTTGACAACACAGCCTGAAGGAGATTTCTGCTGTAACATCTCTGAGGTAAAAAGACACATGAAGGAGGAATTTGACCCTGCTGTGTCTAAGAAATATTGCCATCAGCTTTATCACAAACAGACAAAACCAGCTCAGAAGTGAGGCTTTTCAGTGCCTTTCCAGAAGGAAAAAATCCAGGTGTTCAAGTTTGAAAGCTGTGGCCAGTGGAAATACCAGACAGGAGTTCTTCAGGAAGACACACAATAACTTTATGTATGAAAAGTTTTGTCAGAAGGACATCCAGCATAATATTAAATAAATTGTGTTTAAAAATAAAATGTGAAAAGTGTCAAGCAATAGGTCTGCAGGCCAGAGCCTCAAAATTAGAGCTAAACCCATCTCAAAGGCAAAATATCACAGCAGCAAAGAGACACTGGGGTCTCTCTGTGGTAATGCCAGGACATCCAGCAAGGCAGCTGAGAGCAGACAGTCAATACTGAATGCCCATTCCATGGCAAAATTCCAGCTTGCTTTATTTCCTCCCTGCTGACCTTTTCAAATCATTAAAACATTAAAAAAATAGTTAGACATGCAAAAAACACATTCCAGCCAAAAGCAACTGCCTGTGACTGAAGAACTTTAACTGCAGGTGGGCTACACAGGAGGCAAAAGCATCTGGGGAGGTCTCTTAGGTTTTACTGTGCTATTTCTATTCCAGGGCTGCACAAATCCCAAATCACCTCATCAGGATAACGTGGAATGAACAGGATGTGATGAGAGAGCAGCCCAGCTGCCAGCCCAGGGCACTCTGAGGTCACCCTGCTGACCAGGCTGCAGTGATTTCTTCATCTTCAGGAACTGTTTTATTGTTTTATGCCCTCTTTGGCTCTGGTAACATCACCCACCCTCCCAGGGGCCCTTCTGCTCTCCTTTGTGCTGGTGGCAGCATCAACATTTTGCAAGAAGTAAAGAAATTGTCTCACTGAGAAATCCCTTATTGGGTTTTATATCCTTCTACCCTCCCTCCTTGGTTTATGATTTTGGGTAGGGGTCGTGCTGGGAGGGCTGCAGCCCCTGCCCACTGCTCTGCTCAGCTGCACTCTCAAATCTCTCTTTAATACCACATGAAATTTGAGGACTTTATTTCAGTAAACTTGCAGTGTGCCTGACAGGGCTTTGAAAAGGCTTGCAAAACACTGTGGTTATCTCTGGAAGGGACTCATTTTTCCTTTGTACTCATCCTTTATCATTTTTAGAAAGCCAAGGGCTCACAGGAAGCCTGTACACAGTCAGCACTATCAACACACAAAGAGGAGGGAAAATAAAACACCGCCGACCCAGACGCTTGTTACCTTCAAATAAAGCAGGAAATGTAATTAAAAATTTCAATTACAATTGGCATTTCTGATTCTGTTGCTGCAGGAGGCCGTCTTGCCAAAATTGGCAAAGGAAGACTCCCTAGAGAGAAGCTCTGAGCTTCATTTCAGACCACTTTATTAATCATTCCATCATCATCGTCATCAAAACAGCTCGAGTCAAGCTCAGCATTTAGTGATTAAATGTTACACATTAAGGGCTGAATATTCAAAGATATTTGCTTCAGATTATTTCTTCTTGTACAACTACCTGCACACAGGGAGCACTGAGTGCAGAGAGGGGCTCGTGTGCACTCACAACTGAATATTAAGGCTGAGATGGATCACGGCAGGAGACAAGATCCCAGTCCCATTTCCTCACACTGGAAAGCCTGCTGGTGCTTTATTTATAAAAACTGCAAATGGGCTCATGTAACGTGGAGCCTGACACTTCATGTGCACAAATCTCACCACACACATCTGTACAGATGCAGATTTCCCAACTTCATTTTCAAGCCTCATTGCCTGTCCTTCCTGGGCTGTTTTACCTTATTTATTACTGAACTTGATTTACATTTCTTTCCTTTTGGGGGTATGGCAGCAGCAGAGAATAAATGAGTTCTTTTTCAGAGAGTAGTGGAGTTGGAATGGATAAAAGCCCAAGGAAGCTGCTCTGCCATGCAAGCAGGCTGTGTAAGGAGGGCAGCCCAGGCTTTGCTGGTACCAGGACTAAGTGTGTGTGTCACAGTCCTGTGCATGAAGCATCCCTCCCTGGCTCTCAGGTGCTCACACACCTGCAGAGCAGAAGCTGTGCAGGCACTCCCCACCTCTGCTGTGGTTAACTTCACTCTCAGCTTCCCCTTATCCAGGCCAGGCAGGGCTAGGACAAAGGGTGAGAGACAAAAGGAAAACACTCTGAAAATGCTGGGGGAAAGAAGGGCAGCACTGCAGAGCCTGGTGAAGGGATATTCCCCCAAAACCACCCACCTGAGCTTCTAAGCTAGCTTGGCAAACAATACCCCTGACTAAGGAGGCTCTGCCACTTCCCAGGAAAAGTGGCCCCTCAAGGGAAGGCAGGATTGGTGTTTTGTGTCCAGCTTCTGCAGTTAAATCCCAGCCCCACACCCCAGAGCCAATGCCACGCTCAGTTTCAGAGCAGAGCCTGAACACAGCACACAGCAGGATCTGTCCAACACCAGCAGGTCTGGAGCAAAACTGGGACAGAACCCAGGAGTTCAGAGCCTTGGGCTTCACTGCAGAACCACTGCTCCTTACAGCCCTGGACTGATTCTGATTTGAACTGATTTTAGCACTGCAAGAGGAACTTTGAGCCCTCTACCTGCACACAGCTCAAGAACCTTCAGGCAAATTCACCATGCACTTCAGTTCTCCTGGAACTGTGACATGTCTTCAGAATCATCCATTCTGAAATATGTCTGATTTTATCTGCTGCTAGCCCCAACCACTGCATCTCATCACATCCTTTCCAGCAAAGATTAAGTCTGTTGTTGTCACATATCTCTACCCTGGATGTCTCTTCATGAGTTAGTCTTGACATTAGGACTAGAAAAGCCCAAGTCTTTCACAGATCTCCTTTCTGAACCCTCAGTTTTTCCATACAGGTAATTCTTGAAAAGCAGTAGCTCTTGCTGTAATCTACATTCCTCTTCAACCATTTAGCAAAGCCTCAGTAATTGATGGGAGCAAGACATGTTGTGTTCAGAGCTTTGCAATGCAGCAAAATTGGGAGTGAACTTCTCACAGGGCCAGAACATTTTATATACTGGTACCAATTAATATCTAATAAATATTGTGCTGCCTGCACAATGCAATCTAAAGTCTGCAGTGGTGACTTCTACAATGCAAGGGGTTGTGGTCAGTAGGTCAGGACAGTTTTTCCTCAAGATATTTTGCTGATAGGTACAAGAAATATTCCTGCTGGAACCTAATGAAATGCCTGTGGGCAGCAGCAGTTCACAAAGCTGACTTTATGTCATGACTCAAATTTCAAAAAGTCACAGAGCAGGCATCCCTGCACAGCAAGTTCTCATTTGGATGGATTTTTGGCTCTCAGCAGCTCAACGTTTAATATTAAAAACTGCCTGCAATTTTCTCTTTCTGTGGTGGAAATGTAGTAAGAGGACTTTGGCTCGGTATTGAGATTTGAGAGTTTAAAACCAAACAACAAAAATCCCCTGAGATTAAAAAAAAAAACCCATCAAAACAGAAAAACAAAACCAAAAACTCCATATGCTTATTCCTGCCTATTATTCCCCTAAAAAAGCATCTACTACTGCTAGCATGTGAATCACATGAGAGATGAAAAGCTTGGAATTCTCTTCCCTCGGGAGGATGTGGGACAAGTAAAGGACCTATCACAAAAGGCTGTTGACAGCAAATGAAACAGAACCACGATTTAACATCAGAGAATTAATCACAGGGAATGACATAACAAAATTTTACAGAAAGGCAGACAGACCCTTTAAGGCTGAAAACACCAATTCTTGAGTCAATAGGAGTTGTTAGTATCTATTTTTATGCAGCTGCTCCATGTGATAACAAAAGAAATGTTATGATCACATTAAAGGAGCTGGTAAAATCCATCAGTCCCCAACTCATCTCAGTTCCTTCCCAATTCTCCCACCCTTTTCTGTGGCTGGTGCCATCTCCTCCTCCAGCACTAGCACGAGCATTTCCATCCCACAGAAAAACACTCTGTGCTCTTCAGCACATCACATTGCTTTCCTGTGCCACCAAAACGTCACCAAAATACAGAATTTGAACACAGAGTACCCAAAGGTGATCAGCTGAACACAAAACTGAGCAGACAGTGAGGTAATGGCCATAAAACTTCTACACCTGGATGTGGAATTCATCATAGAGCCTGTTTAACATTCCCAGATAAAACTTCTAAGGGAGGTTCTTAAGAACAAAGTCCTGCATCATCTTTTCACCAAATTAACAACAAAAAGTGCAAAAAGTCAAGTAATCCTCAAAGCTTGTGTGAGACAAACTTACAGAGACACAGAGCCAAAAGCAGGTGACTGAATGGTCAGTGATCATAAAAGATGTGTTATCTTACATTTCATTTAAAGACATGCTAAAGACAATTAGAAACAAGCCTGCAAGCCCACTAGCAGTTGTTAGGAACTGATTTGGGCTGAACTATCTCAAAAGTAACTTTGGGTTACAGGAAAACAGCAGCTCCTTAAATCTTAGCTGACATCTGGTGGCAAACTTGGCATTTTCTGATATACAGGGCTTTGCAAATCTGAGCAGGTTCAAAAATGAAATACAGGATTTATTATGAGCTTTTCATAGGTGGATTATTGTTTTGCATTGGAAGAGGAAGGACACGCTTTTCATGCATTTTTGGGCAATTCCACATTTAGACCTGCTCATCAGGCACAGTTCCAGATAGGAGGGCTTACTAAGAGTGCCAAGTGAGCTCAAACCATCATATATCAAAATATAGAGAGGAACAATTTAATTTATAATAGCAAAACGTTTAATGCAGCTAACCAAGTGAACTTTCTCAATCCATTTATTCCCCAAAATCCGTAATTCACGTGTTTTATGTGACAGAAAACGATAACTACACATCCATAGCTAATAGATTGATCGTCTTGGGGTTTTCTTTTTGATGACTGTAACAGTATTACAGGCATGCAAATAATTTGAAATTACTTTTTCAAGGCTAGCACAGTGTTTTAATAGTCTTCTTTGTGTCAACCACCTGCCAAAACTTCAGCTGAATCAAGCAGTTCCAGACCATTGGAACTCCAATTATTATAAGCACAAGTGACTTTTGGAGCAGCAGTGAGCTCTCCATGACAGCTTTGGCAAGCACTCTCCAGGAAAATGAGTTAAACTCCACTTGCTGCTTCTGATTGTGAGGTCATTCCCCATTTTCTGATCCTGTGCTTTCACCAGAAATTAGTGCTGGTGCAGAATGCTTCCAGCTTGAAAGGAGTAATTTTTAAAAGAAAAAAGAAAAAAACCCAACCCCAAAACATTCAAATCAAAAGTCACAGGGCTTTTCTCTATTTGTGCCCATGTGACAGTGACAAACTCAGCTGATGCCCAGGCAGAGCTGTGTTTAGTCAGAATGCAATCAGCATTTTTTATTGCCTGTTCCAAATGCAAACACCTTTGGTAGCTCTGGTCCCCCCTCTATTAACACCACTCACAAGGTGTGACAGCAAAGCAAGTGGAACACAAACAGCTCCTTTTCTGCCTCCCTGCTGTGATTAAATCTTTGTTCTGCCATCAGACCACTGTGGTTTGTTGGGTCATGACTTACCTGCTAAACAAGAGGTAATTCCCACCATAGCAGCAAGGTGGAAGACAATTTTCAAAGGATGCCAGGATGAGGAGAATTTAGAATTATTAACATTCCTGAGACATTTTCAGTGATATTTGCAATTTCATCCCAGACAGCATTTATAAACAACACATCCACATTAAAAAAATACAATTTCTCAACTTGAGATGTTGTCACAGTAAGAGATTTGTGTTCATTCAACAAGAATCACTGCAACATGATAAAATCTGTGTGCATTGGAAAATAGAGTAGGTAAAGTTTAGGATAAACTCCACAGGCTGTTGGCTTCCAGTGCAATTGGACAGACAATACCAGAGAGCAATAGAATATCACAGAAGCACAGAATTAACTGGGTTAGAAAAAACGTTTGAGATTATTAAATCCAGCCTGTGACCTAACAGCACCTTGACCATGGCACTGAGTGCCACATCCCAAGCTGGAAGGGACCCGTAAGCACCAGAGAGCCCAACTCCCTGCTCCTTGCAGGGTCAATTGGTGCAGAAATTCAGTTCCTGTGTCCTTCCAGCAGGTCAGGAACACTGTGCCCACCCAGAGCTGTAAATACTGACAGTGATCAAAGGGCTACAGGGGAAATTGCAAATCTCACTAGAGCTTTATTTCACTCCTAAATTAAAATGCTGTGCCAAGCAATGGGGTTTTCCTGGGATTTTTCTTCAGAAAACTACAAAACAGATCTTCCTCTATCGCAAAATTCTGCATCTGTCACAAACCTCTCAGTGACTTTGTTGTTGGACCATTAAGCAGAGTGAAGTTTATTAATTAGTTAAAATCAAGTTTATTGTTAAAATAATTCTGTACTGCAAATTAAGTGTCAAAAACAAAACCAAGGCCTCTGACTGAGGTTGGTTTTGGGGTGAACTCATCCCAAAGCCACACTGCTGTGGAACTCTGCAGCTTTTGAGGTTGGTCTTTGGGGTGAACCCATCCCAAAGCCACACTGCTGTGACACTGCATCTTTTGAGGTTGGTCTTTGGGGTGAATCCATCCCAAAGGCACACAGCTGTGACACTCTGCAGCTTTTGCTGCTGTTGAGGTTATTTTGGGGTGAATCCATCCCAAAGGCACACTGCTGTGACACTCTGCAGTTTCCTACCCACAGGTGAGTGCCAGAGGGATTTTCCCTGCACAGCCACCCTTCCTCCTGCACACAGGCACCACTTCAGCCATCCCAAGTGTTCCCCAAGCCCCTCTGAACTAGGACAGTGCTGAAAGAGGAAATTCTCTCTCCGGTTTTGAGGCACAAGCCACATTTCATCTGCTCACACCGTGCTTTATTGCTGCATCTTTCATTCTGTGCTCGGTGCCTTTGCCATCCACCTCTTGGGAGATAGTCGAGTGCAGCTTCACTCCACTCTGAAAAGTTCCTGCGTGCTAATCCCCCAGGAATGCAGCAATTATCTGCTCCCAGACAGGAGTTAAACGCTGCCTTCCAGGAGATTATCCCATCCTCTCTCATCCCCTTCTGCCCTAGCTGTTCAAGGGACAGCAGTAAATAGAATTTACCACTATCTCAATAGGTAAAGAGGAGTCATTAGCTCCTGATACCATGACAGGGATTCTGAGTAAAGTGAGGATGAGCCAACTTCGTACCAGCTCAGTCTTTTACTTACAGCAAGATGAAAAAGAAATATTTTTCTATGGAAAGCTTTGAGAGTGTTTCATTCCTTCCTCAAGATTTTTGTTGTTTTCCTTGCCCTTTTTTCTCCTCCCATGTATCAAAATGGCAAAGTGGAAAAGAAGATGGATTGAAATGACATACACACACACAAAAAAAAAAAAAAGTAAAAATTTTTAGAATAATAACTTATTTTAAATTTCCAGTACTAACAATGCAGCAACATTCATATTAAGAGACCATGATCTATTAATTCACTCTTCAACAAAACACCTGTGTCTCCCTTTACCACTCAGCTTCTGAAAGCAGATGTGAAAGAATTGCTTATCCAGCTGCCATTATAAATGTTCAAAGTACAAATTCTTCCCTTAAGGCTCTCATGTCTCCTCTTTTCACACCAGCAGTGATTTCAGTGCAACTCAGATACTTTTGCTCATCTCCGTGCATTTTTTTTCCCCCAGAACCCAAACTTTCCATCGAGCCAGAATTTAAAGAAACTTCAAGAATTTATCTTGAAGTACCTTCACTCTGCTGCCGTTACTGATGGTAAAGAAGGAGCAGGCAAAGGTGAGAAAAGCAAAACCACACTGAGACAGTCCATGCTTTGTGGTTTCCACCCTTCCAAAAGGACTATGAGCTCTCCAGGAGCAGAAACCCCTCCCAGTGTGACTCTGTTAATCCCAGTCCCTCATGGCCACATCCCTTAACACAGCAGCTGTTAATCCTGAGCACTCAGGAATGCTGAAGGAAAGGATTCAGGGAACCTGAGCCCGTGTCAGAAAAAAGAATTCTTGATATTGAAACGGGCTTCATGAGAAAGGAGACATCAAAGTGAATATTGGAGTGCTGCTGTGCAGCCACCTGTCAGCAGAGTGGGGGAAAAGGCAGGGCCAGGGGAAGGATGTGCTCCAACAAATGTGCATTTGTAATTTGTGGCATTTTGCATTTGTTTTTGTGGCACCAACGCTGTCTCACCTGCTAACTGTGGGTGGGGTCAGTTTGCTGCTCTCCAGCCAGGCACAGCATCCTCTCACTACCAAAAACAAACAGGGAAAAGAGAGGCAGCACAAACAGGTCTAATCAGCTCCTAAAAGCATTAACAGCTTCTTTGGCTGGATAAACCTTCCCCTTAATGACCAGCCCTGCAAGAAACCCCTCAAAGGACAGAGAACTTCTGGGATCCAGCACTGCTGTCTGCCCTCCAGCCCCCAAACTTCATCTGCCACATGGCACAGCTACCCAGAGCTCTCCAGGTTCTCCCTTACCTTCACCCTGCCCTCTCCTCCCACGGGCAAGCAGCTCTCTGCCCTCCCCACTCTCACTCCTAGTGCCCAGAGGTCTGGGTAAAAAATTAATAAAGTCCCTTTCCAAGCCCATCTATTCCATCCCCTTGACTGAAGTTGAGACAAATCAGGACATTCCTCTCATCCTTCCCTGTCCCCTCCTGCACCCTCCAAGCCCCCACTGCGAGGGGCTGAGCCAGATGTGACCTTGGCAGAGCAGGAGAATCACCCAGAGCATCTCCCCTGCCAGCCCAGAGGGGGTCACAGTGCTCTCTGCCCCCATCCAGGTGAAGTTGTCTCAGCAGCACCTGCAGGTGCCCAAACCAGCAGGGGTTATCAGAAATGAGCACCCAGGTGGAGTTAGGGAGCCACAGACCTTCAGGAGTGCCTCTGGATCTGTTCTCTCTTCACCTGCACACACTAAACTGGAGCCACTGGGATTTACAGCAGAGCAAGAGTGAGTTTAGGTTCTGCCTCACCAAAATTTAAGGAAAGAGAGCAAAGGAAAGGCAGTTTGGGTTGTGGCTCTCTGTTCCTGCCCTTGAAGGAAGCAGCAGTTCATGGGCCAGGTGCAGGATCAGGAGCTGCAGTTCTCACTCTTTGCATACTGAGAAAGGATTTTTTGTGTGAGCAAGGTGCAAAGCAAGGCTGTCAAACAGCCAGAAGTTATCCACCCCTCTGAGTGTCCTTCTCCCATGTGATGTCTGTGAAATATGGAAAACAAGAGCAACAGCATCATACCTGTACCCAGCTATATTTAGTAATGTCATCTTTTCTACAAGCTCAGCATTACAACTTCCTTACACACCTCGTGTTTTTCTGAAATTCATGTTCTTTCCCAGCCACATCCTCCCTTGGGAGGTGCATTCAATCAGAAGGATGTGTTTACCCCTTTTTGACCAGAACCTGCTTTTGAATTAGCTCTGGCTATTTTTTTCCTGGTACCACTTGCTCCTGCTGGAAGAATTCCCCATAGAAATGTTCTCCTCAAATCTGCTTTGCCTCCTGGTGATAGAGGAATTTTACATCCCTTACCGAGCCAAACTTTGTCCTTCTGTCTATGCAACCAATTATTTTAAAATTAAAATGTCTTTCCTACAATGGAACAAAAGGATTGAATTATCCCTGATTTAATTTACCTGCCCCTGCTGCCTTGACCTTCTGCCACTGTGAGCACAGCATTAAGGAGGATGCTGAAATATTCCTTTTTTTACCTGTAGCTTTCATCTTTTAATGATGTGGAATTAAAAAAAAATCTAACAGTTTTCACTGGAAAATGGTGAGTTTGCAGTCAGACTGGGGAAGTGAAAGTTGCCTCCCAACTTAAACCATTCCATGATTCAAACCATTCCAAACTGATCCTTGAGAGGAGCCCCGTGGCTGTGCAGGGCATGGAAGCACAATCACAGGAAATTCTCAGCTGTTCAATAAAAGATAGCACATGGTGGGTGAGACCCCATGAACACCTGAACTTTTCCATCAGGTGAGGGAGAATGGACAATGCCATGAGACATGGAAAGTCTCTTTCTTTGGAAAAACAGCAGAGGAAAGACAGGACAAGCACAGCCCAAACTGAGGTCACAGTAAAACTGTAAATTTCTCTGATTCCTTATGTTTGTTTGAAAATCAGAACTCCCAGACACAGTTCATGGTTTTCTGTAAAGACAAACTTAAAATTGTGGGAAAGTTGAATATTACCTATTTCCACAAAAACACATCAGCCATTCATACTCATTAGACTTCCATAAACAGCACAGGTCATAACATTTCCAGAAATCTTACAACCATAGCAGCAAGGAATTTATTGCCACTTTTAGCAACTAACTAAAACTCCAATAATTCCCAGGAGACAACAATGTACTGAAACTGAATCACTGGCCAAAGACTGGCTCAGCAAATTCTGTTTAAACTAAAATCCCTCCTCTGTTTCCCTCACTCACAACTCTGGTGATTCATTTAGGACACACCATAAAGCCACAGCTTTGGGTTTCCCCCTTCACCAAGATGGTGTGACACTTGCCAAATCTGTTACTGCCATCACTAGGAATAGATCTTTGACAGGAAACTTTGACATTTATTTTGAGATGGTCCAGGACATGTAATTAAATACATAAATGGGGTTTTCTACTTCATTACTAAATGCTGGAGAGCACTGAGCCTATGAGCAACATCTCTGGGGAATCAATACAAGCCACTGGAGGGTGATCAGGGAAAAAAGCTGCTATGCAGAATTACAAAGCTCCTGGAAGTTCTGCCACCTCCACTTTTGCCTACCATTTGCCCAGCAACAAGTGTCACCTTGTTTTTTTCAATACAACGACCAAAAAAAAAAAAAACAAAACAAACAAACAAAATCAGTTCAGAGGCTTCGTTTTTATGCAAGCAACACACCACCACCTTTCAGAATGTTTATTCCTGCCTGGATTTTTCTCTCCAAGCCAGCAGCTGCCCCTACAGCAAGGCAATATTCTCCTTTCCTTGCCAGAGGCTTCTGTGACCTGGGCTGGCACTCTGGGCATGTTTTATTAATGCTCACACTGAGATTCACTGCACAACCCACTGGCATCCAGATTTTGCTCTTCCCATTCCCTCTGATGCCAGAAAACCCAGCAGTTATGCACAAACAATTTAGGTTGGGGACATGCACTGACAGTGACAGAAACGAGCCACAGGGACAGTGAAATATCCACAAATGACCCTGAAAAAGATGAACTGAGGACCTTGGACCCTTGTCAGAGGCTCCTTCAGCACAGAAATCAGGGAGAGAACAGCATTTCCTTGCCACCAAGCACTTCAGTTGGGATCAGCATGTTTTTTTTTTTTTTATTACATTTGGATGTTATGGACCATTTTTCTTGAGCTTGCCATTAGAATTTAGACAAACACACTGGACAAGGTTAACCCCTGATCACTTCCATCTTTGGCAGATGCATTGGAGCATAGGAAACACTATTCACAATTGGTATTTTGGCAGCAAAACTTGATTTTTAGGTGACACCAATACAATTACATCCTACAAAACAATAGCAACTTCTGCTTCTGACAGAAGCATGTATAAATTTATTATCCAAAGTAGCCTGAAGTCTGCTAAGGAGCTCACAGGCCTTTGATCACAGCTTTGCTCAATATTTCCATAACTTCAGCATGATTATATTAGCAATGGCTGGTATTAAACCTAAAGAATTCTGTCTTGTATATCCCTGACTCAGTATTATGTCAGCTTCTCTCTTGGGAGGACTGAATCCTGTGAAAGTCAACTTCAGTTCAACAGAACCATGAAAAGCACTGACTTTTAAAAAAAATATGCTTTTTACTTATAGCCTATTGTCAAATACCACATAAGAAACTTAGGAACAACATCTTTACACTAGCAATTTCTGTCCACAAATACTGAGTGACATACTGTGTAACAAAATATTTATCTAGAATTTATTTTTAGAATTATCATTCCCTCTGTCCTGCCCATGATGAAGGTACTTCACACCTCCTCTGAATGGTTTTCAAATCATTACTTGAAACAAAAGGATGACTAGGTACAGTTTGTGTTCTGATTTATGTATTTAGTATGTAATTACTCACTTTAAAAAGCACCAAATGAGGTAACCAGTTCAGGGTAGAACTTTAAAAAGCACATGCTGCAGCATCAAAGTTCTCAGGAAATGAAGGGAGAAGGATAAAGCACCACTTCACACAGGCAGAAATATTTAAGTATATTAACTTTCATAATAAGAGTTTTGTTTTCATCTTCCTCCTTGCCAGGGTCTGAAAGCCATCCTGTGAAGCTGTGCTGGCTAATCCAGATTGTTTGTCAGGCAATGGAAATTTGGAGAAAATGCCTCCTGACAATCCAGCACCACCCAGGCCACAGCTCATACTCAAGTCCTAAAACTAAGGTGTGGAGCTTTACAGCTTTCCAAAGGAATAAATGCAGTTTCCTGCTCTCAAGGATTTGCCTTCTAAACCCTTGGTCCAAAGCAGGAGTCCCCAGGACTGATTCTGTCATGAATTCTGTGAGGACAAGCCCCTGTGCAGGATCAAGGATGAAGTGTAGGAATAAGGGTTTAGGTTTAAGGGTTTAGGTTTAAGCAGCGATTTTTTTGGAGGATGTGGGGAGGGAACACGGTGCTCTGTGAGTGCCACATGCACAAAGAGGGATTTTCAGCATTGCTCCTCCTGTTAAAGGCTTCAAACATCTGTGATAAGAACTGCCCCAAAATCCCACAGAGTGCATGAAATCCTGGCCTCAGCAGAGGGGAGCTTTGCATTTGTCCTCAGCTGATGGAGGATTGCAGGCTGGCTGCTTAGAGCAGAGAAATCCGCCTTCAGAAGTCACTTTGAATTCCTTTGTCAGACCTTTTGAGCTTTTAAAGACCTGCATTAGAAAGCTTTTGAAGTGCAGTTGAAGAATTAATTTGACTGCAATTGACTTCACTGAATCAGTCAAATCAAGACCATCCCTTTCAGTTTTGTGATCTTTGGAGCATCAACCCTTTCCTTCCATGAGATTTAGGAACAAAACTTTTCTGGATGGCCATGGGGCAGCTACAGCCACCCTGGATTTGACAGATGTGAGTGAAAGTACACAAAGAGGTCCATTATTTGACTTACAGGGAAATTACTGTGTCACTCAGCAGAGAATAATATCTATTTCAACAAATACACACACACACATATATATATTTATGTGCATATACACATACATATGTAGGTGCTGTCCTACCCAGCAATTCTTTAATATTAATACCTTTACCAGGAAACACAGGTAGTAAAGAAGTCAGAATAAGGGCAAGAAAAATCTCCCTATAATCCCAGATGTCATTTTAACAACGACTGATATATTACAATTGTATTCACTTTTTAACTGCGAGTAAAACAGCCATTACACTTGTTACATTTTATGGGCAGTGTTATTGGAGAGAAAACGGCTTTGACAACATATATTTGAAAAATTGTTGCTCTTATTCACAATTCATGAATGCAGCCTTCCTGCAATATATCAAAGCTACAGCCAGGCTTCCATCATGGTGCATTTTAGGCAACAGCTCAGCTGTTAGGCTGGGGTTTATAGAATAAAAAACCAAAATAGACTCCTCAGGGGTGGGGCAGACTGTTTGGCTGGTGGCAAAAATAAAAAGAGGGATTGAATTAAAGCTCTTTTTAAAGCTTAAGTTTTTCCTGAAGACCCAAGATTTAGGGATTTCACAACTGGCCTGAACACAGCCACAAGGAAAGCCCAAAATCCAGAGACTGCGAATGCATTAACTGCAAAGGAGGAAAATTGTAACTGCCTGTTTCCCATTTTGTCCAGCTGATATTGCTCTTTCCTTGATTTAAAAAAAAAAAAAAAAAAAAAGTGAAAATTCACAGGTATTTAGCAGAGATCAATAACCAGGGCATACAGAACAAATGCAATATGGGGATGCAACTAACTTAAAATACAGAAAACCCTTCTGCATACTAGATAATCATTAATTGCATGATTCTTTTCTTTAAAGGCAAAATCAAGGTTAAGAAGTGAAAAACTCCAAGAAAGCCATGAACCTGGACACCTCCAGTATCTACCCAAAGTATATCTCTGAATATTTATAAATATACACACAGTGCACGTGGAGGATTTGGAAGCAGCAATTCCCATTTTAATGCTCACCCCCTGCTCCCTCCTCAGTAAAAATAACATCCAGGACACCTGTAAGTGTCAGCACAGGACAGAAAGTGCTGCAGATTTGAGCAGAGCTCAGCTCCAGGGGAAAGAGACGTTCAGAGCTGTGACCTTGGTTTAAATAAACATCTACCATCACTTCAGTTGCTCAGAAAGCTCACTGGAATTTTCCAGATCTATGCAGAGCATATTTCTCACAATTACCAAAGGCTTTATTCCATCCTGCTGGCCATGGGATGTGCTCATGACAAAAGCACTGCCAGGGGAGGCTGGAGGAGAAATTAGGTTAAATGGAATTGAGAGTGGCAGGTTTCATGTTCCTCTAGGAGCTCACACACCCCAAACACCACCACTGGCAGCTGTTGTACCACTTTCAAAAGGAAGCAAAATAAAACCTGGCTAGCCTAAATCAAAGTGTCAGTAACTCTTTAAAAACAACAGGCGAAAAAAAAAGTTTCAAAATATGTGTTCCATAAATAAAATATACAAGTGGAGGCTGCAGCTGCAGTATTGATCCCAGTTGTGAGTTGAGATGTAGAGAACTGCAGAGCTGGCACTCACAGCCTTCTGAACTGACAATAAATCCCAGCTTTGCCATATCCAAATTACCATTCTGCAGCCCTCCAGTTGGAGGGAAGTCATTAATTAGGCTGGCTTCCTTACTCAGGAGGTAAAGGTAGAATAATTCCACAATTCCCTCTGGCCAGCTTCTTATTTACAGCTTGTGTGGGACCTTCTGCAAACTGGTGGGTAAAAATCATCTCTCAGCAAATGCCATGCAGGGAGGGAAAGCAGAGCCAGAGAAAGATGAAATTGTTGATGAATTTGTGATGCAACTGATTACTGATCCTGAAAAAAAAAAAAAATGCTGCAAAGCTACGTGGGGAGTGCTTTTGGAATGTGCAATAAATCTGAATTTGTTTTCTGCTGTAGTCAAGAAAAGTCATTCAAATGTGGCACCAAGGGAACACAGTTCCAGGTATTTTCTTGTGTTTTCTAGCAGGGTTTGCTACAGGGGGGATGGGGAGCAAGGTTTATAAATTCACCTGGGAGAGGGGCAAATACAAAACATCCTCTGGATATCCCTGAGAGCAGCAGCTCACCTGATGCATGTGTGGGACAGTGGCCAAGTGTCAACATTTTCTTGGCCAGGAATGCAAGTTTTTTTTTTAAATTCTACATTAAAAACATATTTATTCCTCCCCTGCTGATTTACTGCAGTCAAAGACAGCTCAGGTAGCTCATTCACAGTTTGCCACCTCTCTTTGAAACCATTCTTGGATGCAGGGGGTGCTGTTGAAGGACAGATTTTGCAGTGTTGAAAGCAAACAAATCCACATTTAATGGATGACTTTAAAATCTGACTCAAAGCAAACCAAGGTTTTGCAGTTTTTGATGGCAGAATTTGTTTTGCTGCAGCTTAATTTTTGACACCTTCCTGCTGTACCAGCAGAACACCTACAGGGAAGTGGGCAGGTGGAGGAACCAAACCTGGGACAACACCAGACTTTTGGAACAGTTCAGGAGAGAGATTTGTAAATTCTGGCACAGCTGACACCTCCCACAGGGACATTTATTTCCATTCTGTCAACATTTCCATTGAATGCCATTAAAACCTCATCTAACCCTCATGGTGGAAAGGCAGGTTTTAAAAGCAGCCACCACCAAACCACTTTGATTCTCTCTAATCAGATATCAAACAAAACTCTGGTACAAGTCAAGCTGGCAGGAAAATTCAAGCCCCAGAGCTTTCTGATATAATGCTGCAGGGAAGGAAATATTCACTTCCTTGGAGGTAAATTAGCTACAGATTGGATCCAAACATTAGCAGAAAATCCATCAGCTTGCCTTGATCTAACTCTGATGTGTAGAAAGGAAATGCAGACCTTAGTAAAAGAGTGAATTACTCAGACTGAGTCTTGATGTTCTGTGGGATTACAGAGGTAGTTTTATAGCTCAGAAATTCTGTAATCATTACAGTCAATAGGAGCAGCTCTCTGGTGGAAAAAGTTTGCACACAAAGTCTACATGCAAGATAAAAACAGGTTCTAGGTTTGGGGTTTTTTTTTAATTATCATTATATTTTTTAATACATCTACTTTCCATCCCTCTCTCTACCACTCCTTGTTCCTCTTTATTAAGGCCAAAATCATACTTTAAATGCATTTCTCCAAGGCTTCAGACCATTTAATTCACCTGCAGGACATACACACCTCACCATCCCCGAATATATTATGTTTCTTTCAAAAAATCCACACACCTATTCCAGAAGATTTTGATCTTTACAGAGCTTGGACCAAGCTCAGGAAATCACAAGGACAAACCCTACACTGGTGCTGAACTGGAATTTATTTCAGGCTTTCTTCAGCAACAAATGAAAAAAATAAACCAAGTCACCAAACAGAAAAATGCTCAATTTGTCACTGCCTCAGCCAAACTTACTGACTTCATCTTTTCCTGATATAAATATTCTACCTATAAATATTCTACATATTCTCAGTGATTGAAAATCAAAATAATAAAGCTTAGAGGAAAAGAAAGCAAGTAAAAATTAGAACTTAACATTCAAATATCCACACAGAGAACTGTGAGAAATTTCCCCTCTCCCAAGTTTCCAAGGAAAGAGGAAGTTTGACTTTCTAATACTTGTTCAGGCATACCAAAATTCATAAGCACTAATGGAAAATAAATACAGATAATCCTGCTGCAGACCATTAATGGAATAATGAGATGTCATTAACATGTACAAAGAATTTAAGGAGCTAACAAAATTTGAGAATGATTGACATGTGGAAGAAAAATAGATATACAGTGTTTGCTCATATCATTAAACTGTTTAGGAAAAAAAATCTTAAATATTTAATCCAAATTTTCAGTCTCTAGTTCATGAATTACCCATAAGTAACTTAATTTTCTCTACTCTCAAGGAAAAAAAAAATAAAAACTTAAAAAAGAGGGAAATGAGAATAAATAAAAAAGCCCTACAAATAGTTGAAGGACTAAGCTTTATTTTGCCCCTCACTCCAAAATTCCTGATTGTGGTGATGAAATATAGACTGGGAATATGTAAAAGTTGTGAATTCACATCTAAGAGGCAGATGGGCAGGAAATCCATACCCCAACCTGCTTCATCACCCAAGACCTCCAGAGCAGGAAACAGAAACATTCAGTCCTAGAACAGCACAGAAACAACACAGAAAAGTGTTTTTATGAGGAAAATCCTCAGCAAACCATTTATTTTCAGGTTTGCAGCTCTTCCATCCTGCTGCAACTCCCTGTTCTACCTGCAGCCTGTTAAACACCCCAGAACCACTGAATTCCAGAAAATACCCTGAACACCAGAAAATACCGCCTGAATTCAGGTGCCTGATCCAGATGTTTCCCCTTAGGGGAAAACACTTTTTAGGAGTTCTTAATTAATGTCTACAAAGCCCTTCCACTCATGGAATGTGCTCAAAACCCTTCTCAAAGTATGGAATCCAGGAGTCAGATGAACTGTTGTTGTGGGTAGTAATCCATGTGGAAAAAGACTATTTTAGACAAAATAATTCTCTTATTTTCCTCAGGGAAGGCCTGTATTTGTTTCCTCTATACTTATGAAACAGCTAAATGCAAAACATTTATGAAGAGAACCATCCTGGTGGAAAAAGAGTGAGCTCAGGAAGGCAGCTGGAGTGTAACTAATGCCAGCAGATAGAAGCATGGAGGGAACCTGTTATCCCAGACACTCATTAAATTAGCATTCCCTTCTCCCTAAAAGCAGAACTCAGCAGTTTTGCCCCATTAAGTTGTGCCTTCCTGAACACACCCAGGAGATCTGGAGTGTTGGCTCAGTGCTGGCCCAGGGACTGCAGCAAGAACAGTCTGCAGCAAAGTGGGCTTTTTTTCCCTGAAATTAAAGATGCCATTCCTGCCCACCTCACTGGGTTCTCAGCTGGTGCCAGGCAGCACAGCTGCTTCCATTTCAGTGTTACAGCACAGCTCCACCTCCACCTGGGCCCTGCAGCTGATGGGCACATTTAATCTGCCTGGGGGATGATGTTATTTCAGGCAATAAAGGGCCTGGAAAAAGTTTTAAAAGTTTTCCTAGCTGCAAAAACTCTTTTAAGAGACCTGCTCTATCTTAAAACCTATTGGGACTTGAAAAGCACAACCTGAAAAGCAAACTTGCATGAGCGTCAGCTACAATAAACATTTGTTCCTAGAAAACTCCTTTGAATTTACTCCAGATCTTGGCCATTAATATCAAATTGCCAAGGAAATCCGTTCACTGTTGGTTCAGGTCCTTTGGAGTTTTGTACACTGTAAGGGAATGGCACAACTGGACTCCAGAGCCACTTTAACAGGGAGAAAAATGCCTTTTCTGGGGCAGTTCTGGGGCAGGCATGGATGCACCTGCACAGAGGAATCTCACCTGTGCAGCCCCCACCAGAGCTGTCCCCTCCCTGCCCCAGCCTCTTCTGCTGGCACCAGCACTCACAAAACCACCACCAGCACTCACAAAACCACCACCAGCACAGGGCAGGGCTGGAGTACAACCAATAAATAACAAATACCCACGGTCTGATGGGCAGAGGAGGCGCACCAGGAACTCTTGGCAGAACTGTGCCAAGTTTTAACGTGGCCTAAGCCTGGATAGATGGGTGGAAAAATTAATAAATACCTATTTGCCCTTCCCCAAAGCTGTGCTGCTGCAGCAGAACACCCCTGTGGTTCTGATTTCCCCTCTGCAGCACCCAGATATTTTCTCCCTCAGGAATCCCCCTGGTGCCCCAGTGAAGCAGGAGCAGCTCAGAGCCTCAGGGGCTGCTCACTGAGGATTTCCTTTTGATTTCCATCCTGAATGGTGTGGGAAGCATTCAAGGAAATAACTCAGCCATGATAGGGGGTGGAACAAGTGACATTTCTGGCTTCTCTTCACAGCCACCTGTCAAGGCTCAGGTTGCAGAGAATTAGAAAGCTCCAAGTAATAGTGGCTCAGTGTAAGACAGAACTTCTCACTCTGGCTGGCTCACTGTCAGTTTATAACCTGGAGCATGAAGGCTTCTAAATCCTCTGTAATTTTTGAACTGCAAGGGATTTGGGGATTTTATCAGTGAGGAAATAATATTGTTAAGGTTTCTTTCTTGAGTGTTTCAGGCTCACTAATAAATCTGTGAGCTCCTTGAGTTTACTTGGACTTGTCTAATATTTTAACATTTCAAAAGTTGCAGAACTGGGGGTGTAAAGTTTGTGTGCTGCCAGCACAATGTTCCCTGAGTCCCTGGGGTCACAGCTGGATGGACAGCCATGCACAAGCTCTGTGACATTAATTAGTTGGCTTTATTAAGGGATAGCAACACTGCTCAGCCAGGATATCTAAGAAAGGAGTTGTTGTTCAATAGATAAATGAAAATACTTGTATTCCCAGTGATGGCCTTGCTGCCCTGCCATTCTGATAACAGCCTGTCACAGCTGATATTGCAGCTCCAAGGAAGGCTCTGATTCAAAACTCAGAGGGGGGAATTCTCTCCACCTTGGCTCTGTGCTGGGGCAGTGCCTGCTCACCACTGTAACCCACTGTATTTACAGGTTCCCTGCTTACCCTGTGCCAGGAATTGAGATCATTTCTGCCCCAAAGGCATTCTCACACAACAACCTGACCTCGTTTGAATCCATCCCATGAGAGCTGATCCCTGTGCCACAGTCTTCTCTCCCACGTCTGTGAGCACACACAGAGCGTGGTTCCCTCAGCACAAAGCCACATTAAACTCAGAATTTCAGCTGGAAATCCAGCCCAGATGAGCTGCAGTGCTGCTGCAAGGCATGCAAGGCAGATTAGTCGCTACAAAATGCTAAATATTATTTTTGCAAGGAGTTTTTAGTGTCGCTGAGCTGCCTGCCTTGACAGAAAGGATTGCTGCCCACTAATTTAAAGTCATGTTTACCACCTCAGCACCTGAGGGATAATAACCTGTGCTGCTGCCATAACCATCCTGCTCCAGCTGCAAAGAGATTTTCCTGCAGCTCATCAGCTCAAATAAATGTCCACATTTGTGTGGCCTGAGAAATGCAGCACTCAAAACAACCCTGACCTCAGGAATCAAACCAGCAGCCTCAGAAATGGATGAGAATAAAATGCCAAGCACAGCATCTCAGCCAGGAAAAAGGTTATTATTAAATGTTTTCATATATATATTTATACACACACACATATATATATTTAATCTAGGAATGTGCTCAAAGTATTAATCAATCCAAATTCTGGCTCCTCTCCCAGCCCTGCTCTCTGAAGTAGTTTTATTCTGGGTCCATGTGCAGAAAAAACACAAAAAGTCTTGGCATTTGAAAGACTGATAAAACTCAATTTGTAATTTTGTCTGATAAACACTTCAAAACGTGGGGAAAAAAACATCAGTCTCAACAAATAATGTGGTAAAGGTGCAGTAAATGAAGCTGTGCCATGGAAATCCAGCTCACTGGGGCTGGCATTTTACAGAAAATTCAGGTGTGACCCACATGAGCTCACTGGGAAAACTCCAGTTCCTGTTAATCAGAGCCAATTTTCAGGCAGCAGAGTAAGGACCTGCTCAAATTGTCCTCCCATGCTGGAATCCTTGGGTTTTTCCTGGTTCCTGCTTTATTCAAAGGAGGAGGCAGGGAAAGGGCTGAGCTGTCCTTTAAAAAGCAGCTCCCAACAAGTGAGTGGTGTTAAATGCTGTAATAAATTGGGGCTGATTTGATTTGATTTGACTTCCATGATATCTGAGGGAAATGAAAATCAAGTCTGCAGGAAATGTGTCAATTTTTCACATGAATCAAAATAGAGTGATTGTTTCTGTAACAATAATGGAGTTTGCCATGAACATTTCTACAGGGAGAGCATTATTGTACTCTGATCACTGCAGCAAATGGCATTAGGAAATATTCCCATGGCAGGAGAAAATGATTTTATGAAGGTGTGGGGGGAGTGGTTTGTGTGTGAAGACAAAGATGTGTGCAGACATATTCCTAGTTAAAACACAAAAACCAAGCAAACAAAAAACACCCCTCAAAAATGGCAACAAAAGAATTAAATTTCTTTGTGGAATGAGAAGAGAAACAACGAAGCAAAGGAAAAATGAGAAAAAAAGATGTTAACAAAATCCAATCTTTAAGATCTTCCCTTTTTGTGTGTGCCTTTGTAGAGAATAAAGAGAACGTTTCTCTTCATTTCAGCCATTTCCCTGGTTTGTTCTGCATGTCTGCATAATGTGAAACATAATGAAACACATTAAAAAGAGAAGAAATAAACAAAATTGTCCAGACTGTAGTTATGGCATAATTCTGTCAGCCTTCTGATTTTCCAGGAGCAAAAGCTGGCACACATTTTTCCATTGCACATTCCACACTGATTAACAAAGCCTTCTGGTCTACACAGTACTCTTTGCTTGCTTTAGAAATATGCAGAAAACCAATTATTTCTCACAGAAATGTGAATTAAAAAATAGCCACAGCACAGACAAAGCAGCAGCATTCTGAATGGAAAAAATGGGTCAGCTGTGTGTCACCTGGGGCTGGTGACCCTCAGAAATCTGCACTCATTTCTTGGCTCTGGAAAGCCCAGGAAGCAGAGAACAGGGTGGACAAAATGCTGGGTGAACCACTAAAGTCTGTCCCCAAAAAAGACCATTTGGGATTTCTGCAGCACTCATTTCTGATATAACAATGAACTTCAAATATAAGTATTTCATTGTAGGACAGTATGGGAAACCAGGATGATTTTATGGTGTACTGTAATTATTGAAACCAATTTTAAAAAAAAACAACACTTTATCACATAGCCCTCAAAGAAACACCCAAAGATAAATACAAAAATAACAAGCAACAGATTCTGTTGGATGTCCTTTTGTTCTTCTGATGTGTCATAAGGTACAGGACATCTCATGAAAACCAGGAATGATTTCCCCAATCAAGCACAAATTTATCTGCCAATATGGGAACCAGACACACAGGCAAAAGTGCAATACAATTCTAATTGAATGGCAATAAAAAAATGCCTTTAGTGTACTGAAGCACTTTAGAGTGACAGCTGTTTATTATCCAGCCTGGACTGCAAGCATTACAGAGCACAAATTTAATGGTTTTTTCCTATTTTCTTAAGAACTATTTAGGGACTTTCAGCCTTTCATGTATCAATCATGGGGACACACAGAGTTTATTGGCCAATTTCTGCATTTTCCTGTGGTTGGAGAGATGATATTTATCAGATTAAATCCCTTACTCTCACAATGTGTGCATGAATTTTTTCTTTTGCCAAGGAGAGCAACAAGTGCCTTTAAAGTGCAACTTATTCTCCATCTAATTATCATCCTGTGGTTGGCCAGTTCAGCCATGGAGAAAAACACAGTTCCCAGTTGGAAGTGGCCTTTTGGTGTTTCTGCTACTTGAAGACTTCTGTACATGCTCAAGTGAGTGAAAAATCACCAATGCTGTTCTGCTGGGCAGCTCAGCAGGGTTCAGCCATGCTGAGACAAAATTGTCTTTAAAAATAACAACAACAACAACCTCCAGTTGTGCATGGGGAGGGTCAGGTTGGATATAAGGAAAAATTTCCCCTCCATTCCTGGAGGGGTTTAAAATCCACAAGGGTGTGGCACTTGGGGTTTGCTGGGTTTCACCACCTTGCTCTGCCAAATTCTTGCTATGCTTCCATTTTAAAATCCAGTTATCTTTCTTTCCTTTTCCCAAATTTACTTATTAATAGCATCACATAATGGTTCCATTCATCTCCCCCCTCAGAAATTCAAATCCACAGACATCAATTTGATTTTTGAAGCCATCTCCATTACAGCATTTCAATCTGACAACGTCACTTTTTATTTTCTGAGGTAAAAAAGGGTCACTATTATGCTGAGACAGAAAATTCATAGAAAAAGAAACAAAAAGTGCCTGTCACCTCATTTATCTTCAAAACAATCAATTCCACTGTATCAATATTTCTTTAAAAATAAAAAGCTTTCCCAAATTATGACCTTCTGCTGTCTCACTGCTATTTCATGGCTGCCTTATAGCCTTGAGAAGAAAAAAGACAAAAAAAGGAGCTCATTAAAGACAAATAGGTAGAGCCTCAGTTCCTGCAGCACAATCACTTGCTCCAGCTCCTCTTGTGACTAATAATCACATTATTGTGACTAATAATCACATTATTGTGAGTGAAGAGGGGCAAGAGATGGGTGGTGAGCAATGCAATGAAAACTGGGCATAGAAATATCCATTACTATCAGGGGATGCCATAAAAAATTTACAGAAATTTTAAAATTACATTTTAAAAAATTATAAATAAAAAATTATTATTTGGGGGGACAGAATTCTACTTTAAAGGCTGCTGTCAATTCCTTTTCAGTTCAGATGGACAAATACTGGTTGAAAGTGGTGGCAAACACAGTTCCAGAGGTAACTCCAGCAGCAGCTGCTCTCACACAGGCCAGGGGAGGGGAAACCACCCTGGATGAAATTTTCCAATGGAAAATTCCCTTTCCTTTCCCTTTGGAATGGAACAGAAGGCAATGCAGGGCTGGGAGGGATTCTGGCTGCCCTGTGTGACATTTAGAGCTGCCATGAGCAGATTCTGCCCCAGGTCAGCCTCCAGTGGGTGAGAAATCTCCAGTGAAATCTCCTAAAACCTCCTCTGTGTTCATTTGGCACTGGAGGGAGCTGGCCTAGGCTGGAAATATTCTTCAATATTTCCCCAATTCCAGATATCAAGATATCTGGCCAGATTGAGCCAAAGGGTTCAGGCTATCAAGAAAAACCCTGATTTTTTTAATCATATTACACATCTACACAATGAGTGCATCCACCAGCAGGGGGATGTTTAAAAGCTGCTCAGAACTCGCTGTAAAATCGAAATTTTGGCTGCCATGCACAGGTGTTCTCTGCTCCAAACAGCTCCTCCACTCCCAGTACACACACAGGGAAAGAGATCCTGAATTCCTTGTGCTCCCATTCCCAGGACATCAACAGACAAACAATAGACAGGCAAGAGAATTCCTGCAGTTGGGCACAAACTGACAAAAACATCCAACAACTACTATTTTTTGGCTAATTTTTCATGAATAAACTTCCACCATTCGATTCTGAATGCTAAAAAAAAAAATCTACATGCTCAGTGGCTGCATTTTTCAGAAAATATGTGTGAATTTTTAATTCAGAATGATTTTTCAATTAGAAATGTTGATTAGCTAAGATTTTTATAATTATTTAAAGGTAAAGCAGATAAACTACAATGACTCTAAATGATTTTTGCCAAGGATAATTTTTAAATGTTCAGTTTACCAAGGAAATGTCAAATTACCTCTGACATGGCCTTTATAGAAGGCAGCCAAATTCCCTTTTTCTTTTTACTTCTATGATATCAAAACATACATTTAGAAGTCCATTATTTGCATGATTGAATTCAATTTAATATTTCATTTCAAAGGAAAACAAAAACCAAACAAGAAAAAAAAAAAAAAACTACAGTGGAAAGCCTGGGAATAAATAAAGGTCTCTTCTGATCAAAAGAATTCTGGAACAGAGCAACCATAAAAATAGAAAGACATAGGAGTTTATACATGCTGGAGTTCAGACCTGATCCAAAACTCTTTCAGCAAACAGCTGATTTTAATGTACAAAAAGGGCTATGAAATTTATTTTTTATTACAACTTTGCACTCCAGCTGTCTGCATCTCTCACTAGTAAAAAAAATACTTTCAAGAGCTTCTTATTTCCTTACAAATTCTGACAATTCCCACAACACTGGTTTGGGATTAGTGGTGCATGAGGTTTGAGAGCTCTGGCACTGCATAATTCAGTAAAAACAAAAACTAAATTGTGTGGATAAGTTTCCATCCTGCCCCTGATCCCCTGCCCTCACTGTCCTCTCCAGGGGATGGTGCTGCGATCTCATTCCAGTTTTGAAAACTGAAAAGCTCAGACTAAAGGGAAAAGGAGGAAGCCTGAAAACAGTTGTGGTCTTTGTTTGTGAGCTGCAGCTATCAGGAGAGAGCTGGGGAAGCATTTCTGGGCATTACAGTCCCCAAAAATACAACTTTCAGTTCTCAGGTGTTAGCACAGCATCACCTCACCTGATGCTCTCCATTTCTCCCATGCTTTTCCTTTCCTCTTACAGCTCTCTGCTTTGCAATCATTTAACAGCCTCAGGCTGAGGAATACTACTCATAAAAAAAGAAATTCTGGATTTAGTTTGGCCTTCTCTGAGTAAAAAAAAAAAAAAAAAAAAGAAAAGCAGTGACCCTTCTTTGCCAAGCTGCTGAGAGTGGTGGAAGCAGAGCCCAAGCAGGGCTGCAGAGGACTGGTGGCCTTTGGGACACTCCAGCAGGGCTGGCCAGGTCTGTGCTCTCCCCAGAGAGACTTTTCACAGAAAAATCCACTTCAGCTAAAATCAGACTCAACCCTGCCTCTTTCCCCACTGAAACACCTCTCACATCACCAGCTGTTCCAAAATAATTGTCAGTGCCAGTCACCACGCACAGCCAGGATGGAAAACACACCTCAGGATCATTGATAACAAATGAAAACCTCTTACCTGAGACAAAGCAAGGACCTGCTTTCTCTGCTCCTTCCTTCAGCTCAGCCAGAGGGAATTGTTCAGGTGTGTGATGCTGGGAAGGGTAAAAAGCTTCACTTTGTTATGTGAAGCAGGTGCTGGGGATTGTCATAACTTAGGTCAAGTTAATAACAATCTAATGAGCAGCAATAAAGGGTCAAAAGCAATAAAAAAAGGAGAAAATAATCTCTAGAGTAATCAAGCTGTATTTAATATACCCAGAGAGCAAAGGACTTTATTGAACTGGGGAGGAGGAGGGTGCAGGCAGGGAAAGGTGAGCACAGAGTGTTGCCTCAGTATTTTCACTGAAAAACAGGAAAAACTGTCACTCTCCAGGGGCCTGTAAACCCAACATTTTGATAAAGTGGTGAATTTCTCAATACCAGCACACAGCATATTTGTGATCCCCAAAGCCTCTGGTGTTAGCTGGTATAAACAAAAAATAATTCAATACCCACTGCTTGTCTCCTTTCATGTTTTGTTCACAACCAAATAACTCCTGAGAACCTGAGCCCAGCCAAGCATAAATGCACATCTTCAGAGCTGTGTGTCTGAAACAGCTCCTGATAAAAAACAGAGAGGAGGAACAAGGGGTGTGTGCAGAGGCTTTGTATCACTAAAATCGGTGTACAAACGGAAGTAGGGGTTATTTGGGTAAAATATCTTGTACAATAATTAATTTTTATTCACCCTAAACTCAGGTCACTGCTGTCTCTGGTATGAAGAGGGAAAATAAACTTAACAAGTGCTGCTCTAAAGTATATACACAACCCAAAACAGCACCTATTCTTTCGAAGGATTATGGTGCCTCAGGACTTAAAAATATACAGAATCTCAGTGTACCAGAGATTTAAACTTCTCTGTAAATCTTTGAAAGGCTTCTCTTGAGAAAAGTTTGTGCTTCAGGGGCCTGAATGAGCTTTTCCAGCAGTGAACCCACACAGAGACTGGGCCAGCTCATCACTTGGTTGCCAGGTCTCACATTCCTGCCTTCTCTCATTGCTCTGTCACAGGCACTTTCTGGAAAGACAAACATAAAAACATGTTTATTCAAAAGAAAACAAAAAAATTCTCCAATTTATATATGCAGTGTGATTAGAAACTAGGTTGTAAACATGGTCTGTGGGCTTTGGTGACAGGTTTGAATTCAAGGTTTTAATTCATCATTGCTGTGATTAACCAGATAAATTCTGTGTCTTGTCTCCCTTTCATGCACATCATGAGGAAATGTTCAATTTGTCATTAAGGCAAATGTAACCTGGCCTCAGAGGTTCCCTGCAGGGTCACAGAATTATCTGCTCTCATGGAGCACCCAGTGATTTTCAAATAAAGCCTCATCTGAACCTCATGGAAATCACTAGAGGTATTTCATGGTTTTGAGCTGGGTTTGGATCATGACCTATAAGAAAATATTCTAAATAATTCTAAAAGTGGGAAGAAGAGAGAAAACAGAGAGAGTCTTGTCTGCCACTACTCATTTGGTGACTCTCATATTTGTACACTTGTACCTCTGTGAACAAATATCCTGAGGTTCCCAAGCAGTGGGTAAAGAGAATCATTTTCCCTTGAAAATGTAAACTGGTCCTTCTTTCTTGCTGCAGGAAATTAATTTGGTTTGTATGTTGCCTGCACATTTTGAACAGTGTTAGAAAAAAATACAGCAGACTTTTCATTTAAACTGGAATTGCTACACCACCTGTTAGAAAAGTTACACACTGCTGTGGTAATTAATGTGCTTAATATTGAACATGTATCTGTTTCAAACCTTCCTCTCAGCTCTGATTTTTCCAGAAAGTCCTCAATGTGTCTCTGGCAACAAAAACAAAGAAATAACTGCACTGATTTCCCTCTCTGACTCCTGGCTGCAGTATAATGTAAGAAAGAACTTTCATTCTGTGCTGGTTTAGAGTTTTCCATATCAGCTGCCTGCAAACCTCTCTAAGCTTTCTCCATCAGAGTTCTGTTGTCTTGAATAAACATCTCTCTCAGAAGCTTCAGGGAGAAATCAAAGTGCCCAAAACTTCTGGAAGTCAAGATATTTTGTTATCTTTGACTTTTCACTCTGATTCCTCAGGTAAGCAAGAGGAGCCAGAGTGGACCTGCCCTCATCCCTACCCAGAGCCAGCCCCGAATCCCTGCTGGGAATGTTGATTTCCCCGTGGAAATGCCCAAATCCCAAATGCTATCTGAGTCAGAAGGGCAGTTTCAAGACCTTGCTCCAAATCCTATTGGACTTATTGCTTGATTTTAGCTTAAAGGGTGTGAAAAGAAACCCAAATAAGGATTCTGGGTTCAGAAAGTGACTGAACAGAGAGGACATGAAATTGCTTGAACAATTTTCTTAACTCTTAGGTCTTTGCCTCTGCTCAGTGAACTTTACTCTTGTGATTCAAAGTGTCATTAGACTGCCATTATCATTACAGCTGAATACTTCTTCATAATTGAAGAATGATTTAGGAACTAAGCAGCTTGACATGGTGGCATATTTTATCCTAACAACTTACAAACATGAAAACGCACTCCACATACTCCTTTTCCAAGAAACTAGGCAAAAAAAATGATAGCAAAAATATTTAAAGAGAAATTAATCCACTGGAAAAAGCATTAAAATATGCTGAAAGTAAATGTAATTGTTTTTAAACCCAATGTTTTCGTAAGATAAATTCAGCATTGGACAGGCTCTTTAAAAATCAATTTGCACTCGCTTCCTCTATAAAGATTTATCCCAGAGAAAAAAAAAATCCATTAGTATTAAAGTGCTTAAAAACTTGGCAGACTATCTCCAAAGGCATCAATTTCTACTGCTAATTAACACTAATTATTCACTCAGCAGTTGTAAGCTGCATTTGGTCCCTGAGGGTAGATGAGAGATTTGTCTCTCTCCTCATGGTGTGTTCAGTGTATTTGTTCCAAGAGATTTTCACATTCAGGCACCACAATGGTGTGGACTTGGAGATCTGCACAACTTTCCTCTTCTGCTGCCAGGAGTGGAACAGGATTTTGTGGTGTAAAATAAAGAGTCCATGTTGTCCCTCAATGTCCTGAACACTGCATGAAAGGTTTATGTCTCCTGTTTGTGGTACAGACTCCACCTCTCATGTTCCCTCAGTGTCCATGTGGGTTTAATTTGGCATTTTCTGATTGCTCAGGCTGGAAGGTCCAGCGTGGCTTTCAAGCAGCTCTGCAAAACTCCACAATTATTGGTCATGACCACAGTTACCAGAGAGTCCTTTCCTTTCCTTTCCTTTCCTTTCCTTTCCTTTCCTTTCCTTTCCTTTCCTTTCCTTTCCTTTCCTTTCCTTT
>JANRGV010000008.1:16876716-16891458 GCA_024734035.1 Alethe castanea
GAGATTCCATATAGACAGTAATGGATAGTCCATATAGACAATTATGGACATTTCATATAGACAGCTATGGACATTCCATATAGACAATAGTGGACTGTCCATACAGACAATAATGGACAGTCCATATAGACAAAAATGGACATTCCATATAGAAAATAATGGAGTCCATATAGACAATTATGGACATGCCATATAGACAATTGTGGGCATTTCATATAGACAATAATGGACATTTCATATGGACAGTAATGGACAGTCCATATAGAAAAAAAATGAACATTCCATATAGACAATAATGGAGATTCCATATAGACAATTATGGATATCCCATATAGATAATAATGGAGATTCCATATAGACAATAATGAACAGTCCATATAGACAAGAATGGACATTCCATATAGACAAGAATGGATATCCCATATAGATAATAATGGAGATTCCATATAGGCAATAATGGACAAATCATATAGACAATAATGGACTGTCCATATAGACAATAATGTACAATCCATATAGACAATAATGGACTGTCCATATAGACAATAATGGACATTCCCTATAGACAATACAGACAATTTTTTTAATTGCTGGGCAATGGGGGCATCCCCAGAGCAGGAGAAACTCTGCAATTAAAGGAAAGGGCAGCCAAGCCCCCATCACAAAACAGCTCACTGCTCGTGCATTCCCCTGGCACTGGTTTGAAATCAATTCAAATCGGGTGTGAGAAGCTGTGGGCACTGTGCAGAAAGCAGCTGGGGATGATGGAAAGGGGATTTGCTGAGGAGCCAGGCTCCTGTCTCCAGCCATTCCCTCCCAGAACCTTCTGTGGGCTCATCGGGGGAAAAGGGAGGGAAAGAAAAGAAAACCATTTGCTTCAGCTGGCAGGAGGAATCAGGAACAAATTGTCCTTAAGCACTGCTCTAAGTGAATTAAAGTAACAAACTCACCTTAATGATCCCTTTGGAATAGACAGAGCCTTTCAGTATTTTACTGCTCCTTCCATTCTCCATGGAGGAACAAGCAGCTCCTGCTTTTCCTCAGCTCCATCCTGTTCATTCTTTAGGCCACAACTCTCACAGTGCTTTATTTTAGCCCTCAACTCCCATTGGCACTCAGAGCCCATCACAATCTGTTCATATTAAAGGCACCATTTTCATTCCTGAGTACTCTAAAAGCTTTATAATTTTCCCCTTTACAAAGCCACCCTCCCCCAGCAAAATATACAGTGTATTGTTCAACAAAATAGAGCAAATACAGACATTTTCAGACCATTCCAAATAATGGAAAAGAATAACAGGAAACATGAAAAAACAGCAGCCTAAAAGCAATTTCCAGATATTCTTTTATGCATTCATGAAACAAAACTTCTCTTAGGCTGTGGAGGCTGAGCCTGATGATGTGGGAAAGAAATAGATCTGTCAGGGTGGAAAATTGGGCAGCTTGGCTCTAGAACAGAATGTTCACCTGTCATTATCACCAATCTACCTGAGCCAGCATCCCAAGGAGCAGCAGCTCTCCCTTCCCACAGAGACCCAGGTGGCACAAGAAGCCAAACACAGCCATAAATTCCATGGCATCCTGCACAAAATTCTCATTTTCACAAGCCCATGCCCACTTCACATGCACTGCTGGGCAGTGAAGGAGAAGAGTAAAATTCAGCAAAACTTGCAGGCACTGAGAACCTACCAGAGGCTGCCACACAGAGAAATGATCCACCTCATTACAGAAATGATCTTCCTTTAGGCCCAAGAGAAATTCTCCTTGCAGAGCAATTTGCAACAAAGCCGCTCAACAACACTGTGGTTGTGGTACATTTTCATTGACATAACTGTATTTTTTTTATACAGAGAAAACCACATTTTTCCCTGGGCCTTCCAGATCAGTGAGTAAAAGAGGAGAATGGGGTTTTCCTGCTCAGCACACCAACTGAGGCTTCATCTGGAACCATTACAGGAGCTCACCATCACATCGTCCCCACCCTCTGCTACCTTTTACAGCCTTTTTCTCTCCCAGCCTCCTGTTTTTGGACACAACCCAGGGTGCACCATGTGTGTTGCACCAGGCTCGTGCTATTTTGAACAGTGAAGTAGAACCACCCACCACCCTGGCTAAAATTCAGATTAATTAGGACCCCTCCAGTCTCTGCTTTCTGGTGATTAAAGGAGCCTGCAGAGATGACACCTGTCAGCATGAGTTATCAAAAGACATTAACTACACATTTAGTGGGGGCTGGCTTGGTTTTTAACTAAAGGAAGCATCCTGTTCAATGCAAGCAGTGCTCAGTACCACCAGCATAGCTCTTCAGCATAAGAAGTTATTACAAAGCCACAAGCCATTTTGAAAGGGAAGAGAGCAAAGCCAAATTAAACTGGCAGATCTGGAAATCTGAACTCAGTGGCAGTTCAAGTTATACACTAGGTTAAAAAAAAAAAAAAAAGATAATAAATAAACCAAAACCAAAAACTCTAACTTTATTTTAAGGGCAATTTTCCACAGATGGCTGAGCTGTTTAAGTTAAAGTGAATAAATACCTAATGAGCCATTAAAGTCTATAAGGTTCTATGGCCTCCAGGCACTGGGACCTGGATTCAGCCAATTACAGTTCCATAAGATAAGATGAAGACATCAGGTTGTTATTGGAATATATAAAAGTTGAAGGCACTGTTAATAAGTCACTAAAGGATGTGATAAAATTGTTTAAACTGGTTAAAAACTCTCAGTGTGCTTTGCCAGACACATTTTTACTGCCTCTTTTCTCCCCCTGTAAAGTCTCATCACTTCTTTGTACAATACTGCATTAACACCAAAAGGTGATTTGTTTCTACATTTCCATGTTTTTAGCACATACTCTGGAGCTTGTGAAATATTAATGGTGGCAATCCCTCAACCATGGCATAGAGAGAATAGAAACGAACAGAAAGATATTAGGAAATACTGTAAAAAAAACCCTCAAAATAGAAAAAAAAAAAACCCAAAAAAACCAAAACAAAACAAAAAACAAAACAAAAAACGAAAGCAACCATCTGAGAGAAGAGTCATAAATAGTGAAAGCTGTATTTGCCTTTAAGCAATACCAATCTTATGGAAATTATTTTCACATTGTCCTATATATGTGTCCTTAACATTTTTCTAAGCTGAAGAACTTAGCCCATTCATAATTAGAATTTTCTTGTGCTGAACATACCCATTAATCTTTAATTATTTTCCCCCATGCAAGCATATAGGATGTGACTGTACAATCCAAACACATAAGGAGAAACATATGAAAAATCACCCTGAACACATGGGCACCAGTCTTGCAGAGATTTGTGGATGTGTATCATTTTCATCCCCCTGGTTTCAGTTTTCCAGGGGGAGCCTGTGTTTGTGCTCCACTGCCTCAGCCCTGCACCCTCCTTATTCCTCTGCTTTTGAGCCCTTCTGTAAGCTCAGCCTTGCCAAAGCCAGGCCTGGCTAGACTTTTGTCTTTCAGACTGCTCATAACATTTTGGCACTTCCTCTGAGCCTGCTTCCTGTATCCATCTGTTTTCTCTTGGCTTTACCTGGAAGATTTTGGGGCAGAGTCTGTCTTTTTTTATTGTGTGTCTGTGCAGCATTTTGTGCAGTAGCATCCTGATCTCTCTCCAGGGTTTCTTGCTGTTACTCAGCTTAACTCACTGACATTAAAGCAGGGCACCAGGGGGGCTCTCAATGGAACAATTCAGAGCCCAGGGTTAAGCAGGTGAATAAATATCTACAGAATCAGAGGCTGCCTGATGGAGGCTGAGACATTTCATTTGCTGAAGTCCTTTTAGCAGGATAAAATTATCTCCATGCAATTTTCTTTATGACTTGCTCTCCTCCGACTTAAGGATCAGTTATTTTAAAAATTGTGACTCTGTCCTAAGAACTGCCCCATAAACCCATGGCCCACAGTATATTTTACAGGCACATTATAAACCTCATGGACTGACCAACCACACTTTCATATTTTCATCCCCCCTGCTTTCTCACATCAATGTACTGAGGGTTAGAAGCACACTCAGCACAGCTTTATTTCCAGCAGGAAAACTTGCAGAAAGGTTTGTGTGATGCCCTGGAGCAGCAGCCTCTTCCCTAATCCCCCAGCAGAGCTTCAGGCCAGCGCTCCTGCATTATCCCCTCTGGCTAAATCAGCTTCTCACTGCCACAGCTCTGTTCTGGTTTGGCTCTGGGAATAATCTTCCCTTCAAGTTCTAGGATCAGATCCCCAGCTTGAGTAATCCATGGTAATTCAGGTGACATCAGCAGCAGTGAGGCACATTCTGCACAAACAGGCACAGCTGTGGCACCAAAACACAGAGCTCTGCAGCAGGAAATTCTGTATTTCCCATGCACACATTCCTGGTCACTCCTGCAAAGGGGTCCCGCTCCATATTTACTCAAGCTTGTAAAATCTGGAATATTGCAGCACAACAGGAATTCCAGGTCCCTGTGAGAACATTTTACTGTCCTGATCTGCAGGAAGTGCCCACTGATGCCACAGGTGGGAATTTAATGAAGCCCTTCATGGCTGTGCACATGAGAGGTTGGGTGGAAAATCCTGTCCCACCTTCACCTGGTGAGAGGAGTTCATGGATCTGGACCTGCTGATTTCACACCCACCCCTCTCATTAATGCCCTGGGACAGCCCCTGGGTTCACAGGGGCTCCTCTATGGCACTGCAGCCTTTCCCTTCATGGCAACTCACCAGCCCTGCATTGTTACATGCCTAAAACCAAAAAAAGGAGGAGGAAAGAAGACAAAATCACATAGCAAAGCAAATAAGGAACACGACAGTATGAAAAGCATGTTCTAAAGTACAGCAGTCCTATCTCAGGCAATAAAAAGAGACTGAAAGTTGGAGCATTTACTTTCAAATTGCTTTTGCATGAGCCCTGCCTCTTTGTGTGTTTAAGATTGCTCAAAGCTGCCAATTAAATATTTTGGGAATTACAGATAACAGAGACCCAGCATCCTAATGGCACTTGGAAGCATGGCTGTGTAATGCAGTCTCCTTTGTATTAAGGGAGGTTCTTTTCTCCTCTCTTGATTGCATTCCCAGGTTATTTCTTTGTCTTTTATTTACTGTTCCTGGTGTGCATGAGAAGCACCCTGTCAGCTACAGGCCAGGACCTCAGTTCAAGGCTGCTCTGAACAGCTGTGTGCTTGTTGGTCTAAGATATATTGATTTAGAAGTCACAAAATATATTCAACATCTATAGGTGACAGGGGGGAAAAAAGTGTGGGATGTGTAAATGTTTTAAAGGTTATTGCAAATATCTTCAAAATAAATGAAGATAGATGGCACATAGGTTGGATGCAAGGATAAGTTAGTTTTTATTATTATTATTTTATAAAGGCTCTGTTCTGTGCTTACTACAAGTGGAGCAACATAAGTGGCATTTAATAACAATACAGTCAAATATGTGTTCAAATTCCCACAAGAAAGGAAAGACAATCTTTTTGATTTGCACCTATAAGAAGATACTTAGAAATTAAAGAGATGGCAGAATATAATAGTAATCTCATTTAGTAAAAACTACAATTGCCAGCATCAAAAATGTAATGTGGGAACTACCTGGAGAGGCAAACCAAGCTGGCAAGGCAGAACTTTCCCATCTGGGATGGGAGTTAAAGAAGAGGAAATAAAATACTATCTACACTAAACACCATGCTGTAGATAAAATCAAATCCTCCTGCTTTATTCAGAATCTGCTTGGATGAGGCACTGGAATATTGTCAGTCTTGGAACAATCCACTGGGGCCTGAACAAGTCATCCACATGTAGAACAGCAGAGAAAATCTCCTTTGCAAAGTCTCAGTCTCCATCTTCAGCATCATCCCCACCTCAAGGTGCTGCCTCAATTTTGCCTGAACCTTGATGGTTTGAGGTTACAAACAGCTTTAATCCTCCCCTTCTTGCAAAGCAGCCAAAAGAGATTCAATCATTTCTGAAAAATCACTCAACAAATACCAGGCAGGAAAAACTGAGGAAGAAAGCACTCCCCTGCCAAGCTGAAAAAACCTGGAAACCGAGGGGCTCAGCAGCCACCATTGCCACACTGCTGCTCCAAAACCTGCATTTCACTGCCCACTATGTCCATGGAATGGGAGCTGCCCTTTGCTGGATGAAAGGCCCCAGCAGTGATTCTGTTTTCACAGAGATTCTGTCCAACTGAGCCTCTCAGAACACCACGGGGAGAAAGGCCCTCAGTTATTTGCAGCATAATCAGGAATGCCTGTCCTCAAATCCCTCACCTCTGGTGAGCAAGCTGCTGTATTTTTTTCAAAAAACCCAAAGGAGCAGAATAGAAAATGACAACAGATATATCCTCTTCACATCTAAAGAGATACTGGAAAAACTATTTAAACCAACATTTTTATGTTATTTACCCTTTGGTTTTTTTTTGCCTTTAAGAGCTTCGGGAGAGCTCTCAAAGGGTATTTTGTACTCCTGTGCCTTTTTTTTAACACAGTTAAAGATTTGCTGTGTTTTGATGTTTTTTGATGCAAGCCTAGATGCCAGCAGAATGGATGGGTTTGGGTGCCCAGCTGGAGTTAAAGGGATGTCCTGTGACACAGAGCAAGGAGCAGTGTCACACCCCAGTGCCACTGGGACGAGGATGAGGATGGCTGGGGTTGTGTGACTGCCTCACCCACCTGGATTCACCCTGCCCCCCAACCTCCCACCCAGGTGGACACCAATTATCAGCACAGAGCAGCAAGCCTGACCCAGACAGTGCAGGTTTAATATTCCCTAATCTCCATTTTCCCATCCTTAATTAATGAGACTCCTCACCTGCCAAAATTAATCGGACCCACAAACCAAGAGGTGAACACGAGGTTGTTATTCACACCCTGTGCTCTTACAAATGTCTCCTGACTAACGAAGGAAACAGGGTCACAAAGATATAACTGAGGAAATTCTTTTGTCCTCAGATTTGCTGAAGTTGTGACAAAAGAATCTGCCCAGCCAGGGGTTTTCTGCAAATCTGTTTTGAGCAGAACCAAATCACAGGGGCAGGAGGCATCACCACTGAACTCAGCACACATTGAGTGCAAAACCTGGGGAGATTTTGGAGCCTTTAAACAGACTGAACATTCCTTCCCTGGGAATTAGACATTACACAGAGGTAAATTGAGATACATAGGGATAAAGAGCAACAAACACTGAATTTCTGTGGCTCAGCTGCTTTTTGGGCTCAACCTCTCTTCTTGTGCCAGTTTAAGTTGATTGATTTTGCTTTATGATTCAGGAAGTGGGAGACCTGAGATTTGAATCTTACTTTCCACATCTAACTACAAAACTGATCTAGCTCCTAAAATAATGTTGCAAAAAGGTTTGGAAGAGCCTTTGAACTTAAAATGTAATAGATAAGCCAAGGAGAAAAATTATTATTCTTAAATTAAATATGGCAACAACAAATAAACCAGACAATTTGTTGCACAGTTTGGATTCTGAAGGAGAACATTGCATCCATTATTTCTTATCATTGCTCCAGGAAAGAAATTCACAGTGAAGGCAAAAAATGAAGTTGGCAATGATTTTTCACTCATGAACCTTTCTCCAGGGATGAGTTATAAAGGAAAAATATGTTGCCTGGAAGAAGAGAGAAAGCAAGAATTATTTATGTTTATATATTTAGTAGCACACTTGCACCCATGCTTACTCTGCTATAGAAGAACCATTCATTTATACTTTTTCTAATTTTGTCCAAATACATGAAAGAACTCTTTATTCAAGGAGTAATAAAATATCCATGCAAGCTGATTCTTGCTTTTGTCTGGGGAAAGCTGAGCATGAAGGCTTTCTAAATATCAGCTGGGTCACAGGGGAGCAATAACCCTAACCCAGATATTTCTATCCAAATGTGCATGGGACAGGCTGGGACCTCAAAGGGAAGTGAGCAGACAGGAAAACAGGCTGCCAGAATCAGAACAGGAGTTTTGCAAAGCAGAGGGGCAGGGGAGGGACTGTAATTAAGGAAAGGTGTTGATTTTAAAAGTAGTTCAGGAATATCAAAGAGTGGGGAGCCCAGAATGATGAAGGCATTTGGGGCAAGAGCAGCAGGCACTAGATCAAAGGTAATATTACATGAAGCATCACACATCTCACCAAACAGGAGGCACTGAAGTGTAAATAATGAGTAAATAGAGGAAAGGCTGCTGGAAACAGGGAAAATGTGGAGTGAGAGAAGCGTGCAGGGAGCAGGCCAGCCCCAAACACAGAGCCAGTGCACAATGACACTGCCATTAAATAAATTTAAATGTTCAGTGGAGGATGGAAGGATTGTGTTTGTAGGTTTGTAAGTTCAATGGCCAAACCAAACCTTGCAATCTTTGGGCATGTTTGTCTACTGCAAACAAGGACAACAGTAAACCTTCTGCAGAGGCATTGAAAAGAAGCAAAAATGTGTTTGCTCCCTCTGAAGGGGGTTTAACCAGATGTGGATCAGCAGCCTTAGTGCTGGAGATCTCCCAGTTTGCCAACAGCCTGCCCCTGCCTTGGGGTGATCCCTGTCAGCTTATGACACAGCCTGCAGCCATAATTCATCAGGGTACATCAGTAATTGGGTCAAGGAAATGGGACCACCCCCAGGATTAGGACTCTGCACACACCCACGTGTGGCACTGCAGCTGAGGAAATGAAGGTTCTGAGAGATCTCTTGGTGTGTGGTGAGTCCCACCTGGGCCTCTCTCAGGGATTTCCTTGGGAAATACCCTGTGTTGATTTATTGACCATGTAAACAAACAGGGATGGAGAGAACTGACACATTTCCAAAGTGAAAGCAAAGAGCAGAAAGGCAGGAGATGGTGAAGAACAGAAAAGCTGAGGAATGCAATTATGCATTACCCATATTAAAGGATATCCCTGTTACTCCATGACAGAATAACAGCATTATGCCCTCTAGCTCATGGTGGTACTCTGGTAAATCCCTTAAGTAGATTAGAAAGAATTACAGACTCTACTGGACAAGTAAGTGTAATTTAAAACAGGTAATGTGCATTTTTAGTGTACACAGCTACCAGCAAAACCATGGTGCAGAAATGAGTGGAGAAGGAGACTCCCTTGGATTCCTGATGGGAAGCTGCTGAGGAAAATGGAGGGTAGGAGTTTAAAGCCTTACTTGCTCCCTTCTGATGATTTCCATGCTCAGCTGCTCCCCATCCCTTCAGATAAGGTTCAAGATAAATTCCTTCTCTCTCATCAAACAGTAACTCCCAGTCACATACAGAGGGACTGCAGAAACCATCTTTGTGCTGCTTTAATTCATGTCTCCATGTCTTGTGATGTGGTTTTACACTCAGGGAATTATATCCAGGTTAAGCTGGAGAAGTCCCACTGAACCTTAAAGGTGTTAATTCCTCTAAAAGTTCTCCTGATTTTCACTCTACAGCTGGTGTTTTTACAAACTAAACCTATTGTGCTCTTCTGCACTCCTCTGTTCACGAGAAAGGCTTCAAAACACAACCCAGATCACTCCTTTAATGAGCTGTACAAATACATAAACCTGAGCATGTATCCATGTCCTCTCCAGCATCTTGGCTGTATGGATGGGTTTACCATAAAACATGAAATGTCTTTTTTGTTAGCATTCAAAAGAATGCCTGGTTGGTGCCTCCAGACATTTTTCATTTCCCACTTCAAGCAGGATTCAGGATTTATCAGACCTCCTCATGCTTCTCTAATTGGATTCTTTGCCCATTGGAAATGCACAGCAACATTCTCCTCAGAACAATGCTCCCAGACAGAACACACCTTGTTTAAAAATACATAAGTACATTTCTTGTTTGAGCACAAAAAAACCCAACATTTCAAATTCCTCCAGAAAAACTTCAAGGACATCAGGAGATTCAGGGCAGGCTGGTACTGACCCAGCAGAAGTGAGACCTGTGATAATTTCACTTTAATCCAGTTTTCCCACGATCACCCACTGTTTATTATTCCTTGCCAATACCTTGCTTTGTGTTTTGAAATTTCTCTTTGCCATACCCTGAAGTTTCTGTACTCTCCAAGAAGCAGCAAAGGCACCAAACACAGCTGAAAACACACAAACCACAGTCTTGTTATTCAGGGGGTGCCTACATCCCACAAAACTAAAATCCAGTCAATAATTTTCCAGAATATGACACTGCATTGCTATTACACAGAAAGATTTACTGAATTTACAGAAGGATTTACTGCCTGAAGTTCTGTATGAAACAATGACTGAAGAGTAGCAAAGCATTATTTTACAGCGCACAGCAAAAATCAACAGATCTGAGAGAATTTTAAGGGCTACCATGGACTGCAAACTCTGTAAAGATCTGTAGACATCTTCTGGGGGCTTCAGGTAAGGAGCCTGTGTGAGATTTGGGGTAGAACCAGAGTTCTGCAAAGGAAAGGTGAATATTGGTGTGAATGGAGAACAGATGGGAATTTCTGGATGTGGAGGCACCACAAGGAGCACACAGCAGGTCTCAGAACAGCCTCTGTTCGTGGCACTGAGATTTGCAGCTCATCAGGGCTCCAAAAATGTCAAAAATGCACTTTCAAATGCACGTGGTCACCAGGCTAAGACAACCCCAGGAGACATGAAACAGCTTGACAGATGATCTTTTCACATAGCTTTAAATTTTTTTAATAAAAATAAAATTAACTTAAAATGTTGTTATTATTTATAGTTATTCACCTACTCTTGATTCAGACATGGGTACTTGTCACACTGATACAGCAGCTTTGCCTACAGAAATTATGAAAGAAGATCCGGATCAGGACTTTAATCCTATTAATAACTATGACTATTTTCTGATTTACTTGGATGAGTTTCTCTGAAGATTTTCCCCTCAGAAAGCCTTGATTCCTCCCACTGCCAGAACACTGTGACCACTCTGGGATGGTCACTCACAGAACAAATGTGCTGGCTGGGTCACACAGACCCTGCTGAGAGAAGGCAAATTTAATTTGTCCTTTCTTTCTTTTTTTTTTTTTTTTTTTTTTCCCTTAAAAAGGGCAATTCCCTGGGAGTTAAAAGTAATTTGCCGTGGTTTAATGTGAAGAGCTCAGCTGAGACTGGGAGATCTGTTAGTCACTTGGTTGGCAGCATGTGGGGAAGTTTGAGTTTTTCTACCTCACCCCCATGAAATTCTGATGGCAAATATCTCTTTGAAAAGAAACCATTTTGGTTTTGTTGCCGTTGTTTTGGGCTTTGGGGTTTTTCCAAGAGTACTTGTAAGAATTCTGGCCTTTTGGGAACTGGAATTCACCCAACAAAATCAAAGAATATCTGCCCCCAAAGCTCAACTTCATTTCCAAAGTATCCTTGCAGACATGGACCATCTCCTTTGCCCTAAGTGGCTCTAGGATTTGACCCAGAGGATCAGGATTTTCAGAGGACAATCACAAGGGCTTCACCCAAACTTTTCCCATTCCAGCGGTTACCTGACCCCTTCCATCACTCCCATGCTGAAGCTTGGTCCCCACCTGACACATCAGCTGAGATATTTCCTCACAAAGAGCAGAGTTGAAATGTCAGAGAGGTCTCCAGAGCCCTGAAGTATGTGTGTGAATATTCCTGGAGAGCCCCAGGGGGGAGGAAGTGCTGAGGAGGAGTGTGGGAGGATGGCACCTGGAGGAAGGAGGGTGGGCAGGGCAGTTCTTAGGGAATGTGGCATCCAGCTCCCAAAAAACCTCATTAAGGTTTAAAATAACATTTTTAACCCCAGTGGAAAATGTCATTCTCACCTGACATCCCAGCGTTTCCATTTCAGATTTCCTGCTCATCTGCATGATCCTAAGAGGATGTGAGAAGCCACACACACATTGGAATAACAGAAATTAATCACTCTGTTAAAGGAAGCGCCTGAAACCCAGGCTGTTTGAAATTAATATGCAAGCACTGCCACCAAGGGCAGGACTTCACTTACTGGATGTACTCTGGCTCGGGGCCAGGGGCAGTGGATCGGTGTCAGGGTGGCTCCAGTGACTGCTCTGGCAGTGATGGAACACAGGCACTGCCTCTTTTCTCATTCCCTTACTCCCATTAACACATGCAAATGATGTGCCTTGCCGTGTCTCTTGTTTTAGCAACCTCAGTTAATCCCCTGTTAACACAGATTTTTTTTTTTTTGGTCATGCCCAGCGGACATTTAGGCAGTCTATGTTTTTTTCTTTGGAGGGAGAGGGAAGAGAGAGAAACAAGCCCTGATGTGGAGAGATGAAGAATGGCAGAGCACCAAAGCACAGGAATGAGTGCTGAAGGACCTTCTCCTTCTCTGAAGAGCCTGCTCAGGAGTAATGCACTGAAATGCACAGCACAGAGGCATTGAGGCAGCAGAGGTGTTTATAAACCCCTGAGTACACTTGTCAGCTAATTCTCCGTTGTGCTGCATTTGTGGCTGGATCCCCATCACCGCTGAGGAACAAAGCTCTTTGCACATGCCATTGTTGGGGACAGATTTTCCAGACATATGCCACTCACTGGTGGTTGTTAAATGCTCCATCCATAAACCATTATGTGCTTCTATATTGAGGTTTCTCTGCAACAGGCAGCTGTTTGACAGGGAATAAACTCCTGGGGACAGCAGCAAATCAAATTAAATATATCTCCACAGAGCTATCATAGGGGGCTGCATGGCTTGATAGGCTGCATCAAGAGCAATAAACACACACAGGAAGAGCAAACCTGAGATAAATCAAGATAGTCCAAATGAGCAAAGAGGCAGACAAATCACCAGTGCCTCCATGAAAGCCATTAGGAGTTTCAATGATGATTTCAACAGAGCCACTATTTCAGCTGTCTGTCTGTGGGCAGGAAGGTTTTAATCCTATAAAAGTCAGAGATTATCTAATTAGTGTTCTTTTCTCCCTCACTTTATGAACTTGGTTATGGGGAATTACACTCACTGAGATGCCAATAAATAAATTCACTGAGGGAAGAAAAGAAATAAAAGAAGTGGAACATATTAATAGTTCAGATTTCATTCATTCTCTCTTCTAATATTTATTTTCCTAATATAAATAAACCTCTAAAACGGTAAATGATATTTCCAAATATAAATAAACTGAGTTTAGTATGGGCCAAGGAAAGAAAAGGGCTTGATTGCTTCATAGAACAGAATCAAACACATATTTGCCTCAAACACTGGCTTATTCTCATTGAGAATGTTTTTATAAGCATGACAACATGAATGTTTTCTTTCCTCCTACTTCTATGTATGCATAAAAGCCTATGGAAGACAGACTGGTAGAGACACACTCTGTACCAGGGAGGAAGAGAAATAGCAAAAGAGATGCCAACATAATGAATAAATTCCTCTTAATTAATAAATTTCATCACATTAACAATGGTCTAAGTGTAGGAGCGAGCACTTCAGGGAAAAAGCGCTCACATATCTTACTTCAATATATTTTATATCAAAAACCTGCTCTTTCAATACTCCCTTTCTCAGCCACTTGTGTCAGACTGAATAGACTCAAATCCTCAGAATTATTTCCTTCAGGAAAAGAAATGATGAATCTGTGTAGCAGCAAGAAGAGCCTTGTTCTGCTTTAAAAGCTTTCACTCCTACATCATTCATTCTGTTATTCTCTCTCACCCAGCACTGCACAGGCTTCTGATCCAGCTGGGGAACTGGAGTTTACAACACCACATTTTATTGGCTTCATGGCTTCTCCCAGTGATCTTATCTAAATCAGCTGCATATTAAGAAACAGAGAAATACACCTCTGCTGCTCTGCCTCAAGAACAGCCCCTTATCATCAAACACAACCTGTGCTTTTCCATGCTGGATCTGCCAAGAATCCCTCCACAGGCTGCGTGGGAAAGGTGGGACAGAAGCATGGACAGCTGTCCCTAGTTAGGCTGGCCTGGTTTTATTTTAAAACTTAGCTCATTCAGCTTGAAAGTTCCTGTGCACCTCCATACCTTGGTTAGCAACAATTTTCAGCAGGGAGGAAAACTCTGGGTATTTCTTTGGGGATGAAGTAAGGAGGAACAGGTATCACTGTGCTCTGCTGTGTTATTGCAACTTCACAAAGATGCTTGAGCACCTTCTCCCCTCGTGCTCTGATGGTGAGGCTGGGACATACCCAGGTTCTTCTGAAAGCTGCAGAAATCTGATTTGAAGCCTCTGAAAGTCTTTGTTTGCACAGCTCAGGGGAAATATAATCAGACAGCTGAATTTTTTGAAGCATTTAGCTGTCCCCAGCATGCTCCATTGCTTGGCTGGCAGGCTCTGAGCCAGAATTCCCTCTCCAGCTGTGTCCCTGACACCAGAGCAGGGTAAAACTCTGGGAACTGCACCTGGATAAGAGGAAACTGTCCTGTGACACCAGTCCTGCTGTGGGCACCAAGAGAACAAAAGGAGGCATGAGAGGGTGGGAGCCAAAGCAGAAAAAAACAGCAAGGAGAGTGCTGGGGTAAGATCAGCAGCAGGAGATGAAAATCATAGGTCTGATAATGGAATTTTATAAAGATTTTTTATAGATTTTAAAGATTTTATAGATTTTATAAAGATTTTAAGGATTTTATAAAGATTTTTTATAAAGATTGGGATAAGACTGGGGAGCAGCAGAGGGATAAGAGAGTCAGGGGTGTCCTGGGAGCCAGGACAGCAAATCCATCCTGGGGTGCTTCAAACACAGAATGAAAAAGAAAGAAATAAATGAATAAAAAATAAAATAAAATGAAATAAAATGAAATAAAATGAAATAAAATAAAATAAAATAAAATAAAATAAAATAAAATAAAATAAAAT
>JANRGV010000008.1:16894577-16908699 GCA_024734035.1 Alethe castanea
TGGAGACCAGATGCCACCTAACAAATGTACCCATCCACCAGAGCTCCAGAAGAGGCTGCTGCAGCTTTGCAATCTCCTACTCAGCCCCACATCACAGCTCCTGGGAAGAGCAGCAGGTTAAAGTGGCTGCTGCTGCAGGGTGGTTGATTCAGCATCCAGAGAAAGGTGGCACTGCACGAGGTGACAGGGACAGAGCTGACTGTGACATGCCCAACCACAGCTGAGAAAGCACTCCTGGAACCACAGGTGGGAATCTCCTTGCCATGCTCAAATGCCAGCATCCATCCTCCTCACTTGAGCATTGGTAGGAATAAAAACAGAGATAAGCATGCTTCCCTTGAGCTGTGTTTGTGGGAGATGTGCACAGGCAGGTCTGGGAAATAACTGAAGTGTTAACGAAGCATTAGCAGCTTTGCTTTTCCCCCCTCATAAGCTACTATCATTTCATGTCACTGAACCAATTCTCATACAATTGTCTGAGGCTCCAAGTGGAAAAAACTCATTATCCTTCGAGTCCAGCTGTTAAGAATATGGGATTATGTTGTATTTCCATCTGCAGTACAGCAGAAGCATTAGCTCTTTTTGAACTATGGCCAGGAGGATGCAGATTTAATTGCTCTCACACCTCCTCCTGCTTCAAAAATAAAACCATCCTTCAAAACCATTGCATTTTCAGAACTCTTTCACTTGAAGTAAGCGACCTGGTTCCCTCAAACTTGAAGAGTTGAACAAAGAGTTCTCTTGCTCTATTCCAGCCAGCCAAGAATGGCTTGTATGTGTTTATACAAGCAGCTAAATTTCACCTTGAAACCTGAATTCCAAGGCAGCTGAGAAAGATTAGAAAGCCCAAGAGAACGGACCACAGTTAAAAACAGGAGTGTCCTGTAATAACTGTGTGGTGAAACTGTAATCAAGGAGGGCCACTTAGTGAAGGAGGGGAGATGCTGAAATCCACAAACCATGATTTATTGAGAAAATTTGTTTTATTTGTTTATAAATCACACCTACCTCTTTATTAAAAAAGCTCTTTATCAACTTAAAACATTACCAGAGCAAAAAATACAATATACATATTTAGAAAGTCCTCAACTGATTCCCAAGTAACAATCTGGCTTGTTCTCCTCTCCTATTTGAACACTTCCTTATTGCTCATTAAATTTTAGCAGCCAAAACATGCAAATATAACATAACATGCCTGCTGTACTGAGATCCTGATTTTTCAACATTAATGAAAGGCTTCTCCATGCTCCAGCAAAGCAAGGATTCAGTGAGTCTTAGTTTGAAAAGGGAAATACCAGGAAGTTTTACATTAGATTTTTCTTAAGGTGCAAAAGACAGATATTGTAGAAATAAAAGACAGATATTGTAGATTGCTGTTTTGGTAATATATTTGACCCCAAATTTACCTTTATTCCAGGTACTTTGGTTCTGAACAATCTATAGCAGCATTTTGACAGAAAGTGCAGCTCCTTTCCAAGACAGCTTATACAGTTTCATACCAATAGAATAATGCTAGCTCAGGTGTTTTCCATTCAAGCTACCCCTGGGCTGTAACTGATGAAGAGGATTTTACTCTCCATTAACACACAACTCCAGCTCTGCACACACCAGAGGTGATTTAACCAGGTTGAGAACACAGCCATGTGAGCAAGACCCAGATAACCCAGGGAACTGAGCACATCTGTCCTACAAGGTACATTCTGATTTAGGTAAAGAGGAGGAACACTCATTCTGAGTGCTCGTGCTACTTAATCACAGCTTGCTGTTCTGCTGGAACTGGGACACCAAGGCCAGCACCTGCTCGGAGGCTCTGACCTGCTTGGAGCCCAGGTAGAGGGCACTGTTGGAGGCTGTCTCCTCCAGGAAATACCTGTAGTTCACCATCATGCCACAGGAGGCGCCGATGCCCCGGGGGCTCGTGTCCCCCATCCAGTTTATCCTCCAGAGCACCGAGCCGTTCTGCAGGTGGAAATTGGCCACGGGGTTGAGGGCGTAGCCCCGGTGCTTCTCCCCGTACAAGTACCAGGCACAGAGCCTCATAAGGGGAGAATGCAGCACCTCGATCAGCTTTTCTGACCTCACCCACTCGTTGGTGTTCAAGAGTTTCTTCAGTGTTTCGCTGGAGGAGTCTCCTGTGATCTCACAGATTTCCTGCCACTCGGATTCTGTAAAAAGTTCATTCCTTCCCTGTTCTTTTGCTTGGGAGGAGAGGAGACCCACGAGCCATTTTGTGAATCCTGGGATAGGTGAAAGTGTGGAAAAAGCTTTTATCTGAGGGAGTTCTTTCTGTAGACAAAAGGAGAGAAAAAATAAATCATGAGTTCGGTCATGATGGACACAGAGAAGTTTGAGTGAAAGGGCAGCTGATGGCCTTTGCTTTTTGGCAAGTGAAGACCAGGGAATCTCAGAAGGAACATGCACACAAAAAAAGGTAAAAAATCCCTGTGGCAGTAACAGGTTCATGATGAGAAGGCACTTGGAGCACACAGAAAATTTTAACACTGACTGAATGGCATTCCTCATACCCCATCTCTATAAAAGTACTTCTGCAGTACTTAGCAGCACTGGGTTCTGCTGTTACCCTTTTACAGGCAGAAATAAACAAATAAAACCACAGGCCATAAAGAAGTGATTCTGAAGAATATTTCCTTTAAACAGATACGTAAGTTTTGAAAGCCATTTAAATATTATTTATTTTCATATGTAGCCATCTCTTTCTTTAAAATTAAGGGCAGTTTATCATTTCAGTGTATTGTAAAATCATGAGGTACTATTTGTAGAGTTTTATGAAAATAAGTATTTCCTGAAGTTTTGAATGAAGTTCTTTATACAGACCAGCTACCTTTCATGATATTCCCTACACCAGCAAGAAATACAAACCATGTGAATATCCTTTTTTATTGCAAGTGTAACACTTGTTTTAACCAAGTAAAATTTCTTCTCTACTCCTACTAATTTCTGATTAAACCCTGCTAACTATGAAATAATGTAAAGCAAAACATGCATAAGGAAAACTGTCTGTTAGTTTTGGGGCTCACCAGCGTAAGAATAAACTCACTGTCACTTAGAATGAACAAAAAATACATCAGGCAACACTCCTGGAGGAGTGGGGGGCAAGGAACAGAGGGAAGACAGAGCTGAGCTGAAACCACCCCAGTGTTGGTTTAATTACTGCTCCAACAGAAGAAGTGGTAAGAACCAAGACATTCATCAACATTACAGAAGCATCTTAATGTTAGCAGAAAATTGTCTTTAAATGACTACAAATGGCGCTTTTTCTACCTCGAGGATTACCGAGGTACCCATTAAAAAGCCATCAGGGCTCAGCTGGGGCTGCCAGGTTGTGTGAGCTGCAGCTGAGCTCCACAGCTGCCACCTGCAGCCTGCTCCGGGAATCGGGCTCAGGGAATGCCGGCCCAAGCACCATCTCTGATTCTCACTAAACCTGCTCCCTTCCCCCAAGCACCATCTCTGATTCTCACTAAATCTGCTGCCTTCCCCCAAGCACCATCTCTGATTCTCACTAAACCTGCTCCCTTCCCCCAGGCACCATCTCTGATTCTCACTAAACCTGCTGCCTTCCCCCAGCAGCTCCCCAAAGGTGTGCCTGCTGCCCCGTGCCTTCCAGCACTGACACTCTGCACTCTGGTGACACAGCTGGGTCACAAAATCACTGCCTGCCCTGGGCTGAAGCTCCGTGACTGTTATTTACAAATATCAGCCTCAGAATTCTTTTGGGACCAGGCAGGGACAAGAAACACAGAGCAAGTGGCACCTTACCAAAGAAACACCTCGTTTCATCTCCTTAGAGAGCCAGATTAAAAAAACCAAGCAAATTATTTAAAACACTAATTTCTGTATCTTATTGATTAAAACACCATTTTTGCAATCAGCGCTCCCAGGAGATCCTGACTGGGTCATGCTCACAACTGCTACAACTACCACACGGTAGGATAGTGAATTTTTACTAAAGACGTAGAAACCAGTAAAGTAGAAACTTGTTTCCACTGAAGGACATGATGATATTTTATTTTTAAGAGTAATTCCAGAACTGATGTCTTTAAGATCATCTGTGAAATCCAACTATCAGGTTTCCTTGCAAGTGCATTTCATAAAATAAAAAAAGTTCCTTTAAAGACATCTCTTACACGTTCTGCTTTGCTCCTGAACAGAGCTCACAAGGTTCTCACTCAGCAGCTGAGCTGTGCTTCCACAGGGTAGTAATTCCAGTCTCATCTCCCAGCCTGCAGAGCCTGAGGACACCTGTGCACCACCCACAATGACAAAAGGGACAATGGATTATTTCTTCCCCTCTCTCTGTGGTAAAAACAACCACTTCAAAATTCCTCATAAAATAACTGACAGGGATTCCTGGGGACCTTGACTGCTCCTTGTTTATCACCACTTTCAGGAGTGACCTGCTCACCAAGACAGCCCCAAATACTTCACAGGAGGTTAGTAGCTCTTATTCTATTAAAACCATAAAATAGGAAATAGTGGTTTTTTACTTCTCAGGACAGATAAGACATGGCAAAGTGACCCCATTTTGAAGGTACTGTACCAACTACTACGTATCTGATAAAAGCTTTCTTTAGAAGCTTATCTGAGGCATCCATTTCTTGGGGAAAAATAAATAAATGCACTGGAGTGAGCACATTTATGTTTTCCTAAATTGATGTGCTGGTTTCTGAGGCTATTGGTGGAGATCCATTAATGTTTACTTTCCTGTCAGAAACCCACACACCATTAAGAAACAGCTGCTAGTTTTGGTTCGGGGTAGATTTCTGTGTTTGATTGTTGCTTTTCGTTGTTTTCTTTTTCCTTTTCTTGCAGAAGAGCACAGATTTCTCCCATTATCCATATCTCATCTGAAACTGTCTTGCACTCTGAAAGCTGCAGTCCAAGGTCATATTTTTCATCAATGAAATCAGAGCCTGTTTTGGAAATTATGATCTCCCCAGGTCACCTAGATCAAATTAAGGTAGCAATTATCAACAGCCCAAGCAGAAAGCTAAAATCTGCCACCAATTGTTGAGTATTCTATTGAGCCACACAGCAGCTATCAGTTTTCTCCCTCAAATGCCACAGGCTATAAAATCCTAAGCAGTTTTCTCAAAGGCTTGAGCACAGTTATCTGTGTCTGTCATCTGCTGACTGAATTGCCATGATGTACCTTCTGCAGGGCCACAGACTGTTGTGAGTGGCTATAAACACACTGGGAATTAAATGTCTGGCTAATGAGAAATCCATCCACCTCCTCATTCACCAGCACCCATCAGCTTGCTAGAAATGATCTGCCTGCACTCCATTTGGGGTTTGTTTGGTTTTCTGCAGTTGTCTGAAAGAGTTTCAAAATCCAATTCATTTCTGGGAACAACACAAGCTTCAAGTTCAGAAATACAAGAGATCATTTTTGTTGCCTGCTCCCTGCTTTATATACATTAATATAAACAAGAGATTGCATGGAATGCCTACACAGCCTGTTCCCACATTTATACAGGGAGAACTGGGATCAAAGTGGTATCAGTGGCCTAATGAATTCATCCCAAAATAATCCCAACAGGATATGCTCAGAAACAACAGAAGCCTGCACACAAACCCCTTCTGTATTATCTGTGTACAAGAAACTGCCAAAACTGAATAACCTGCTCCTGAGAGCAGCACAGTTTTTCCCAGGATGCCCCTTGCAGGTGACACCAGGTCCAATTCTGATCTCCAGAATATCCCCCCCTCTACCCAATTATACAGAACAATTCCTGTGGCAAATGCCAAATCTTTATGTCCAGGTAAAGGTTAAGGATTCCAACTGCAAACAGTGCACATAGAAATAAAGTGAGGACCCCATTTTGTGCCTCAACTTCATCCACCTCCATCTGCTTCAACTAGTGAGACCCAAAAGCAGCAGGCATCAATTTATCCACAGTGCCTCAAACTAACAGTGCTCAGCACTGGAGTGTGAAATCCTCACCAGTTTTCCCAACAATCCTAAGAAAAACCCATTTGCAAGGAATGCTTTCAGGAGGGAATCAGTGCTTGGCATCCTTTGAAGGTGAGAAGTGCTGCCCCACACATGCTCATGTTTAGCAGAGTACATGACCAGTTCAGGCAAATTAGCAAGAAGATTTCTAAAAAAATTCTATTTTAATTGTGCATTAATGAGACATTAAGAAGGATGGTACTAACTGGATTTATAGCCATTATTTTCTAGTTTAGATCAAGGTTTCAGTACAGTTTTTTGAAAACCTGTCAGATGAAGGCTTTGGTGCAGAGGGGCTCTCAGCACACTCCTAACTTTGTGCATGTCTTTTCCTGACCTAATGATACACATTCATGGCAGGTCCAATTTGGAGTTTTCCTCACTAAGAAAGACACCTGGGATTTCAGTTTGGAGGTTACAGTGATAAGTACAAGTGTCAGAGCAGGTTACACTAAGGTACAAGTCAGGTAAAGGATTTTTACTGGAGGATAAAAGAAGGTTTAAGAGCTTGCAGCACCTTGGGACAAAACAACTCAAACAGAATTCTGCAGATCAAACAGATGTCCACAAAAGTCAACTCAAATGGCAACTGATAAAAGTGTCTCAATTATCAATTTAAATAAAATTAAAAATAAAATCCTCAACCCTTTCAAATGGTCTCCTCTTCCCAATGCATTTTACTACCAGTTAAATTAAAGAGAGTCTCAGCTTCTGTAATCTGGAACACTTGGTGATGTAGCAGCATTTGAAAAAAAGATGTTTATTGCAAAGCCATGCAAAGTGATATAAAATATCATCTTCCTATCAGAGGCCTCACCCATCTATTTTTACAAAGGCTGCTGGATGCTGGCTTAATGAGATGTAATTTTTGACCCAGGACATTTCTGCTGAGGCTGGGTGGTTTCAGCTGCTGTCACCAAGTCCACTCAGCACTCCTGGGCACCATTTGTCCCTCCTGAAGTGACTGAAATGCTGCTCCCTAGAATTATGTCCAACCTGAACAGAGACAACCTTGGCAAGTCCTTTGCTTGCACCTGAGCAGAGAGAAAGAGAGCACATGTGTGCAATTAATCCACAGGAAAAGGACTTCCAGAATTTTGGGAGCCAGGCAAAACAGGCTGCCAAGAGTGTTTACTCATCACATGGCCTGCCTCTGCCCTGAACAACCCTGACTCTGTAGGAATTCCACAGTGGAAGTTTTTTGAAGCTGAAATACAGAGGGCTTCTCTCTGAAGGTGAAGTCCACTGAGATGGGAGGCACAACATTTGCAGCTGAAGCTGAACCAGGAGGCCTTTAGAAGAGCATCAAATAATAGTGGGAACAACAGGACAATGACTTAGGGTCACTTCACAGGTGTAAAACACGCAGTGGGAGATGGTTCTTGCACCATTCAATAAGTTTGAGGGCAATACTTTGGAATGAAGGTGGAGAAAGCATGAAGGAGTGGGAGGAACAGGAGAGAGAAAAATATTAACATCAAAGAGTGAAGAAAAAACTATTAGAGAGTCACATCCACAATGGATAAATATTCCTGGATTGTCCTTTCTATCTTCTTTAGCCCTAGAGTCTCTCCCTTCCAAACAGAAACAGTGTAAGGGCAATGCATGGAGGTTGTTGTATCTTTAATCCATGCATGCAGACTATAAATAAACACCTCAGCCCATGTCCAGTTTGTCACACAACAATTTCCAACCACCACATTTTCACAACACCTTTAAGCAGTGTAGGAAATTTGAGTAGGGAGGAAGATCTCCACCTTAGGCATTGCATGGAAAGCACTCAAGTTTTCAATATTAAAAAAGCTGTTTAAGATTAAGGGATTAATTTTATGATTAAAATGTATTTCAAGGCATCTCAGCAAAGGGTTTGCTATGATAAACACTGAAGAGGGGCTGAGTTTTAAACACTGAAATGTAAAAACTTTGCCATAAGTATAAATACAAAACACACTCTTCTGTTAGATACACCCAATTTTAAAACTTGCATTAGGTTATCTAAGCATGATGTGTCTGTTTGCCTTTGTAACTCACAACTCTGCTGGTGTTGCAAGCAATTAGTGATGGACAGATACAATGTCAATAAGGTTGTTTTATGACAGCAACTCAATTATCCAGAAATTATTTTTCAGATGTGAAAGCAGATAACTCCATGAATTTATTCCAATTTCCCCTCAGCCAAGATCAGACAGATGGCATGGCCTAATTATACCTGGACTACTGCACTTTCAACAATTAATCTAAAAGCCATTCAAAAGCAAGAAGCAACAAAATGCAGCCAAAATATCCATTAAAAATAAAATTTAAAAAAAAACCAAACAAACCAAACTAAAAAAAAAAAAAAAAACCAAAACTTCAGGGCAGCCAGCTATGATTCAGCAATTAAATAATCTATCACTTTCTGGCACAAGAAGTTTGCAGCATCCAATTTTAAGGTATTTTTGTAAGTAGAACTGAAGTTCTAAATCACAGTTTTCCAGACATGGTTACTAATCCAGATATAAACAGTGAATATAAACACAAGCAGTGATAATTACTTTTAAGTGGTAACTTTGTCAGCAATTTAAGTAGTAAAGACTGTTTAATAAAATAATGTGCTCAGTGCAGGAATGTGACTGTCTCTTTCACACCACTCTGTAAATGAATTCTCACTCCTTTCTCCAGTTGCTTGGAAGAAAATTCTCCAAGTACTAAAGCTATTGACAACAATCCCTTAGCATGCCATGATATTATCAAAATTCAGAGAACTGACTGGCAGAAAGTAAGAGATTCTTTTGACTTTTAAGACATTTTCTTTACTATACTGCAAGACATACCTGGGCAAAGAAATCTCTCTCCTTTTTATTTTTCTCAAAATCTCTCTCCTTTTTATTTTTCTCAATAGGTGTATTCAGGGCACACATGCACACTGCATAAATAACCAGTGGCAATTCAATGTAACAAACAAAACAATGAACTAATTAATGAACAGGAAATGTTTCTGCTCCTGGAGCAGCTGTAAGATTTTGGAAACGGCACTGGCAGCTACTTTGAAGAAAGAATAACTTCATCAGGCTCTTCCCACTCAGCTGAGAGGCAACATTGAATTGTACCAGAGCAGAACACAGCTGTGTCAAAGCACCTCAAACAGAAATGTTCTCATTTGACTTCAGGCAACCACACAGGGAATTCACACAGAACGTGTCACCTGTGGAACAGAACCTGCATCTGGCAGACATCAACCAAGAGCAGGAAATGCTCTTCCAGCTCTCCACATCTCCAAAGGCTGCTCTGGGAAGAAGCTCCAAGTGTAGGGGGAGCCTCAGCAGCTCCTGGGCTGAGCAGTGTCATGAGCTGGGAACTAATGCAGGAGGAACAGAGCCTGAGCCCCCTGCCACACCCACCTGCAGCTCTCTGACAACTCTTTTGATGAGGTGAGTCCCGAGCTCCACCCCCTGCAGGCCCTGCTGAGTCAAACTGATGGAGTAGAAAATTGCTGTTGTGATTTTGTCTGTATCTTCTGTTTCTAAAGGTGGCACTTCTTTCACTATGGCCTGGGAAAACAAGCATTAAAAATAAAAAATGTTAATAATAGTTATTATCATCATTATGGGGAGGTTTTTCTTTTTAACTTTTAAATGCGTTAACACTTTTCCCCGCTGTTTTATTCATTGTCAATAAAACTCTAATGAAAAAGTAGGAAGAGCTGCTTACTCATTAGTAAGTGCAGAAAAAACTGTAACATGGTTTAAAGTTTTCAGAAGTAATTGCAACCACTTTGAAATTCTAGTCTCATTTTCTCTATATATTTCTTTTCTTTTCTTATTCTTCTTGCTCTTGAGCAAACGCTCAAAATTTCAATTTACATAACACACAAGACAGACAAAACATCCCTGTAAGTTTTCTGTACAAATTCTTTCCTCTCTTAAAAGATGAAACAAAAGCAAATATTGCCGAATTATAGGGAATTGTGGATTTTACAAAAAGCACACTGCAATCTGAGCACCTTGCTGTGTACCAAATGCCTCAGTGGCTGTACCTGGATGCTGCTGGAGATGTCACTGGTTAGTGCCACGTGCAGGACAATCAATGGCTCTCCTGGGATGGCACAGTGGGAGAAGAAGTAGCACCTTCTGTAGGCCCCAACTCGGCGCTTCATATCCACCCAGTTTCTGACAGGGTGCACAGCTTCAGAACTCAAGGAGAAAATTCAACAAGAAAATTACTATTATTATTAATTTATTATCATTATTATTATCGTTGTTATTGCAATTATTATTTCATTTAAAACAGGGGTCAGCTGCCCTGCAAGCTCAGCACTTTTCCCACTGATGTCAGTGACAAAACCAAGCATCAGGCTGTGAATAATGTAAAACTCTCAGCAAGCAATGACAAAATGGATTGTAAAGGAATATTACAGACTCACTCACTAGTGTGTTTGCCAAATTACCTTGAAGATTAATTAAATATTACTAATTATTTTTATTTGGAAAATTCACCTTGTACAAGATCTCTTTGCCTCATCAACACTTACGTAACATACTTCCAGAACATTCTAGAGATTATTTTTTCTTCAAGATTTTATACAAGGTGGCCCAGCATATAATTTAGTAATTTTCAGTTTAATCAAAATTTTGACTATTTGACAGAAATTCAGAAATCCATGTTGTAGATTCAGAAATCAATGTTATAGATTCAGAAATCTATGCTGTAGATTCAGAAATCAATGTTGTAGATTCAGAAATCAATGTTGTAGAGCACACTGTATAAAAACCAAGGTGCCCTCTTCACATGTAATTTACAAGTGATGCTGGGCACCTCACCAGTTCCACTCAAAACCACTGCAGCACCTCTGGGAATGTGAGAAGAGTAAATGAGAAGGCTGGAAGGAAAGACAGCACCCTACCAGTGCAGTGTGAGAGCTACAGGATCAAATTATGACATGAATTATCCCTTTTACTCTTTACTTCACTCCATGTTTAAAACTGGGCTCCACATTGTGCCAATTGAAATATTGTATAATTACACTTTGCCTTCAGTTCAGAAAAGCAGAGTCTTGAGAACAGTGAATCTCTGCAGTCCCAAGCATTCCACCACCTCTTCCTCAAGGACTCCTTCCATTCTCTAGCACTTACTCACTAATTTTCTGGAGCACTTCACAAGGTGATTGCCAGGTGACCCGTTCCAGGTTGAGGAATCCTGTGCAGAACCACTCTGAGAGCATGTTCTTGAGAACTCCATTCATTTCCTGCAAACAGAACCACGCTGGGATGAGCTGCTGAATCAGCAAGGTAGAACATGGAAATGGGAGTAAAGATAACCTTGATTGATCCAACTACAGCACTGAGAGCTTAAAGGAAACTTATGGATCTGTTTGAGAAGATTAACCACAAAATAGTGCAGGGCTGAACCAAGGAAAATCCCTGAAGGGACTGTCTGTAGTGCAAGGACAGGGAAGATAAGGCAGAACACTTGGACAAAAAGCAAACGTGTAGAAGGTTTTGAGCAGACTTGATCACAAGGCTGCAGTTGCACAGTAGCTCAGACTTCAATATCATCTTTCAACAGGATGCAGACAGAATTTTTCTTCTCTAAAAACATGAAAATATTTGAGCAAGAAAAATAAAACCCAGCAGCATAAGACAATAGAACTGAAAATCAAACCAGCTTTGGAACAGTATGAGATGAAACCCAACTGTAATGTCAAACCCTTTCAGAAATTCATTGTAATAGTGATTTTTTATATTCCCTACGAGTTTCCTGCTGCCTGTATTATTAAAGATTTCCTGTCTAAATTTATTTGAATTTAACAAGTATTCTTGAACTCAGCACAGCATGAATATCCCTAAAAGAGATTCCAGAGCTTGTTTTTCTTTCTTCCATTTGCCTTGTACACAAGACACAGTGTGGTATCAGCACCAGCTTACCTGCAGCCTGATCAGAAACGTGAGCTTACCTGAAACTAACTTAATAACCACTTACTTCAAAACAAAAACTCTTCATCTTCTATTCAAACCTTTACTAAATGGCTACTGCTGCACATAAAAGAGATAAAAATTAAGCTCCAATGTACTTTAGCTTGCTACATTAAAGAGAAACAACTGGAAAAAATATATAAATCTAATCATAAAACCTAATACGTTTTTCCTAAGTTCAGATGTAGTCTCAGGACTGTCATAAAAAGCAAAAAAATTTCCTATTATAACCTAATCAAGATGAAAGTTGCAGAGGCACTTGTCAAAAGACACACATCAAAGTAGGTTTCTGCTGGCCAAAGTAACTGCTAAAGTATTCCAAGACTGAATAAAAGGACAGGTTTATTCCTTAACATAATAGAAAAAAAAATTTAAACCCAGAAGAAACAGCCATTCATCTGCATAGAACAATTCAGTCCTCCACAGTAATTTGTTTTCAATGCCTTTTTCCTAAACAAATATATTCTGATTGGTTTGTTTATTCTGACTTTCAGGTACCTCCCTTGTGAATCCTTTCTGCACGGCTCTGAAGTTTCTAGAAAATAACCATGAATCACTTTGGTCAAATATCCCTTGGTGTAGTAGAAGTCTCCAGGCATTCTGTTTGGTTTGTTTTCTTTTGTAGAGGCACACTGTAAACCACAGAAATGGGCTGGAGTTGTCAGATGTGGGGGGAAAGGAACAGATTCTTATGGCTCTCTTGTCACCCATGTGCTTTTTGAACAGATTTCAGCTGCAGTGCAGCAGGCAGAGGTGAACTGGGTGGCAGCACTCCTGCTGGCAGCATTTTGACCTTCTGCTCTGCCTCTCCTGCAGTAACAAGGCTCAGACAGCACAGACTGACTGCAGGACAGTTATCCTGTGTGGAAAATGGGAGAGTGGGAAGCACTGGAGTCATGAGTTCTGCTCCTCTCAAGGTTTAGCAAGGGATGCAATGGAACCGAGGCTGTTTCCACTACAGAGCTCCTGCAGCTCCAGGGTGCAGCTGCAGAAAAGCAATGCAGTGGAGCAGATGTGTTTTCAGTAATGATCTGGGGAGAAAGAAATACTGTTTATGGGGAATTACAACTCAACCAACCTGCCAGTTGTGAATAAAAAGGTTTTAGAGAACAACAGGGCACTGTGCAGGAATTAGCTCCAGGTGGAAGAGACCTGCCACCATCCCTGAGCCCAGGCCCACTGGGCCTGGAGCAACAGGACATGAGGGAATGGCTCCAGATTGAACGAGAGAAGGTTCAGATGGGATATCAGGAATAAATTGTTCCCTGTGAGGCTCCCCAGAGAGGCTGTGGGTTCCCCAGCCCTGGCAGTGCCCCAGGCCAGGCTGGATGGGGCTTGGAGCACCCTGGGACAGTGGGAGGTGTCCCTGTCCCATGGCAGGGGTGGGACTGGATGAGCTTTAAGGTCCTTTCCAACCCAAACCATTCCAGGATTCCACAATTCTGTGCTGGTAAAACTTTTCAGTGCAGAAAGACATAGAAATTTTCACTATCCAAAACTGTTTAATTCAAGTCATCTAAACAAGATTCTGACTTGTGTTTAATATCTCAATGTACAGACATTTCCAAAAAGCTTCACTCCAACAAGGACAGGCTCTCCTTTTGCAGATTTAGTGGCAGGTTCTCTTCTTTTACAGATTTTAGTGGCAGGTTCTCTTATTTTGTAAATATAGTGGAACATAAATTCTTATTTTTAATTCAGAGGCCTTTTTAGTCATAAAAATTACATCTGCAACACTTCATTAAAAAGAAAAGCAAGCACATTCATTATTCAGCATCCCAGTCTTAAATTTGAGCAACAAGACATACTCAGATTAGTATTTCAAATTACCAGCTATATTTCAATTTCTATTAGCCAAGTCTAATAAATTGTGATTATTTTTTCTCGTTGTGTTCTTGCTACAAGACAGCAAATTACAGCATTTTTAATCTTTACATCAAGTACCTATTTTGTGGGCAACAAATGGGAAAACTCTTATGAAAACCTCCAATTAATTATTTTTTTATTAAGAAGAAATGCCTCTCTGATGAGGGAACTATTTCACTTTCCCTCTCAAACTACTAAATAAAATACCCCTTACAAGAGTTGAGTTTTCCCATGTTTTTGGAATAAGTTTTAAACCTGATTTACTTCATTGGGGACTTACAGATTTACTCTGATATTGCCAAGTATTTGAAGGTGTCTGTGCTGGGGG